>OV656832.1:15000-366361 GCA_927399485.1 Calamotropha paludella
TTCGTAGAAAATGCATTAGGCATTCCACCGTGTCGGGAGAACACGGTGGATATGTGGGACTCTCCTCCATGCCTCTACCCGGCCGAGTGCCCGGTAAAGGCTTGGAGGCCTACCCACTAAAAACTACGGCGTCCCAATACACATTGGAGCGGGTCGCGGGGCCCTTGGCCGGAATCGACCGCAACCCGCTCCAGTGTGGGTCCGCGCTCGTGGGCGGACCTCGCCTATGCTCCGTGAGGGACGGAGCAACGGGGTGAACCGTGACGCCCTGAACACCCCGCACGCCTGAGGGCCAAGTGCAATGCGACTGCCGGTCTCCCGCCCCGACAGCCGCTGGCCCCCTTTCGGTGAGGGAAGGAATAAACCACACCCCCCGACCGACCCCCGACCCACAAGGGACGAGACTCCCGCGCCCGCGATGATCACCCAAGAACAAGTTCCCAGGCGCCATCGCAGGCGGCGCGGTCGCCCCGCCCCCCCGCAGGCCGGAGGCGGCCGAGGTGTGCTAACGGCCTTCCCCCCCCCCACCTCACCGGGATGTGCGTCCGCGGAAGCCCCCCGGAAACAAAAGTTCCCGGAGGGCTTCCGCGGTCGCCATCCCATCGGGCCCCCTCTCGGCCACGCCGGGCGACAAGGGAGAAAACTCCGTTATCACCCGTAGTTTCCGAGTGAGGGTCCTACCCTCGGGGGATGCTGTTCCCGAGGGTCCTCCTCAAGCGCTCCACGTGCGACCCCCCGCACGCGCCCGCGCTTCCGGCGTCTTCACGCCCCTCCCGCGAGGGAAGGGTGGAAGAGGCTCTGTCCCCCCCGAGCGTTTTTACGGGGGGGGTTGGGCACCCGACGGGCTGGGTGCCCCTACCTCCATGGGGTCCACCGGTGGTGAAGGGGAGGTCCCCTTCACCACCGGTGGGTCGCACCTGCGACTGCCCATCACATGGTCGGCCGGCCGCCCGAAGGCGGCGCACACCGAGCATGCTGGCTCCCTCTTACAAGAGGCGGCCATGTGACCAGGCGCCCCGCACCTGAAGCACAGGCCACTCCTGTCCGTCGTCTCGGGGCATTTGGGTTTCGTATGCCCGAGGGATAGGCACTTGAAGCATCGCAGGGGAAGGGCGGTTAACACCCTAACCTCTGCTGTGCTCCAGCCGACGCGGAGTCTTCCGTCTGCACTAACTGTTTTTGCGGCTGCTATGGGCAGGTTCACTATCAACCACCCGAGACCATCGGATCCAGGTCTCATCCCCTTCGTCTTAATTGCTGACCTTGGGCATCCTGCCTTCGACATTATGGCTCCAGTAACATCTGCCTCTTCGACTGAGTCATCCAGGCCGGAGATCCGCAGATTTGCGGTCCTCTCCGGTCTGGATACCACGGCTACATCTCCGACCACCTGACGCAGCTTCTCTGCGAGCCGATTCGCCAGCACTCCACTTTCATCCGGCACCTCAATTATTCTTGCCCCCGCTTGCGTCTCCCTTGTCCTGACTTCAGCAGTGATGCCTATGTCAGGGAGGGAGACTGCTGCCCTGGCCCGCCTCAGCATGTGGGAGTAGGTCTCACCACACTCGATTGCTTCTGGCTTCAAGGTCAGTGTGACCGCCGCCGTCTTCGGTGGGTTTAAGTCCACCCTCTGCTGGGATCTCCGCTTTTGTGGTGCCGTCACTCTTTGCTCCACACTCTGGTTGGCCTCCGCCGCTACTACGCGCATCTGCTCCTTCCTACGACGCTTACGGCTAACCGCCTCCGTCCAAGTCTCTATCCGCTTGGGCGGTGGGAGTTCTACCACTATCTCCCTTTGTACTGGGCCTGCTGCTCTGGCCTCCGTCGCTGGTTGCACGCTCCTTCCTTTCGGAGGGTGGGCGGTTCGCTTCTCCCACGCCGTCAGTCGTTCCTCCACCGCTTGCTTCACAGCTTGGAGAAGCTTGCCGTCGTTGGCTGCCAGCCGCTCGTCTACGGCCTTGGATACTGCCTGTAGTATCCCATCTTTATTTGAGGGCGCCTCTTGAACGGGCTTCGGGTTCTTCGCCGCCTCTGCCTTCATCTTTTCAACGTCACGGCTCAGCAGCTTCACCGTAGCGACGAGATTGCGGTTTAAGCTGAGCAGGTCCGCCATCCTCTTTCCTTCGCGGGTGAGCACCTGCCTGCAAAGGTCAGCCATGCCCTGCATTGCCCTAGTCATCCCGCTCAGTCGCGTCGTTAGGACGTCCCTGGTGTGGGGATCCAGCTCATTTCCCTCTTCTTGGAGCTGCTCTTTCATGCTTCGAGCATTCCATTCCGCGTCGTCCCGGAGCCACTTCCATGACTTCCGCTCCTCTTTATCAACGGATTTGAAGCCTAAGAACCTCTCCTCCGCTGCCTCGTTCTCTACCTCCGATTCTTCGTCCGAGCAACTTTCTTCCAACTCCTCAGACTCTTCGGACATGGGTTCCTGAGGAGACTGTTCCCTCCGGGTGGGGGGAAACCTCAGTGTCACCTTTTTCTTTCCGTCTTTGGCTGCGGTTGAAACAGGGGAGCGCTCCCTCACCGCTGAACCCTCCTTTGGGGGTGTGATCTTCTTTTGTGCACTGTTTTGCCCCGGACCCTGTGCGCTGTCCATCTTCCGTTCTCCACCAGAACCTGGTTTTGAACCCCGCTTTTGATTTTTGTTTTTTGATTTACAAACATTCATTTTGAAACCCACGAGTATGGGAGAAACGACGTCCACCCGGGCAGAGATCCCTGTACCCGGGTAACCCTACTTACGCCTGGGGGGTCGGGAGGTACCCCAGGGCGACCGCTAATGGGCCGACTGCGCTCCGCCGGCCACCTCCTATAGGCGCCCCGACACCACGAATCCCAGTGCCGGGACTTTGACGATTTTTTATAGTGGTTTTCTCCACGCGGCCCCCACCGAAGTGGCGGCCCCCGCTCCCGCACCACGTACGAGGTTACGGTTGGGCCGGAACCGATCCTCGGATCAGAGCACGCCCCGACTTGCCCGCTGATGCGAGCTGGGCCCGAAGGCCCCCTCGGGTGATTTTTTAGAGGGGTTGTCTTCCCCGCGGCCCCCACCAGAAGGTAGCGGCCCTCGGCCCTGCACTACGTACAGGGTTACGAGTTCCTTCGACGACACCAGGCAGAACTGGCATCGCCTAAGACTCCCCATGTTCGGCTACCGCTACCCGGGATGCCCAGGACGCCAGCCGAGCTCCCCGTTGTTGGCCCGAAGGCCCCCCGCGGGTGATTTTTTAGAGGGGTTGTCTTCCCCGCGGCCCCCACCTGAAGGTAGCGGCCCTCGGCCCTGCACTACGTACAGGGTTACGAGCTCCTTCGGCGACACCAGAACTGGCGTCGCCTAAAACTCCCCATACTCGGCTACCGCTACCCGGGATACCCAGGACGCCAGCCGAGCTCCCCCCCTGTTGTCGGATTATTAGCCGCCGTCGTATGCAATCCCCTAAGGAATTATATACGACGGCGCCCAGGATGCACCGGCCCGAACCCATTGTCGTTCCCACCGCACGTATGAAGTGGGACCTACAATGGGCCGGGCACACGTGGAGGTTCTATCCGACCTTGCACCCCAACCTAACCTAACCTAACCTAACCTAACCTAACCTAACCTAACCTAACCTAACCTAACCTAACCTAACCTAACCTAACCTAACCTAACCTAACCTAACCTAACCTAACCTAACCTAACCTAACCTAACCTAACCTAACCTAACCTAACCTAACCTAACCTAACCTAACCTAACCTAACCTAACCTAACCTAACCTAACCTAACCTAACCTAACCTAACCTAACCTAACCTAACCTAACCTAACCTAACCTAACCTAACCTAACCTAACCTAACCTAACCTAACCTAACCTAACCTAACCTAACCTAACCTAACCTAACCTAACCTAACCTAACCTAACCTAACCTAACCTAACCTAACCTAACCTAACCTAACCTAACCTAACCTAACCTAACCTAACCTAACCTAACCTAACCTAACCTAACCTAACCTAACCTAACCTAACCTAACCTAACCTAACCTAACCTAACCTAACCTAACCTAACCTAACCTAACCTAACCTAACCTAACCTAACCTAACCTAACCTAACCTAACCTAACCTAACCTAACCTAACCTAACCTAACCTAACCTAACCTAACCTAACCTAACCTAACCTAACCTAACCTAACCTAACCTAACCTAACCTAACCTAACCTAACCTAACCTAACCTAACCTAACCTAACCTAACCTAACCTAACCTAACCTAACCTAACCTAACCTAACCTAACCTAACCTAACCTAACCTAACCTAACCTAACCTAACCTAACCTAACCTAACCTAACCTAACCTAACCTAACCTAACCTAACCTAACCTAACCTAACCTAACCTAACCTAACCTAACCTAACCTAACCTAACCTAACCTAACCTAACCTAACCTAACCTAACCTAACCTAACCTAACCTAACCTAACCTAACCTAACCTAACCTAACCTAACCTAACCTAACCTAACCTAACCTAACCTAACCTAACCTAACCTAACCTAACCTAACCTAACCTAACCTAACCTAACCTAACCTAACCTAACCTAACCTAACCTAACCTAACCTAACCTAACCTAACCTAACCTAACCTAACCTAACCTAACCTAACCTAACCTAACCTAACCTAACCTAACCTAACCTAACCTAACCTAACCTAACCTAACCTAACCTAACCTAACCTAACCTAACCTTTTTTTTTTTTTTTTTTTTTTTTTTTTGTTTTCGCAGAAAATGCCTTACGCATTCACACCGTGTCGGGAGAACACGGTGGATATGTGGGGCTCTCCTCCATGCCTCTACCCGGCCTAGTGCCCGGTAAAGGCTTGGAGGCCTACCCACTAAAAACTGCGGCGTCCCAATACACATTGGAGCGGGTCGCGGGGCCCTTGGCCGGAATCGACCGCAACCCGCTCCAGTGTGGGTCCGCGCTCGTGGGCGGACCTCTCCTATGCTCCGTGAGGGACGGAGCAACGGGGTGAACCGTGACGCCCTGAACACCCCGCACGCCTGAGGGCCAAGTGCAATGCGACTGCCGGTCTCCCGTCTGACAGCCGCTGGCCCCCTTTCGGTGAGGGAAGGAATGAACCACACCCCCCGACCGACCCCGACCCACACGGGACGAGACTCCCGCGCCCGCGATGATCACCCAAGAACAAGTTCCCGGGCGCCATCGCAGGCGGCGCGGTTGCCCCGCCCAGTGCAGGCCGGAGGCGGCCGAGGTGTGCTAACGGCCCCTTCCCCCCCCCACCTCACCGGGATGTGCGTCCGCGGAAGTCCCCCGGAAACAAAAGTTCCCGGAAGGCTTCCGCGGTCGCCATCCCATCGGACCCCCCCTCGGCCACGCCGGGCGATAAAGGAGAAAACTCCGTTATCACCCGTAGTTTCCGAGTGAGGGTCCTACCCTCGGGAGATGCTGTTCCCGAGGGTCCTCCTCAAGCGCTCCGCTCGCGACCCCCGCGAGCGCCCGCGCTACTGGCCTCTTGACCCAACCCTTCCCAGCGGGGAAGGGTGGGAAGAGACCCTCTCCCCCCATTCGCGCGTTTTCGCGTGGGGGGTGGACACCCTCCTTGGGTGCCCCTTCCACCTTGGCGTCGACTAGGGCGGGGGGAACGGTCCCACCCTAGATAGGGATGCGGGTGGCGTAACGCCGCCACCTGCCCCCCCGACGCCTGCGCCTTATTAGGGAGGAGTTTAGGTCCTCCTCCCTCCGCCTCTCGGCGGCCTCCTTCTGCAAGATTACGTCCTCGCAGAAGGAGGCCACCGCCTCCCAGGACCCCTCGCTCGTCGCCATGGCTCGCGCTACAGCGGCGAGCGAGAGGTCGCTCCCTATCGCCGCGACAAGACTGCCGCGCTGAGGAGACCACGCCGCACACACCTCGAGAGTGTGCTGGGCGGTGTCCTCCGCAGCGCCGCAGTGGTGGCACGACGGGGTCGGTTCCCTCCGAATCCGGTGCAGGTACTTACCGAAGCAACCGTGCCCGGTAAGCACCTGCGCCAGCCTGAAGGTCACCGACCCATGGCGCCTGGCTCGCCACTCTCGAAGCATTGGACCCAATGCCTCGAGAGTGCGTACACCATATGGTGGGCTGATGAGGGACACCTCCCATTCCCCCATCATTTCCTCCTCGGCATCCAGCCGGAACCGCCGGACCTCCTCGGGTGCGAGCCTATCTCCTCGCACCCCCGCCTCCCTCCTTTGCAAGTACACCTCCCGTAGGACACGAGCCTCCAGGTCCCATGGAGGTGTACCTGCAATGGCACACGCCGCCGCTCGCGACACCGTCCGGTAGCACCTCCCGATCCGGGTCGCGACCGTCCTCTGGGACCGCCTTAGCTTGGCCAGTCCCTCCTCCGCGGCGGCGTCCGCCCACACGGGCGCGCCGTAGAGGGCCATGCTTTTAATAACTCCTGCATATAGTCGGCGGCAGTTGGACCCTGGGCCGCCGACATTTGGCAGGAGTCTCCCCAGTGCCTGGGAGGCTTTCAATAGGCGGGGGGCTAGCTGGCGGAAGTGCTCGCTGAACTTCCAGCGAGCATCCAGCACCAGCCCCAGGTACTTAATGTGGGGCTGCACCGGCAGCCTCACCCCGTCCAGTACCACCTCCCTCGCCCGCACTGGGGGTGCCCTCCTCGGGCCATGAAAATATATGACCTCGGTCTTGTCGACCGAGACATCTAGACCCATGGCCCGGATACGCCCGATGGTGGCCTCTGCGGTGTCCCTGGCCCGGCGTCTGGCCTCCTCGTATGTTTTCCCCCTGGCAACGATGAGTGTGTCGTCGGCATAACACACTATCGTTGCACGGGGGAGTAGCCGCCCTCTGAGGAGCCAGTCGTAGGCCATAATCCACAGGAGCGGACCCAGAACCGCCCCCTGTGGAACACCGCAGACCATTTCCCGCTCCACCATGGCTCCCCGCGAATCGGCGTAGAGCACTACCCTGTCCTTTAGGTAGTGCTCTATAATGAGCCGGAGGTACGGGGGGAGTTGGTGAAACCGGAGGGCCTCCCGTATTACGGCGTAGGGCAGGGAGTTAAAGGCATTCCGGATGTCCAGGGACACCGCGAAAACCCCCTGCCCCAGCCTCTCCGCCCTCTCGATTTCCTCCCGTAGGGCGAGGACCGCATCCACCGTCGAGCGGCCCCTCCTGAACCCGAACTGCCTATCAGACAGGTTCGGGCCCACCTCCTCCAGGTGCTGCGTCACCCGACCGGCAATGACCCTCTCCAGTCCCTTGCCGGCCTCGTCGAGCAGCACCACCGGCCGATAAGCGGACGGGGAGTCCGCCGGGCGTCCCTCCTTCTTTAAAAGGCATAGTCGTCCCCTCTTCCATAGTTTGGGGAACTCGCCTCTCTCCAGGCACAGACTGTAAGTGTCCTGGAGGAATTCCCCCAGGTGTTCTGCGGCGATGGGGACGACTTTGCCGGGGACTCCGTCGGGGCCCGGCGCCTTTTTGTGGCCCTTGAGGCGGTCGACTACGGTGGCCATCTGGGGGGTGGTGACCGGCTCGTACCCCGTCGCCTGGTGGGGGGGGACTGGGGGGAGCACCATCCTGGGCGGGAGGGCCGGCGGCACGGCGGGGAAGAGTCCGGAGACCACCCTGTCCAGCAGCTCCGGCTCCATCAGGTCGGTGGCCGGAGCTTGGCCTCTCATTTTCCCCCTGACCGTTCGGTAAGGGCGGCCCCACGGGTCCCTGTCCAGGCTGGACAAGAACTCGCCCCAGGCCGCATCCTTCGCCTGCCGGATGGCCAGGTTGAGCCGCCTTTTCGCCTCCTTGTAGGCGGCCTCAAGAGTCCCCTCCTCGCCGTCCACTCTCGTGCGCCGCCGGCGGCACCTCTGCAGCGCCCTCCTCGCCCGAATGCAAGCGGCTCTGATCGACCCGATCTCGTCGGACCACCAGTAAACGGCGGTCCTACCGGGTCGACCAGTTACCCTGGGCATGGAGGCGCTGCAGACAGCCGTGAGGGCCGTCTTGATCCGCGCCGCCCTTTCCTCCGCCGACCGGTGCTGCCCCCAGTTTTCGTCCCGGATCTTCCACCGCTCCACCACAGCCGCCTCCTCCGCCAGGTCCCTGTTGAGCCTGGTGAGGGCCCACCTGGGGAAACAGGACTGCGTTCCCCCACCCGGGCGCCCACCAGATCCACCCCTCAGGTCGGCCTCAAACCTAATGTAGGGGTGGTCCGACAGGGACTCCTCCTCTGAGAGCACGCGCCACGCCAAGATTTTGGGTGCCAGGGATGGGGCCGCCAGGGTGACGTCGACCCTCGAGCCGCCGCTTCCCCTGACGCAGGTGAAGGCGGTGCCGGTGTTAAGCACCGCCAGCCCCATCGCTGCCACCCAGTTCGCCAGGACGACCCCCTTCGGGTCGTCCGAGAGGGACCCCCACGCCTGGTGCTTGGCGTTTAAGTCCCCCCCCAGGAGGACTTTTCTGGGGGCCAGCCTCCCGACGGCGCGCCCCATCCTATCGACCCACTCCGTAAACTCCCGGAGGGGTCGATTGGGCGAGAAGTACCCGCCCACCACCGCGATCCCTGCCCAACCGACGGCCACATACCCTTCTCCCCTCTCGATGAGTGTGAGAGGGGGGGGCGCCGACTGCCGTCGTGGGGACCACGATCGCCACCGTGTCGTCTGATGCCGAAGCCCAGTTGTCCCGCGGAGGGGCACAGTAGGGCTCCGACACGATGGCGAGGTCCACCGACCACTCCGCCAGGTTCTGCATTAGCAGGTCTTGCGAACCTGTGGAGTGGTTTACATTCGCCTGGAGGATGTTGTACGGTCTTAAAGGCATTATTGGACCGTATCAACAACCTCCATGGCCGCCGGGGCCTGCGCGCGCTGCGCTCCAAAAGCCCTTGGGAGGGGCTTTCCCTTAACCGTGGGGGGCTTGCAGGATTTGCCCCCCATGATGTGCCCGTGTGGGCGCTTCAGCGTCTTGCAAAGGGCGCAGCACGGATCCGCATTGCACGACGCCGCCTTGTGCCCCTCTCTGCCGCACCTGTAGCAAAGGGCGCTCCTGTCAACGCTGGCGGGGCAGAGCGCCCCGGTGTGCCCCGGCTGCAGGCATCGGTAGCACCTCAGGGTGCGAGGCTCTAGCACCCTGATGGAGGCCACCGTCCACCCTACCCGTATTTTGCCCTCTATAGCGAGCTTTTTTGCCGCCTCCACCGGGCATTGCGCGACTGCGGTACCGAGGCCCCCGGGGCCCACTCTTATTTCGCCCACCTTTACCTGTTCAGGTGGGCAACCTCCTTTTTCAGCGATCGCGGCTCGCAACTCGCTGGGCCCCGTAGAGTCGTCGAGGCCGCTGACCCTTATATCCGCCATTTTGGTGGGCCTGGAAATTGAGGCCATCCCCTCTAGCACCTCTGTCAGTTTCTTGGCGAGGCCGTCGGCTTTGGCCCCGCTGTTTTCGCCGCCCACCTCAATTAGGCGCGCCCCGGACTGGGTGACTCTTATCTTGACGTCGGATATGCCAAGCTCGCCCAGTCCGACCTCCTTTTGGGCCTTTATGATGGCCGCGGCGTAGGATACCCCCTTCTTCGCCGCCTCATCGGGGATGGACAGCACCACCGCCGACGTCTTCGGGGCCACCAGCTTCGGCCCCGCTTGCTTGATCTGCGCCGGCTTTGGTTTGGGCTTTGCCGCCGTTGTTTTTTGGGCAGTCCCCGCCGGTTTCTTGGTTTTGGCCGCCACCGTCGCCCATGAGCCGCTCCCCCCCTGTTCCTCGTTTGCGATTTGTGGCTCTAGAGCCACCGCCGGCGTCGCAGATTGCGGGCGCTCTTGTCCGCCACGCGCCTCCCTTCCTGCCATAGTGCGAGGGGTGGGCTGCTTCTTCCCGGCTGCCAGTGGTGGCCGGTGGCTCTTCTCCTGGAGAAGGCGTCCGTCCTTCTCCAGTCCCTCTACGCGGGCGTCCACCATTGTTCTCACCGCGGCCATGGTGTCGCGGCGGAACGACTCAAACAGTTCCGCCATGGCCTCCATGGTGAGAGGTTGGCCTGGTTCCGCCCTTACTGCCGGTGCTGGTGCCGGGGACCTCCTTGCTTCAGCTGCGCGCTTAGCGACCTCGTCGTACTGCCTCCTCAGGTTTTTATTTTCTTCCTTGAGCGTCGCTACCTCTGCCCGCAGCTGCTCAAGGGCCTCCCTGTACTTCCGAGTCTCCGAGTCCATTTCGGGGACTTCCTTCCCTTTCTTTGAATTGGCCTTAAGGGTTTTGGCCGCACCGCCCAATTTTCGGACCACCTGCTGGATGCACCTCTTGTCCGCTTCGCCCAATGTTACGGAGGTGTTTGAGAAGACGGTCTTCAGCACCTCCCTCTGCTCTTTGACCTCCTCTACCACTTCCCCTGAGGCCACCTCGGAGCAATCCGTTAGATCCCCTTCCACCGATGAGACCGAGCAGTCCCTTTTGGAGCCCGCCTTCTTCGTGAAGCTCCTCAGTACTCTCGCTGAGGACGGGGTACCTCCTTCTGCCTCCATCTGCAGCACCAGCTGCTCCTCAAGACTGGTGTCAGACCCACTTCTCAGGTTAAGTGAGAAGTTTGTACTATTTCCGCCTGACAACGGCCTTCCCGCTCTTGCACTTCTGCCTTTTGCTTTCTTTTTCCTCGCGGCCGTCTTAATTGCGTCGCTCCCAGAGCTGGAGCTCAGCCGCCCTCCAGAGCTCGGTCTCTTGCGTGCCGCGCTCTGGCTTCTACTTCCCACTGGAGTCTCGGAACCGGCATCCATGTCCGAGCCCAATGCCTCCAGTTTCCCAAACAAGCCGCCTTTCTTCGACATTTCGCTCGTCCCCGGCACCACTAGCGCCTAAGGAGAGCGATTCCCCAGAAAAAACACCACTAGGATTGGTGAAATAGTCTTCCCGACTGGAACGCCCCTACTCCACCGAAAATCCAACAAAAGTCGAAAAGGGGAGAGCACTCCCCCCGACGAACCTAACAACCCCCCAAACTTCCCCAAACAACAACAAAATAACAACAACAACAACGAAGAAAACCAAAACCTAAGTTCAACTTAGGTTAGGTTCCTACTGCCGAACCGCTTCAGAGGTGGCGCCAGCGAGACTTCGCGGCACAAGAACTCCCCCACTGAAGCCCCCTACTCAAACCGGGGACCAACTCCCCCACTCCAACACCGAGAAAATCGGGTTTGTCCCTGGACGCTGTTCGGCAATTTGGCGAAAACCGCCAATTCGTCGAACAACGACAAGGTGGAGGACTCCCCCGACCTCTCCCAACTGGTTCCTGCTAGGGAATTGCTCGCCCTGAAAAGGGCGGAGACCGATCCGGCAGAAAGGCGCGCACAGCTATCTCGAAAACCGAGATAGGGGTGCCCGACACTTTGCTACCTAGACGATCTTCTAACAACTCACCGGCAAATTACCCTCAATTGTATGGAGAAAAAAAAGAAAAAGTTAAGAGTGAGAAAATATCGAAAAATTTCGATATCTTCCCAAGCTCCGAAGCGATTTCAATTTTTCCACCACCAAAAGTTGCGCCTTTGAAAACTCCAACTAACTTTCAAAAACCAACTTGATCGTCAAAATCTGACCCACCGAAAAACGTCAACCTAACCTAACCTAACCTAACCTAACCTAACCTAACCTAACCTAACCTAACCTAACCTAACCTAACCTAACCTAACCTAACCTAACCTAACCTAACCTAACCTAACCTAACCTAACCTAACCTAACCTAACCTAACCTAACCTAACCTAACCTAACCTAACCTAACCTAACCTAACCTAACCTAACCTAACCTAACCTAACCTAACCTAACCTAACCTAACCTAACCTAACCTAACCTAACCTAACCTAACCTAACCTAACCTAACCTAACCTAACCTAACCTAACCTAACCTAACCTAACCTAACCTAACCTAACCTAACCTAACCTAACCTAACCTAACCTAACCTAACCTAACCTAACCTAACCTAACCTAACCTAACCTAACCTAACCTAACCTAACCTAACCTAACCTAACCTAACCTAACCTAACCTAACCTAACCTAACCTAACCTAACCTAACCTAACCTAACCTAACCTAACCTAACCTAACCTAACCTAACCTAACCTAACCTAACCTAACCTAACCTAACCTAACCTAACCTAACCTAACCTAACCTAACCTAACCTAACCTAACCTAACCTAACCTAACCTAACCTAACCTAACCTAACCTAACCTAACCTAACCTAACCTAACCTAACCTAACCTAACCTAACCTAACCTAACCTAACCTAACCTAACCTAACCTAACCTAACCTAACCTAACCTAACCTAACCTAACCTAACCTAACCTAACCTAACCTAACCTAACCTAACCTAACCTAACCTAACCTAACCTAACCTAACCTAACCTAACCTAACCTAACCTAACCTAACCTAACCTAACCTAACCTAACCTAACCTAACCTAACCTAACCTAACCTAACCTAACCTAACCTAACCTAACCTAACCTAACCTAACCTAACCTAACCTAACCTAACCTAACCTAACCTAACCTAACCTAACCTAACCTAACCTAACCTAACCTAACCTAACCTAACCTAACCTAACCTAACCTAACCTAACCTAACCTAACCTAACCTAACCTAACCTAACCTAACCTAACCTAACCTAACCTAACCTAACCTAACCTAACCTAACCTAACCTAACCTAACCTAACCTAACCTAACCTAACCTAACCTAACCTAACCTAACCTAACCTAACCTAACCTAACCTAACCTAACCTAACCTAACCTAACCTAACCTAACCTAACCTAACCTAACCTAACCTAACCTAACCTAACCTAACCTAACCTAACCTAACCTAACCTAACCTAACCTAACCTAACCTAACCTAACCTAACCTAACCTAACCTAACCTAACCTAACCTAACCTAACCTAACCTAACCTAACCTAACCTAACCTAACCTAACCTAACCTAACCTAACCTAACCTAACCTAACCTAACCTAACCTAACCTAACCTAACCTAACCTAACCTAACCTAACCTAACCTAACCTAACCTAACCTAACCTAACCTAACCTAACCTAACCTAACCTAACCTAACCTAACCTAACCTAACCTAACCTAACCTAACCTAACCTAACCTAACCTAACCTAACCTAACCTAACCTAACCTAACCTAACCTAACCTAACCTAACCTAACCTAACCTAACCTAACCTAACCTAACCTAACCTAACCTAACCTAACCTAACCTAACCTAACCTAACCTAACCTAACCTAACCTAACCTAACCTAACCTAACCTAACCTAACCTAACCTAACCTAACCTAACCTAACCTAACCTAACCTAACCTAACCTAACCTAACCTAACCTAACCTAACCTAACCTAACCTAACCTAACCTAACCTAACCTAACCTAACCTAACCTAACCTAACCTAACCTAACCTAACCTAACCTAACCTAACCTAACCTAACCTAACCTAACCTAACCTAACCTAACCTAACCTAACCTAACCTAACCTAACCTAACCTAACCTAACCTAACCTAACCTAACCTAACCTAACCTAACCTAACCTAACCTAACCTAACCTAACCTAACCTAACCTAACCTAACCTAACCTAACCTAACCTAACCTAACCTAACCTAACCTAACCTAACCTAACCTAACCTAACCTAACCTAACCTAACCTAACCTAACCTAACCTAACCTAACCTAACCTAACCTAACCTAACCTAACCTAACCTAACCTAACCTAACCTAACCTAACCTAACCTAACCTAACCTAACCTAACCTAACCTAACCTAACCTAACCTAACCTAACCTAACCTAACCTAACCTAACCTAACCTAACCTAACCTAACCTAACCTAACCTAACCTAACCTAACCTAACCTAACCTAACCTAACCTAACCTAACCTAACCTAACCTAACCTAACCTAACCTAACCTAACCTAACCTAACCTAACCTAACCTAACCTAACCTAACCTAACCTAACCTAACCTAACCTAACCTAACCTAACCTAACCTAACCTAACCTAACCTAACCTAACCTAACCTAACCTAACCTAACCTAACCTAACCTAACCTAACCTAACCTAACCTAACCTAACCTAACCTAACCTAACCTAACCTAACCTAACCTAACCTAACCTAACCTAACCTAACCTAACCTAACCTAACCTAACCTAACCTAACCTAACCTAACCTAACCTAACCTAACCTAACCTAACCTAACCTAACCTAACCTAACCTAACCTAACCTAACCTAACCTAACCTAACCTAACCTAACCTAACCTAACCTAACCTAACCTAACCTAACCTAACCTAACCTAACCTAACCTAACCTAACCTAACCTAACCTAACCTAACCTAACCTAACCTAACCTAACCTAACCTAACCTAACCTAACCTAACCTAACCTAACCTAACCTAACCTAACCTAACCTAACCTAACCTAACCTAACCTAACCTAACCTAACCTAACCTAACCTAACCTAACCTAACCTAACCTAACCTAACCTAACCTAACCTAACCTAACCTAACCTAACCTAACCTAACCTAACCTAACCTAACCTAACCTAACCTAACCTAACCTAACCTAACCTAACCTAACCTAACCTAACCTAACCTAACCTAACCTAACCTAACCTAACCTAACCTAACCTAACCTAACCTAACCTAACCTAACCTAACCTAACCTAACCTAACCTAACCTAACCTAACCTAACCTAACCTAACCTAACCTAACCTAACCTAACCTAACCTAACCTAACCTAACCTAACCTAACCTAACCTAACCTAACCTAACCTAACCTAACCTAACCTAACCTAACCTAACCTAACCTAACCTAACCTAACCTAACCTAACCTAACCTAACCTAACCTAACCTAACCTAACCTAACCTAACCTAACCTAACCTAACCTAACCTAACCTAACCTAACCTAACCTAACCTAACCTAACCTAACCTAACCTAACCTAACCTAACCTAACCTAACCTAACCTAACCTAACCTAACCTAACCTAACCTAACCTAACCTAACCTAACCTAACCTAACCTAACCTAACCTAACCTAACCTAACCTAACCTAACCTAACCTAACCTAACCTAACCTAACCTAACCTAACCTAACCTAACCTAACCTAACCTAACCTAACCTAACCTAACCTAACCTAACCTAACCTAACCTAACCTAACCTAACCTAACCTAACCTAACCTAACCTAACCTAACCTAACCTAACCTAACCTAACCTAACCTAACCTAACCTAACCTAACCTAACCTAACCTAACCTAACCTAACCTAACCTAACCTAACCTAACCTAACCTAACCTAACCTAACCTAACCTAACCTAACCTAACCTAACCTAACCTAACCTAACCTAACCTAACCTAACCTAACCTAACCTAACCTAACCTAACCTAACCTAACCTAACCTAACCTAACCTAACCTAACCTAACCTAACCTAACCTAACCTAACCTAACCTAACCTAACCTAACCTAACCTAACCTAACCTAACCTAACCTAACCTAACCTAACCTAACCTAACCTAACCTAACCTAACCTAACCTAACCTAACCTAACCTAACCTAACCTAACCTAACCTAACCTAACCTAACCTAACCTAACCTAACCTAACCTAACCTAACCTAACCTAACCTAACCTAACCTAACCTAACCTAACCTAACCTAACCTAACCTAACCTAACCTAACCTAACCTAACCTAACCTAACCTAACCTAACCTAACCTAACCTAACCTAACCTAACCTAACCTAACCTAACCTAACCTAACCTAACCTAACCTAACCTAACCTAACCTAACCTAACCTAACCTAACCTAACCTAACCTAACCTAACCTAACCTAACCTAACCTAACCTAACCTAACCTAACCTAACCTAACCTAACCTAACCTAACCTAACCTAACCTAACCTAACCTAACCTTTTTTTTTTTTTTTTTTTTTTTTTTTTTTTTCGTAGAAAATGGCATTAGGCATTCACACCGTGTCGGGAGAACACGGTGGATATGTGGGACTCTCCTCCATGCCCCTACCCGGCCGAGTGCCCGGTAAAGGCTTGGAGGCCTACCCACTAAAAACTACGGCGTCCCAATACACAGTGGTGCGGGTCGCGGGGTCCCTTGTCGGACTCGGCCGCGGCCCGGACCAGTGTGGGTCCGCGCTCGTGGGCGGACCTCGCCTATGCTCCGTGAGGGACGGAGCAACGGGGTGAACCGTGACGCCCTGAACACCCCGCACGCCTGAGGGCCAAGTGCAATGCGACTGCCGGTCTCCCGCTCCGACAGCCGCTGGCCCCCTTTCGGTGAGGGAAGGAATAAACCACACCCCTCGACCGACCCCGACCCACACAGGACGAGACTCCCGCGCCCGCGATGATCACCCAAGAACAAGTCTCAAGAACAAGTTCCCGGGCGCCACCGCAGGCGGCGCGGTTGCCCCGCCCAGTGCGGGCCGGAGGCGGCCGAGGTGTGCTAACGGCCTTCCCCCCCCCACCTCATCGGAATGTGCGTCCGCGGAAGTCCCCCGGAAACAAAAGTTCCCAAAGGGCTTCCGCGGTCGCCATCCCATCGGACCCCCTCTCGGCCACGCCGGGTGATAACGGAGAAAACTCCGGTATCACCCGTAGTTTCCGAGTGAGGCTCCTACCCTCGGGGAAGCCGTTCCCGAGGGTCCTCCTCAAGCGCATTCCGCTCGCGAGGCATTCATCCCGCGAGCCTGCGCTACTGGCCTCTTGACCCAAAGCCCTTCCCAGCGGGGAAGGGTGGGAAGAGACCCTCTCCCCCTTCGTGCGTTTTCACGTGGGGGGTGGACACCCAGGCAGAATGGGTGCCCCTTCCGCCATTTGGGGCGTCTCTAAAGGAGAAGCGAAGCTCCATCCTCTAGATGGGGATGCGGGTGGCATAACGCCGCCACCTTCTCCCCCGACGCCTGCGCCTTATGAGAGAGGAGTCTAAGTCCTCCTCCCTCCTCCTTTCGGCGGCCTCCTTCTGCGAGAGGACGTCCTCGCAGAAGGTGGCCACCCCCTCCCAGGACCCGTCGCTCGTCACCATAGCTCGCGCCACGGCGGCGAGCGAGAGGTCACTCCCAATCGTCGCGACAAGATTGCCACGCTGAGGAGACCACGCCGGACACACCTCAAGGGTGTGCTGGGCAGTGTCCTCCGCAGCGCCGCAATGATGGCACGACGGGGTCGGCTCCCTTCTAATCCGGTGCAGGTATTTACCGAAGCACCCGTGCCCGGTAAAGACCTGCGCCAGCCTGAAGGTCACCGACCCTTGGCGCCGAGCGCACCACTCCCGAAGCACTGGCCTCAGTGCCTCGAGGGTGCGCTTCCCGAATGGCGGGTCGATGAGAGACTCCTCCCACTCCCTCATCAGCCGTTCTTCGGCATCCCTCCTTGTTCGCCGGGCCTCCTCGGGTGCGAGCCTATCTCCTCGCACCCGGGCCTCCACCTTTCGCAGATACACCTCCCGTAGGACACGTGCCTCCAGTTCCCACGGTGGTGTACCTGCGAGCGCGCAAGCCGCCGATCGCGACACCGTCCTGTACCCTCGTACAAGGCGGGCCGCGATCACCCTTTGGGACCGCCGGAGATCTGCCTCTCCTTTGGTCCCTACGGCTTCTGCCCACACCGGGGCCCCATAGAGGGCCATACTCCGAATGACTCCCGCGTAGAGTCGGCGGCACGTGGTACCTGGGCCGCCGACGTTCGGCAGGAGCTTCCCTAGGGCCAGAGAGGCCTTCACCAACCTGGGGGCTAGCTGCTTGAAGTGCTCGCTGAAATCCCAGCGAGCGTCCAGCAGCAGCCCCAGGTACTTGATGTGGCGAAGCACTGGAAGCCTCACCCCATCAAGCACGACCTCCCTAGCCCTCACCGGTGGGGCTCTCCTCGGGCCATGGAAGAAGATGCACTCGGTTTTATCCACCGAGACATCTAGTCCCATGGCCCGGATGCGCGCTATGGCCACCTCCGCCACCTCCTTGGCCCGGCGACGCGCCTCGAGGTAAGTCGTCCCCCTCGCGGCGATAAGTGTGTCGTCAGCGTAACACACCATCGCCGCGCGGGGGAGGATCGTCCCCCTGAGGAGCCAGTCGTACCCCATGTTCCACAGGAGCGGACCCAGAACCGCTCCCTGTGGAACACCGCACGACATGCTCCTCTCCACCAGCTCCCCATTCGAGTCGGCGTACAGCACCACCCTATCCTGCAGGTAGTGCTCCACGACGACCCGGAGATAGGGGGGAAGCTGGTGGAACCTCAAGGCGTCCCTGATCACCTCATACGGCAGGGAGTTGAATGCGTTGCGGATGTCCAATGACACCGCAAACACTCCCTGCCCCAGCCGTTCTGCTGTGTCGATGACATCCCTCAGGGCTAGGATGGCATCGACCGTGGACCGCCCGCGCCTGAACCCGAACTGTCGCTCCGATAAGTTCGGGCCCAAACCCTCCTCAAGGTGCTGCACTATTCGCTCGGCAATGATGCGCTCCAAACACTTGCCGAGCACGTCAAGCAGCACCACCGGCCTAAAGGCGGAAGGCGAATCTGCCGGACGCCCCTCCTTCCTTAGCAGGCAGAGTCTACCCCTCTTCCACTGCCTAGGGAATTCCCCCCTCTCGAGACAGAGACTGTACGTCTCGCGGAGGAACTCACCTAGGTGCTCCTGGGCAATGGGGATTACTCTGCCTGGCACTCCGTCCGGCCCTGGCGCCTTCCGCTGGCCTTTGAGGCGGTCCATGACCAACTCCACCTCCTCCGTGGTCACCGGCTGGTATCCCGACGGCTGCTCGCGAGGGATGGGCGGGAGGACCATCCTGGGCGGGAGGATCGGCGACGTTTCGGGGAAGAGGCCCGACACCACCCTGGCCAGAAGCTCTGGCTCCAGCGTTTCCGTCGCCGGAGCCTGGCTCTTCAGCTTCTTCCTGACCATCCGGTAGGGGCGGCCCCACGGGTCCCTGTCGAGAGTCGACAGGAACTCGTTCCAGGCCGCGTCCTTCGCCTGTCGGATGGCCAGGTTGAGCCGCTTCTTGGCCTCCCTGTAGGTGGTGGTCAGGGCTTCCTCCTCGCCCTCCACCCTCCTCCGTCGCCGACGGCACCTCTGCAACGCCCTCCGTGCCCTAACGCAGGCTGTTCTGAGCGACGCGATTTGGTCAGACCACCAGTATACGGCGGTCTTATCGGGTCGCCCAGTCACCTTCGGCATGGAGGCGTTGCAGATTGCCGTGAAGGCCTCCTTTAGCCTCCCCACCCGCTCCTCGACCGTCCATCCCTCGCGCTCCTCGTCTTGCAGCCGCCAGGCCTCCACCACCGCCGCCTCCTCCGCCAGGTCCCTGTTTAGCCTGGCGAGGGCCCATCTGGGGAAACTTGACTGTGTTCCCCCCCCTGGGCGCCCGCCAGATCCACCCCTCAGGTCGGCTTCATACCTGATGTAGGGGTGGTCAGACAGGGACTCCTCCTCCGATAGGACGCGCCATCCGGAGATCTTGGGTGATAGCGATGGGGTTGCCAGGGTGACATCCACGCGGGAGCCCCCGCTGCCCCTGACACAGGTGAAGGCGGTGCCCCTATTTAGCACCGCCAGCCCCACCGCTATCACCCAACTCGCCACCACCACCCCCTTTGGATCGTTCGAGGGGTGGCCCCACGCCTGGTGTTTCGCGTTGAGGTCGCCCCCGAATAGGATCTTTCGGGGGGCCAGTCTCCGGATGACGCGTCCCATCCCATCGACCCACCGTTGGAGCTCGGTGAGGGCACGATTGGGCGAAAAATACGCCCCCACCACGGTGATGTCCCCCCAACTGACGGCTACATACCCCGACCCCCTCTCAATGAGCGAGAGGGGAGGGGAGCTGACCGCAGTTGTGGGGACGACTATCGCCACCGTCTCGTCGAGCGACGAAGCCCAATTGTCCCTCGAAGGGCAACAATAGGGCTCCGAGACGATGGCTAGGTCGATGGACCACTCCGCCAGGTGCTGCATGAGGAGGTCTTGCGCACCTGTGGAGTGGTTGACATTCGCCTGTAGTATTCTGTATTGGCGTGGGGGCATTAATGGGCCAATACAGAAACTACCTCCATGGCCGTCTGGGCCTGTACCGGTCGCGCCCCAAAGGTCTTGGGGAGAGGTCTTCCCTTTACCGCTGGGGCCTTACAAGCCTTGCCCCCCATTACATGGTCATGGGGGCGTTTTAGCGACCGGCAGAGCGCACAATTAGGGTCCGCCTCGCAGTCTCTGGACTTGTGCCCGGACACGCCACACCTATAACATAGGGCGCTGCGGTCGATGTTGGCCGGGCAGAGCGCCCCGGTGTGTCCGGGCTGGAGGCACCGGAAACACCTCAGGACACGGGCCTCCAGCACTCTTATTGTGGCGACCGTCCAGCCGACGCGGACCTTCCCCTCTTGGCCCAACTTCTTGGCGGCCTCCACAGGGCACTTGACCAATGCGGCGCCTAGTCCGCCGGGGCCCCCTCTAATTTCACCCACCCGTATCTGGTCGGGTGGGCAGCCTCCTATGGTGGCGAGCGCCGCCTGCAGTTCCCTGGGCCCCGTGGAGTCATCAAGGCCCACAACCCGCAGGTCCGCTGTTTTGGTGGGCCTTGAGATCGTTGCAGCATCCCCTAGCACCTCTCTCAATTTGGCGGCGAGGTCGTCTGCCTTCGTCCCGCTGCCCTCTCCGCCCACCTCGATCAGTCTCGCCCCCGACTGCGTGATCTTAATTTTCACTTCGGTGATCCCTATTTCCCCGAGTCTGACCTCCTTTTTCGCCTTGGTTATGGCTTCGGCATATGAGGCCCCCCTTTTTGCGGCCTCCTCGGGGATTGTTAGGACCACTGCTGCCGTCTTAGGTGCCACCAGTTTCGGCACCACCGATTTAGGTTGGGCTAGTTTTGGCCCGGGTCTTCCTGAAGCAGGCTGGCCAGCCGCCTTTGTCTGTTTGGCGGGGGCCTTCCTCTTGACCGCCGCTGACCAAGAAGGCTTTTCCATTTGTACCGGGGCCGCCGTTGTCCCAGTAGTTGATGGGCGCTCTGCTGCCTCCCTGGCTTCTCTCCCCGCCATCGTGCGGGGGACGGCCCTTCTCTTATCCGCCGCCAGCGGAGGTCGGTGGCTTTTTTCCTGTAGGAGCCGCCCATCCTTTTCAAGGCCTTCCACGCGGGCTTCCACCATGGTCCTTACTGCACCTAAAGTTTCCCGCTGGAAGGTCTCCATAAGGGCCACCATCCCCTCCCTTGTAAGTGGCTGGCCTGTGCACCTCTTCACTGCCTGCGCCTCGGACCTCTGTGCTGCCGCAGCTGACTTGCAGGACACGTCCATCCTTCTTTTCAGGGCTTTGTTTTCTTCGCGCAGTTTTGCCACTTCTGCGCGAAGCTGGTCCGCCACCTTTTTAAATTTGGCCGCCTCGGACTCCTTTTTCGGCTTAGCCTTTTCCGACAGTTTGTCGGCGACCCCGCCCAATTTCCGGATCGCTTGCTCCAGGCACCTGCGATCCGCCTGGTCCATTGCCTTCGTCATGCCGAGCATGACGGTTTTCACCACCTCTTGCTGCTCCCGGAGGTCTTCCGCCATTTCGCCACAGTCCGTCTCCGGACCGTCTGAGAACTCGATGTCCTCGGGTCCTTCGGATGAGGAGTCCACCCTATAGTCGACGGCCTTTGGATGCCTCAGCAACCTTGCGGAACACGGCCGTCCCTCATTCCCAAATTCTACCTCCAGTTCTTCGGCGTAGCTCGCGTCAGACTCCCCCCCCAAATTCATCTTGAAGTTGGTGCTGGCGCCCGTCGACACCGGTTTTCCCAACTTTCTGGGCGCCTTCGCCTTCGATCTTACTTTGCGCCTATTAGTCCCCTCGCCTCCGGACCCGGAGCTTGAGGGCCCTCTCTCTCCCGAACTTGGCCGCTTGCGGCCCGCACTCCCGCTTCTAGCACCGGTGGGGGTCTTACCCCCTAGCGTTTGGTCTCCTAGGAGACCAAATCGGTTGCTACTTGAAGCCATGGCTCAACCCCGGCGCCACTAGCGCCTAGGGAGAGCCACAAAACGTTAAAAAACACTCGCTGGACTTGGTAGAGTAGCCGCCTCGATTGAAGCGCACCTACCCGACCAAAACCCCCCAAAAGTCGAAAAGGGGGAGCACTCCCCCAAACGACACGAACTACCCCCAAACTTCCCCAAAGAACTACGAATTTGCGAAGAAAACACAAAACCTAAGTTGAACTTAGGTTTTGTCCTACCCTCCAAACGGCTTCAAAAGTGGCGCCAGCGAGACTTCGCGGCGCAAGTAGCGGCACTAATGAAGCCCCCTACACAATCCGGGGACTAACTCCCCCACTCCAACACCGAGAGAATCAAAGAAGTTCCTGGACGCTGTTCGAAAGTTTGGCGAAAACCGCCAATCCGTCGAACAACGACAAGGTGGAGGACTCCCCCGACCTCTCCCACCTGGTTCCTACCAGCGAGGTGCTCGCCCTGAAAAGGGCGAAGACCGATCCAGCAGAAAGGCGCGCACAGCTATCTCGAAAACCGAGATAGGGGTGCCCGACACTTTGCTACCTGGACGATCTTCTAACACCTGTCTCGCAAAAACCGATCAAATGTATGCAGTAAAAAAGTAAAAAGTTCAGAGTGGGAAAATTTCGAAAAAGTTCGATATCTTCCCAGACTCCGAAGCGATTTAAATTTTTAAAGCACCAAAAGTTGCGTCGCGCAAAACTCCACCTAACTTTCAAAAATGAACCTAATCGCCAATAAATGACCCACCAGGGTTCACTCTCATGCCACACCCTATCAAAAGCCAACCTAACCTAACCTAACCTAACCTAACCTAACCTAACCTAACCTAACCTAACCTAACCTAACCTAACCTAACCTAACCTAACCTAACCTAACCTAACCTAACCTAACCTAACCTAACCTAACCTAACCTAACCTAACCTAACCTAACCTAACCTAACCTAACCTAACCTAACCTAACCTAACCTAGCCTAACCTAACCTAACCTAACCTAACCTAACCTAACCTAACCTAACCTAACCTAACCTAACCTAACCTAACCTAACCTAACCTAACCTAACCTAACCTAACCTAACCTAACCTAACCTAACCTAACCTAACCTAACCTAACCTAACCTAACCTAACCTAACCTAACCTAACCTAACCTAACCTAACCTAACCTAACCTAACCTAACCTAACCTAACCTAACCTAACCTAACCTAACCTAACCTAACCTAACCTAACCTAACCTAACCTAACCTAACCTAACCTAACCTAACCTAACCTAACCTAACCTAACCTAACCTAACCTAACCTAACCTAACCTAACCTAACCTAACCTAACCTAACCTAACCTAACCTAACCTAACCTAACCTAACCTAACCTAACCTAACCTAACCTAACCTAACCTAACCTAACCTAACCTAACCTAACCTAACCTAACCTAACCTAACCTAACCTAACCTAACCTAACCTAACCTAACCTAACCTAACCTAACCTAACCTAACCTAACCTAACCTAACCTAACCTAACCTATCCTAACCTAACCTAACCTAACCTAACCTAACCTAACCTAACCTAACCTAACCTAACCTAACCTAACCTAACCTAACCTAACCTAACCTAACCTAACCTAACCTAACCTAACCTAACCTAACCTAACCTAACCTAACCTAACCTAACCTAACCTAACCTAACCTAACCTAACCTAACCTAACCTAACCTAACCTAACCTAACCTAACCTAACCTAACCTAACCTAACCTAACCTAACCTAACCTAACCTAACCTAACCTAACCTAACCTAACCTAACCTAACCTAACCTAACCTAACCTAACCTAACCTAACCTAACCTAACCTAACCTAACCTAACCTAACCTAACCTAACCTAACCTAACCTAACCTAACCTAACCTAACCTAACCTAACCTAACCTAACCTAACCTAACCTAACCTAACCTAACCTAACCTAACCTAACCTAACCTAACCTAACCTAACCTAACCTAACCTAACCTAACCTAACCTAACCTAACCTAACCTAACCTAACCTAACCTAACCTAACCTAACCTAACCTAACCTAACCTAACCTAACCTAACCTAACCTAACCTAACCTAACCTAACCTAACCTAACCTAACCTAACCTAACCTAACCTAACCTAACCTAACCTAACCTAACCTAACCTAATCTAACCTAACCTAACCTAACCTAACCTAACCTAACCTAACCTAACCTAACCTAACCTAACCTAACCTAACCTAACCTAACCTAACCTAACCTAACCTAACCTAACCTAACCTAACCTAACCTAACCTAACCTAACCTAACCTAACCTAACCTAACCTAACCTAACCTAACCTAACCTAACCTAACCTAACCTAACCTAACCTAACCTAACCTAACCTAACCTAACCTAACCTAACCTAACCTAACCTAACCTAACCTAACCTAACCTAACCTAACCTAACCTAACCTAACCTAACCTAACCTAACCTAACCTAACCTAACCTAACCTAACCTAACCTAACCTAACCTAACCTAACCTAACCTAACCTAACCTAACCTAACCTAACCTAACCTAACCTAACCTAACCTAACCTAACCTAACCTAACCTAACCTAACCTAACCTAACCTAACCTAACCTAACCTAACCTAACCTAACCTAACCTAACCTAACCTAACCTAACCTAACCTAACCTAACCTAACCTAACCTAACCTAACCTAACCTAACCTAACCTAACCTAACCTAACCTAACCTAACCTAACCTAACCTAACCTAACCTAACCTAACCTAACCTAACCTAACCTAACCTAACCTAACCTAACCTAACCTAACCTAACCTAACCTAACCTAACCTAACCTAACCTAACCTAACCTAACCTAACCTAACCTAACCTAACCTAACCTAACCTAACCTAACCTAACCTAACCTAACCTAACCTAACCTAACCTAACCTAACCTAACCTAACCTAACCTAACCTAACCTAACCTAACCTAACCTAACCTAACCTAACCTAACCTAACCTAACCTAACCTAACCTAACCTAACCTAACCTAACCTAACCTAACCTAACCTAACCTAACCTAACCTAACCTAACCTAACCTAACCTAACCTAACCTAACCTAACCTAACCTAACCTAACCTAACCTAACCTAACCTAACCTAACCTAACCTAACCTAACCTAACCTAACCTAACCTAACCTAACCTAACCTAACCTAACCTAACCTAACCTAACCTAACCTAACCTAACCTAACCTAACCTAACCTAACCTAACCTAACCTAACCTAACCTAACCTAACCTAACCTAACCTAACCTAACCTAACCTAACCTAACCTAACCTAACCTAACCTAACCTAACCTAACCTAACCTAACCTAACCTAACCTAACCTAACCTAACCTAACCTAACCTAACCTAACCTAACCTAACCTAACCTAACCTAACCTAACCTAACCTAACCTAACCTAACCTAACCTAACCTAACCTAACCTAACCTAACCTAACCTAACCTAACCTAACCTAACCTAACCTAACCTAACCTAACCTAACCTAACCTAACCTAACCTAACCTAACCTAACCTAACCTAACCTAACCTAACCTAACCTAACCTAACCTAACCTAACCTAACCTAACCTAACCTAACCTAACCTAACCTAACCTAACCTAACCTAACCTAACCTAACCTAACCTAACCTAACCTAACCTAACCTAACCTAACCTAACCTAACCTAACCTAACCTAACCTAACCTAACCTAACCTAACCTAACCTAACCTAACCTAACCTAACCTAACCTAACCTAACCTAACCTAACCTAACCTAACCTAACCTAACCTAACCTAACCTAACCTAACCTAACCTAACCTAACCTAACCTAACCTAACCTAACCTAACCTAACCTAACCTAACCTAACCTAACCTAACCTAACCTAACCTAACCTAACCTAACCTAACCTAACCTAACCTAACCTAACCTAACCTAACCTAACCTAACCTAACCTAACCTAACCTAACCTAACCTAACCTAACCTAACCTAACCTAACCTAACCTAACCTAACCTAACCTAACCTAACCTAACCTAACCTAACCTAACCTAACCTAACCTAACCTAACCTAACCTAACCTAACCTAACCTAACCTAACCTAACCTAACCTAACCTAACCTAACCTAACCTAACCTAACCTAACCTAACCTAACCTAACCTAACCTAACCTAACCTAACCTAACCTAACCTAACCTAACCTAACCTAACCTAACCTAACCTAACCTAACCTAACCTAACCTAACCTAACCTAACCTAACCTAACCTAACCTAACCTAACCTAACCTAACCTAACCTAACCTAACCTAACCTAACCTAACCTAACCTAACCTAACCTAACCTAACCTAACCTAACCTAACCTAACCTAACCTAACCTAACCTAACCTAACCTAACCTAACCTAACCTAACCTAACCTAACCTAACCTAACCTAACCTAACCTAACCTAACCTAACCTAACCTAACCTAACCTAACCTAACCTAACCTAACCTAACCTAACCTAACCTAACCTAACCTAACCTAACCTAACCTAACCTAACCTAACCTAACCTAACCTAACCTAACCTAACCTAACCTAACCTAACCTAACCTAACCTAACCTAACCTAACCTAACCTAACCTAACCTAACCTAACCTAACCTAACCTAACCTAACCTAACCTAACCTAACCTAACCTAACCTAACCTTTTTTTTTTTTTTTTTTTTTTTTTTTTTTTTTTTTTTTTTTTTTTTTTTTTTTTTTTTTTTTTTTTTTTTTTTTTTTTGTTTTCGTAGAAAATGGCATTAGGCATTCACACCGTGTCGGGAGAACACGGTGGATATGTGGGACTCTCCTCCATGCCCCTACCCGGCCGAGTGCCCGGTAAAGGCTTGGAGGCCTACCCACTAAAAACTACGGCGTCCCAATACACAGTGGTGCGGGTCGCGGGGTCCCTTGTCGGACTCGACCGCGGCCCGGACCAGTGTGGGTCCGCGCTCGTGGGCGGACCTCGCCTATGCTCCGTGAGGGACGGAGCAACGGGGTGAACCGTGACGCCCTGAACACCCCGCACGCCTGAGGGTCAAGTGCAATGCGACTGCCGGTCTCCCGCTCCGACAGCCGCTGACCCCCTTTCGGTGAGGGAAGGAATAAACCACACCCCTCGACCGACCCCGACCCACACAGGACGAGACTCCCGCGCCCGCGATGATCACCCAAGAACAAGTCTCAAGAACAAGTTCCCGGGCGCCACCGCAGGCGGCGCGGTTGCCCCGCCCAGTGCAGGCCGGAGGCGGCCGAGGTGTGCTAACGGCCTTCCCCCCCCCACCTCATCGGAATGTGCGTCCGCGGAAGTCCCCCGGAAACAAAAGTTCCCGGAGGGCTTCCGCGGTCGCCATCCCATCGGACCCCCTCTCGGCCACGCCGGGCGATAACGGAGAAAACTCCGGTATCACCCGTAGTTTCCGAGTGAGGCTCCTACCCTCGGGGAAGCCGTTCCCGAGGGTCCTCCTCAAGCGCATTCCGCTCGCGAGGCATTCATCCCGCGAGCCTGCGCTACTGGCCTCTTGACCCAAAGCCCTTCCCAGCGGGGAAGGGTGGGAAGAGACCCTCTCCCCCTTCGTGCGTTTTCACGTGGGGGGTGGACACCCAGGCAGAATGGGTGCCCCTTCCGCCCTTTGGGGCGTCTCTAGAGGAGAAGCGGAGCTCCATCCTCTAGATGGGGATGCGGGTGGCATAACGCCGCCACCTTCTCCCCCGACGCCTGCGCCTTATGAGAGAGGAGTCTAAGTCCTCCTCCCTCCTCCTTTCGGCGGCCTCCTTCTGCGAGAGGACGTCCTCGCAGAAGGTGGCCACCCCCTCCCAGGACCCGTCGCTCGTCACCATAGCTCGCGCCACGGCGGCGAGCGAGAGGTCACTCCCAATCGTCGCGACAAGATTGCCGCGCTGAGGAGACCACGCCGGACACACCTCAAGGGTGTGCTGGGCTGTGTCCTCCGCAGCGCCGCAATGATGGCACGACGGGGTCGGCTCCCTTCTAATCCGGTGCAGGTATTTACCGAAGCACCCGTGCCCGGTAAAGACCTGCGCCAGCCTGAAGGTCACCGACCCTTGGCGCCGAGCGCACCACTCTCGAAGCACTGGCCTCAGTGCCTCGAGGGTGCGCTTCCCGAATGGCGGGTCGATGAGAGACTCCTCCCACTCCCTCATCAGCCGTTCTTCGGCATCCCTCCTTGTTCGCCGGGCCTCCTCGGGTGCGAGCCCATCTCCTCGCACCCGGGCCTCCACCTTTCGCAGATACACCTCCCGTAGGACACGTGCCTCCAGTTCCCACGGTGGTGTACCTGCGAGCGCGCAAGCCGCCGATCGCGACACCGTCCTGTACCCTCGTACAAGGCGGGTCGCAATCACCCTTTGGGACCGCCGGAGATCTGCCTTCCCTTTGGTCCCTGCGGCTTCTGCCCACACCGGGGCCCCATAGAGGGCCATACTACGGAGCACCCCTGCGTACAGTCGGCGGCACGTGGTGCCTGGGCCGCCGACATTCGGCAGGAGCTTTCCTAAGGCCAGGGAGGCCTTCACCAACCTGGGGGCTAGCTGCTTGAAGTGCTCGCTGAAATCCCAGCGAGCGTCCAGCAGCAGCCCCAGGTACTTGATGTGGCGAAGCACTGGAAGCCTCACCCCATCAAGCACGACCTCCCTAGCCCTCACCGGTGGGGCTCTCCTAGGGCCATGGAAGAAGATGCACTCGGTTTTATCCACCGAGACATCTAGTCCCATGGCCCGGATGCGCGCTATGGCCACCTCCGCCACCTCCTTGGCCCGGCGACGCGCCTCGAGGTAAGTCGTCCCCCTCGCGGCGATAAGTGTGTCGTCAGCGTAACACACTATCGCCGCGCGGGGGAGGATCGTCCCCCTGAGGAGCCAGTCGTACCCCATGTTCCACAGGAGCGGACCCAGAACCGCCCCCTGTGGAACACCGCACGACATGCTCCTCTCCACCAGCTCCCCATTCGGGTCAGCGTACAGCACCACCCTATCCTGCAGGTAGTGCTCCACGATGACCCGGAGATAGGGGGGAAGCTGGTGGAACCTCAAGGCGTCCCTGATTACTTCGTACGGCAGGGAGTTGAATGCGTTGCGGATGTCCAATGACACCGCAAACACTCCCTGCCCCAGCCGTTCTGCTGTGTCGATGACATCCCTCAGGGCTAGGATGGCATCGACCGTGGACCGCCCGCGCCTGAACCCGAACTGTCGCTCCGATAAGTTCGGGCCCAGGCCCTCCTCAAGGTGCTGCACGATGCGCTCGGCAATGATGCGCTCCAAACCCTTGCCGAGCACGTCGAGCAGCACCACCGGCCTGTAGGCGGAAGGCAAGTCTGCCGGACGCCCCTCCTTCCTCAACAGGCAGAGTCGGCCCCTCTTCCACTGCCTAGGGAATTCCCCCCTCTCGAGACAGAGACTGTAAGTCTCGCGGAGGAACTCACCTAGGTGCTCGTGGGCAATGGGGATGACCCTGCCCGGGACTCCGTCCGGCCCTGGCGCCTTCCGCTGGCCTTTGAGGCGGTCCATGACCATCTCCACCTCCTCCGTGGTCACCGGCTGGTATCCTGGCGGCTGCTCGCTAGGGATGGGTGGGAGGACCATCCTGGGCGGGAGGATCGGCGACGTGTCGGGGAAGAGGCCCGACACCACCCTGGCCAGAAGCTCTGGCTCCAGCGTTTCCGTCGCCGGAGCCTGGCTCTTCAGCTTCTTCCTGACCATCCGGTAGGGGCGGCCCCACGGGTCCCTGTCGAGAGTCGACAGGAACTCGTTCCAGGCCGCGTCCTTCGCCTGTCGGATGGCCAGGTTGAGCCGCTTCTTGGCCTCCCTGTAGGTGGTGGTCAGGGCTTCCTCCTCGCCCTCCACCCTCCTCCGTCGCCGACGGCACCTCTGCAACGCCCTCCGTGCCCGAACGCAGGCTGTCCTGAGCGACGCGATTTGGTCAGACCACCAGTATACGGCGGTCTTATCGGGTCGCCCAGTCACCTTCGGCATGGAGGCGTTGCAGATTGCCGTGAAGGCCTCCCTTAGCCTCTCCACCCGCTCCTCGACCGTCCATCCCTCGCGCTCCTCGTCCTGCAGCCGCCAGGCTTCCACCACCGCCGCCTCCTCCGCCAGGTCCCTGTTTAGCCTGGCGAGGGCCCATCTGGGGAAACTTGACTGTGTTCCCCCTGGGCGCCCGCCAGATCCACCCCTCAGGTCGGCTTCATACCTGATGTAGGGGTGGTCGGACAGGGACTCCTCCTCCGATAGGACGCGCCATCCGGAGATCTTGGGTGATAGCGACGGGGTCGCCAGGGTGACATCCACGCGGGAGCCCCCGCTGCCCCTGACGCAGGTGAAGGCGGTGCCCCTATTTAGCACCGCCAGCCCCATCGCTATCACCCAGTTCGCCACCACCACCCCCTTTGGATCGTTCGAGGGGTGGCCCCACGCCTGGTGTTTCGCGTTGAGGTCGCCCCCGAATAGGATCTTTCGGGGGGCCAGTCTCCGGATGACGCGTCCCATCCCATCGACCCACCGTTGGAGCTCGGTGAGGGCACGATTAGGCGAAAAGTACGCCCCCACCACGGTGATGTCCCCCCAACTGACGGCTACATACCCCGACCCCCTCTCAATGAGCGAGAGGGGAGGGGAGCCGACCGTAGTTGTGGGGACGACTATCGCCACCGTCTCGTCGAGCGACGAAGCCCAATTGTCCCTCGAAGGGCAACAATAGGGCTCCGAGACGATGGCTAGGTCGATGGACCACTCCGCCAGGTGCTGCATGAGGAGGTCTTGCGCACCTGTGGAGTGGTTGACATTCGCCTGTAGTAATCTGTATTGGCGTGGGGGCATTATTGGGCCAATACAGATACTACCTCCATGGCCGTCTGGGCCTGTGCCGGTCGCGCCCCAAAGGTTTTGGGGAGAGGCCTTCCCTTAACCGCCGGGGCCTTGCACGACTTGCCCCCCATAACGTGGTCGTGGGGGCGTTTCAGCGACCGGCAGAGCGCGCATTTTGGGTCCGCCTCGCAGTCCCTCGATTTGTGCCCGGCCACGCCGCACCTATAACACAGGGTGCTGCGATCAACACTGGCCGGGCAGAGCGCCCCGGTGTGTCCTGGCTGGAGGCACCGGAAGCACCTCATAACACGGGACTCCAGCACCTTTATTGAGGCGACCGTCCACCCCACGCGGATCCTCCCTTCTAGGCCCAGCTTTTTGGCGGCCTCCACGGGGCATTTGACTAATGCGGCGCCCAAGCCGCCGGGGCCCCTTCTTATTTCGCCCACTCGCACCTGATCGGGCGGGCATCCTCCTACTGTGGCGAGCGCCACCTGTAGTTCCCCGGGCCCCGTAGAGTCGTCGAGGCCCGCCACCCGCAGGTCTGCTGTTTTGGTGGGCCTCGAGATCGCCGCTGCGTCCCCGAGGACCTCCTTCAACTTAGCAGCAAGGCCGTCTGCTTTGGCCCCGCTGCCCTCTCCGCCGACCTCAATCAATCTGGCCCCCGATTGCGTGACTTTTATTCTCACGTCTGAGATCCCCAACTCCCCGAGCCTGACCTGTCTCTTTGCCCGGTCGATCACTTCGGCGTATGAGGCCCCCTTTTTGGCGGCCTCCTCGGGGATGGAGAGGACGACCGCTGCCGTTTTGGGGGCCACCAGTTTTGGGACCGCCGGTCTACTTTGGGCCGGTTTTGGCCCAGGTTTGCCCCCCGCAGGCTGGCCCGCCGCCTTTTTTGGTTTAGCGGGGGCCTTCCTCTTGACGGCGTCCGACCAGGGTGTTTGCTCCGCATGTACCGGAGCCGCCGTGGTCCCGGCTGTCGATGGGCGATCCGCGGTCTCCCTTGCCTCTCTCCCCGCCATTGTGCGGGGGACAGCCCTTTTCTTGTCGGCCGCCAGCGGAGGCCGGTGGCTTTTCTCCTGCAGGAGCCGCCCGTCTCTTTCGAGGCCTTCCACTCGGGCGTTAACGAGGGACCTGACCGCCTCCAAGGTGCTCTGCCTGAATTCGTCCATCAGGTCGACCATCTCCTCCCTCGTTAACGGCTGGCCCGTGCTCCTCCTTACAGCCTGCGCCTCTGATCTGCGCGCCGCCGCCGCCGCTTTGCAGGACTCGTCCGTCTTCGCCCGAAGAGCTTTATTTTCTTCGTAGACCTTAGCCAGTTCTGCACGAAGCTTTTCGGTCACCTGGCGGTACTTTCTGGGTTCCGTCTCCTTTCCGGACACCTTTTTGCCGCCCTTCTTCCTCTCCAGCACGTCAGCTACATTGCCCAGCTTCTTTATGGCCTGCTCCACACTTCGGCGGTCTGCCGAGTCCAGGCGGTCCACTGCCCCTTCCAGGACCGTCCTAACCACCTCCTGCTGCTCGCGCAGCTCTTCAATTATTTCGTCCGATACTGGTTCCGGACGATCCGGGACTTCTTCCTCCGACGCCGATGTTGTGGAAGCATCCTTATAGTAGATGTTCCGCGGCTTCCTAAGTAATTTAGCGGACTTTGGGGATCCGGTGTCGGCCACCTCAACGTCCAACTCGTCGTCGTATGAGGCATCAGAGCCCCTCCTCAAGTTTACCTTGAAGTTTGTGCTGGTGCCACTGGACAGCGGCTTACCAGCTTTTGGGGCCTTGCCCCCCTTCACGATGCGCTTTTTCGCGCCTCTCCTCGCCCCCTCGCTCCCCGATCCGGAGCTTGAGGGCCCTCTTTCACCCGAGCTCGGCCGCTTCCGGCCCGCACTGTTGCTTCTGCAACCGGTGGGGGTCTTACCCCCTAGCGTTTGGTCTCCAAGGAGACCAAATCGGTTGCTAGTAGAAGCCATGGCTCAGCCCCGGCGCCACTAGCGCCCAGGGAGAGCCACAAGACGTGAAAATCACCCGCTGGACTTGGCAGAGTAGCCGCCTCGATTGAAGCGCACCTACCCGACCAAAACCCCCCAAAAGTCGAAAAGGGGGAGCACTCCCCCAAACGACTCGAACTACCCCCAAACTTCCCTAAAGAACTCCGATTTCGCGGAGAAAACACAAAACCTAAGTTGAACTTAGGTTTTGCCCTACCGTCTAAACGGCTTCAAAAGTGGCGCCAGCGAGACTTCGCGGCAAAAGTAGGTCCACTAGTGAAGCCCCCTATCCGATCCGAAGACCAACTCCCCCCCTCCAAGTTGGAGAAAACCGAGGTTGTACTCGGACGTTGTTCGAAAATTTGGCGAAAACCGCCAATTCGTCGAACAACGACCAGGTGGAGGACTCCCCCGACCTCTCCCAACTGGTTCCTACTAGGCAGGTGCTCGCCCTGAAAAGGGCGGAGACCGTTCCGGCAGAAAGGCGCGCACAGCTATCTCGAAAACCGAGATAGGGGTGCCCGACACTTTGCTACCTCGACGATCTTCTAACAACTCACCGTCAAATTACCCCCAAATGTATGGAATAAAAAAAGAAAAAGTTCAGACTGAGAAAAAATCGAAAAAGTTCGATATCTTCCCAGACTCTGAAGCGATTTCAATTTTTATACCACCAAAAGTTCCGCCTTCAAAAACTCTACTTAACTCCAGAAAACCAACTAACTCGTCAATAACTGACCCACCGAAAAACGTCAACCTAACCTAACCTAACCTAACCTAACCTAACCTAACCTAACCTAACCTAACCTAACCTAACCTAACCTAACCTAACCTAACCTAACCTAACCTAACCTAACCTAACCTAACCTAACCTAACCTAACCTAACCTAACCTAACCTAACCTAACCTAACCTAACCTAACCTAACCTAACCTAACCTAACCTAACCTAACCTAACCTAACCTAACCTAACCTAACCTAACCTAACCTAACCTAACCTAACCTAACCTAACCTAACCTAACCTAACCTAACCTAACCTAACCTAACCTAACCTAACCTAACCTAACCTAACCTAACCTAACCTAACCTAACCTAACCTAACCTAACCTAACCTAACCTAACCTAACCTAACCTAACCTAACCTAACCTAACCTAACCTAACCTAACCTAACCTAACCTAACCTAACCTAACCTAACCTAACCTAACCTAACCTAACCTAACCTAACCTAACCTAACCTAACCTAACCTAACCTAACCTAACCTAACCTAACCTAACCTAACCTAACCTAACCTAACCTAACCTAACCTAACCTAACCTAACCTAACCTAACCTAACCTAACCTAACCTAACCTAACCTAACCTAACCTAACCTAACCTAACCTAACCTAACCTAACCTAACCTAACCTAACCTAACCTAACCTAACCTAACCTAACCTAACCTAACCTAACCTAACCTAACCTAACCTAACCTAACCTAACCTAACCTAACCTAACCTAACCTAACCTAACCTAACCTAACCTAACCTAACCTAACCTAACCTAACCTAACCTAACCTAACCTAACCTAACCTAACCTAACCTAACCTAACCTAACCTAACCTAACCTAACCTAACCTAACCTAACCTAACCTAACCTAACCTAACCTAACCTAACCTAACCTAACCTAACCTAACCTAACCTAACCTAACCTAACCTAACCTAACCTAACCTAACCTAACCTAACCTAACCTAACCTAACCTAACCTAACCTAACCTAACCTAACCTAACCTAACCTAACCTAACCTAACCTAACCTAACCTAACCTAACCTAACCTAACCTAACCTAACCTAACCTAACCTAACCTAACCTAACCTAACCTAACCTAACCTAACCTAACCTAACCTAACCTAACCTAACCTAACCTAACCTAACCTAACCTAACCTAACCTAACCTAACCTAACCTAACCTAACCTAACCTAACCTAACCTAACCTAACCTAACCTAACCTAACCTAACCTAACCTAACCTAACCTAACCTAACCTAACCTAACCTAACCTAACCTAACCTAACCTAACCTAACCTAACCTAACCTAACCTAACCTAACCTAACCTAACCTAACCTAACCTAACCTAACCTAACCTAACCTAACCTAACCTAACCTAACCTAACCTAACCTAACCTAACCTAACCTAACCTAACCTAACCTAACCTAACCTAACCTAACCTAACCTAACCTAACCTAACCTAACCTAACCTAACCTAACCTAACCTAACCTAACCTAACCTAACCTAACCTAACCTAACCTAACCTAACCTAACCTAACCTAACCTAACCTAACCTAACCTAACCTAACCTAACCTAACCTAACCTAACCTAACCTAACCTAACCTAACCTAACCTAACCTAACCTAACCTAACCTAACCTAACCTAACCTAACCTAACCTAACCTAACCTAACCTAACCTAACCTAACCTAACCTAACCTAACCTAGCCTAACCTAACCTAACCTAACCTAACCTAACCTAACCTAACCTAACCTAACCTAACCTAACCTAACCTAACCTAACCTAACCTAACCTAACCTAACCTAACCTAACCTAACCTAACCTAACCTAACCTAAGCTAACCTAACCTAACCTAACCTAACCTAACCTAACCTAACCTAACCTAACCTAACCTAACCTAACCTAACCTAACCTAACCTAACCTAACCTAACCTAACCTAACCTAACCTAACCTAACCTAACCTAACCTAACCTAACCTAACCTAACCTAACCTAACCTAACCTAACCTAACCTAACCTAACCTAACCTAACCTAACCTAACCTAACCTAACCTAACCTAACCTAACCTAACCTAACCTAACCTAACCTAACCTAACCTAACCTAACCTAACCTAACCTAACCTAACCTAACCTAACCTAACCTAACCTAACCTAACCTAACCTAACCTAACCTAACCTAACCTAACCTAACCTAACCTAACCTAACCTAACCTAACCTAACCTAACCTAACCTAACCTAACCTAACCTAACCTAACCTAACCTAACCTAACCTAACCTAACCTAACCTAACCTAACCTAACCTAACCTAACCTAACCTAACCTAACCTAACCTAACCTAACCTAACCTAACCTAACCTAACCTAACCTAACCTAACCTAACCTAACCTAACCTAACCTAACCTAACCTAACCTAACCTAACCTAACCTAACCTAACCTAACCTAACCTAACCTAACCTAACCTAACCTAACCTAACCTAACCTAACCTAACCTAACCTAACCTAACCTAACCTAACCTAACCTAACCTAACCTAACCTAACCTAACCTAACCTAACCTAACCTAACCTAACCTAACCTAACCTAACCTAACCTAACCTAACCTAACCTAACCTAACCTAACCTAACCTAACCTAACCTAACCTAACCTAACCTAACCTAACCTAACCTAACCTAACCTAACCTAACCTAACCTAACCTAACCTAACCTAACCTAACCTAACCTAACCTAACCTAACCTAACCTAACCTAACCTAACCTAACCTAACCTAACCTAACCTAACCTAACCTAACCTAACCTAACCTAACCTAACCTAACCTAACCTAACCTAACCTAACCTAACCTAACCTAACCTAACCTAACCTAACCTAACCTAACCTAACCTAACCTAACCTAACCTAACCTAACCTAACCTAACCTAACCTAACCTAACCTAACCTAACCTAACCTAACCTAACCTAACCTAACCTAACCTAACCTAACCTAACCTAACCTAACCTAACCTAACCTAACCTAACCTAACCTAACCTAACCTAACCTAACCTAACCTAACCTAACCTAACCTAACCTAACCTAACCTAACCTAACCTAACCTAACCTAACCTAACCTAACCTAACCTAACCTAACCTAACCTAACCTAACCTAACCTAACCTAACCTAACCTAACCTAACCTAACCTAACCTAACCTAACCTAACCTAACCTAACCTAACCTAACCTAACCTAACCTAACCTAACCTAACCTAACCTAACCTAACCTAACCTAACCTAACCTAACCTAACCTAACCTAACCTAACCTAACCTAACCTAACCTAACCTAACCTAACCTAACCTAACCTAACCTAACCTAACCTAACCTAACCTAACCTAACCTAACCTAACCTAACCTAACCTAACCTAACCTAACCTAACCTAACCTAACCTAACCTAACCTAACCTAACCTAACCTAACCTAACCTAACCTAACCTAACCTAACCTAACCTAACCTAACCTAACCTAACCTAACCTAACCTAACCTAACCTAACCTAACCTAACCTAACCTAACCTAACCTAACCTAACCTAACCTAACCTAACCTAACCTAACCTAACCTAACCTAACCTAACCTAACCTAACCTAACCTAACCTAACCTAACCTAACCTAACCTAACCTAACCTAACCTAACCTAACCTAACCTAACCTAACCTAACCTAACCTAACCTAACCTAACCTAACCTAACCTAACCTAACCTAACCTAACCTAACCTAACCTAACCTAACCTAACCTAACCTAACCTAACCTAACCTAACCTAACCTAACCTAACCTAACCTAACCTAACCTAACCTAACCTAACCTAACCTAACCTAACCTAACCTAACCTAACCTAACCTAACCTAACCTAACCTAACCTAACCTAACCTAACCTAACCTAACCTAACCTAACCTAACCTAACCTAACCTAACCTAACCTAACCTAACCTAACCTAACCTAACCTAACCTAACCTAACCTAACCTAACCTAACCTAACCTAACCTAACCTAACCTAACCTAACCTAACCTAACCTAACCTAACCTAACCTAACCTAACCTAACCTAACCTAACCTAACCTAACCTAACCTAACCTAACCTAACCTAACCTAACCTAACCTAACCTAACCTAACCTAACCTAACCTAGCCTAACCTAACCTAACCTAACCTAACCTAACCTAACCTAACCTAACCTAACCTAACCTAACCTAACCTAACCTAACCTAACCTAACCTAACCTAACCTAACCTAACCTAACCTAACCTAACCTAACCTAACCTAACCTAACCTAACCTAACCTAACCTAACCTAACCTAACCTAACCTAACCTAACCTAACCTAACCTAACCTAACCTAACCTAACCTAACCTAACCTAACCTAACCTAACCTAACCTAACCTAACCTAACCTAACCTAACCTAACCTAACCTAACCTAACCTAACCTAACCTAACCTAACCTAACCTAACCTAACCTAACCTAACCTAACCTAACCTAACCTAACCTAACCTAACCTAACCTAACCTAACCTAACCTAACCTAACCTAACCTAACCTAACCTAACCTAACCTAACCTAACCTAACCTAACCTAACCTAACCTAACCTAACCTAACCTAACCTAACCTAACCTAACCTAACCTAACCTAACCTAACCTAACCTAACCTAACCTAACCTAACCTAACCTAACCTAACCTAACCTAACCTAACCTAACCTAACCTAACCTAACCTAACCTAACCTAACCTAACCTAACCTAACCTAACCTAACCTAACCTAACCTAACCTAACCTAACCTAACCTAACCTAACCTAACCTAACCTAACCTAACCTAACCTAACCTAACCTAACCTAACCTAACCTAACCTAACCTAACCTAACCTAACCTAACCTAACCTAACCTAACCTAACCTAACCTAACCTAACCTAACCTAACCTAACCTAACCTAACCTAACCTAACCTAACCTAACCTAACCTAACCTAACCTAACCTAACCTAACCTAACCTAACCTAACCTAACCTAACCTAACCTAACCTAACCTAACCTAACCTAACCTAACCTAACCTAACCTAACCTAACCTAACCTAACCTAACCTAACCTAACCTAACCTAACCTAACCTAACCTAACCTAACCTAACCTAACCTAACCTAACCTAACCTAACCTAACCTAACCTAACCTAACCTAACCTAACCTAACCTAACCTAACCTAACCTAACCTAACCTAACCTAACCTAACCTAACCTAACCTAACCTAACCTAACCTAACCTAACCTAACCTAACCTAACCTAACCTAACCTAACCTAACCTAACCTAACCTAACCTAACCTAACCTAACCTAACCTTTTTTTTTTTTTTTTTTTTTTTGGCGAGGGAGAAATGCGGCCTTATGCATACTCCGCAGCTGAGCGGCTACGGAGTTATGTGGGGCTCACCTCCGTGCATCCACCCAGTCAGGCCCGGTGGGTGCCCGGAGGCATACCCACTAAAACTCCCTCGGTGTGCCCTCTCTTCCGGTTTGTAGCGACCCAGGATCCTTGTAAGAAGGCGACCGCGTCGCACCGGCCGGCTCAGTCGTTACCGAGCCTCCTCTCAGTTTGGAGAATGCCCGAGCACACTTGGGCATTCTCCCACACAAACAGGTTTGTGCAATGCAAGCGGGGGCTGCCCTGCTCCCGCTTGCGGGCCCTGTTACGGGGGGAGGAGATGGGCGTAGCGCCGCCGTCGCCCTCCCCGCCGTCTTCGACGGAGCTGGTCCGCGTTGGCATCGTCCTCGCGGATACGCTCCATGGCCTCCTTCTGCCCCATAATCTCCTCGCAGAACGAGACCATTGCCTCCCAGCACCTCTCGCTGTCCAGCATAGCTTTGACTACGCTGGGCAGCGAGAGGTTTCTCCCTACCACAGCCACAAGGGCGCGGCGCTGTTCGCTCCAGGCTGCGCACACCTCTAAGGTGTGCTGCGCCGAGTCAACAGCTGCGCCACACTCGTGGCATCCTTTGTTTACCTCTCTTCGGATACGGTGCAGGTAGTCACCAAAACACCCGTGTCCGGTCAACACCTGGACAAGCCGAAAGGTAAGCGAGCCGTGTCCTCTCTTTGTCCAATCGGTAAGCACTGGTCGGACAGCCTCGATTGTGCGGGCTCCGTACCTGGTTGACTCCAGGTCCTCTGTCCACCGCACTATCAGGGCTCTCTCTGCTGCCCGCCTCGCGTTCACTATCTCCTCTACAGCGGGGCGTTCCCCGCGGCTCCTTGCATCGGCTCTACAACGGTACGTTGTTGCAAGCACCTCGGCATCATATTCCCACGGGGGGGTTCCGGCAAGAACGCAGGCCGCAGCAAAGGACACTGTGCTGTACCCACGTATGGCTCTCAATGCAATCACTCGCTGCGGTCTTTGGAGAAGCTTGCGGTTTTCTTGATTGAGAGACTCCACCCACACTGGTGCCCCGTACAGGGCCATGCTACGCAGAATTCCTACATAAAGTCGTCTGCACGTCATATCCGGGCCACCAATATTAGGGAGCAGGCGACTAAGCGCTCCTGCAGCATTTGTCAGTCGTGGACTCAACTGCCGAAAGTGCTCGGAAAACGTCCAGCGGCTATCCAAGGTGAGGCCCAGGTATTTTATTGTTGGCTTCACCGGAATGCAAACTCCGTCTACCTGAATAATGGCGTCGGCTGGTGGTTTCCCTCGAGGGCCGTGGAATAGAATGGCCTGAGTTTTGCTGAGTGAGACTTCTAGCCCCAGCATGCGAATTCTGTCCACCACCAGTTTTGCTCCTACTCTTGCTACCCGTGCGCAGTCTTGAAAGTTGTCGCCTCGAACTGCGACAAGTGTGTCGTCGGCATAACAAATTACGCGCATCCGAGGCAACATCATGCACCTCAGGACCCAGTCAAATCCAATATTCCACAGGAGCGGCCCAAGGACCGACCCCTGCGGAACTCCGCAACTCATTGTCCGTGTATGTCGCAACCCGTCTGGCAACCTAACCTAACCTAACCTAACCTAACCTAACCTAACCTAACCTAACCTAACCTAACCTAACCTAACCTAACCTAACCTAACCTAACCTAACCTAACCTAACCTAACCTAACCTAACCTAACCTAACCTAACCTAACCTAACCTAACCTAACCTAACCTAACCTAACCTAACCTAACCTAACCTAACCTAACCTAACCTAACCTAACCTAACCTAACCTAACCTAACCTAACCTAACCTAACCTAACCTAACCTAACCTAACCTAACCTAACCTAACCTAACCTAACCTAACCTAACCTAACCTAACCTAACCTAACCTAACCTAACCTAACCTAACCTAACCTAACCTAACCTAACCTAACCTAACCTAACCTAACCTAACCTAACCTAACCTAACCTAACCTAACCTAACCTAACCTAACCTAACCTAACCTAACCTAACCTAACCTAACCTAACCTAACCTAACCTAACCTAACCTAACCTAACCTAACCTAACCTAACCTAACCTAACCTAACCTAACCTAACCTAACCTAACCTAACCTAACCTAACCTAACCTAACCTAACCTAACCTAACCTAACCTAACCTAACCTAACCTAACCTAACCTAACCTAACCTAACCTAACCTAACCTAACCTAACCTAACCTAACCTAACCTAACCTAACCTAACCTATCCTAACCTAACCTAACCTAACCTAACCTAACCTAACCTAACCTAACCTAACCTAACCTAACCTAACCTAACCTAACCTAACCTAACCTAACCTAACCTAACCTAACCTAACCTAACCTAACCTAACCTAACCTAACCTAACCTAACCTAACCTAACCTAACCTAACCTAACCTAACCTAACCTAACCTAACCTAACCTAACCTAACCTAACCTAACCTAACCTAACCTAACCTAACCTAACCTAACCTAACCTAACCTAACCTAACCTAACCTAACCTAACCTAACCTAACCTAACCTAACCTAACCTAACCTAACCTAACCTAACCTAACCTAACCTAACCTAACCTAGCCTAACCTAACCTAACCTAACCTAACCTAACCTAACCTAACCTAACCTAACCTAACCTAACCTAACCTAACCTAACCTAACCTAACCTAACCTAACCTAACCTAACCTAACCTAACCTAACCTAACCTAACCTAACCTAACCTAACCTAACCTAACCTAACCTAACCTAACCTAACCTAACCTAACCTAACCTAACCTAACCTAACCTAACCTAACCTAACCTAACCTAACCTAACCTAACCTAACCTAACCTAACCTAACCTAACCTAACCTAACCTAACCTAACCTAACCTAACCTAACCTAACCTAACCTAACCTAACCTAACCTAACCTAACCTAACCTAACCTAACCTAACCTAACCTAACCTAACCTAACCTAACCTAACCTAACCTAACCTAACCTAACCTAACCTAACCTAACCTAACCTAACCTAACCTAACCTAACCTAACCTAACCTAACCTAACCTAACCTAACCTAACCTAACCTAACCTAACCTAACCTAACCTAGCCTAACCTAACCTAACCTAACCTAACCTAACCTAACCTAACCTAACCTAACCTAACCTAACCTAACCTAACCTAACCTAACCTAACCTAACCTAACCTAACCTAACCTAACCTAACCTAACCTAACCTAACCTAACCTAACCTAACCTAACCTAACCTAACCTAACCTAACCTAACCTAACCTAACCTAACCTAACCTAACCTAACCTAACCTAACCTAACCTAACCTAACCTAACCTAACCTAACCTAACCTAACCTAACCTAACCTAACCTTTTTTTTTTTTTTTTTTTTTTTTTTTTTTTTTGTTTTCGTAGAAAATGGCATTAGGCATTCACACCGTGTCGGGAGAACACGGTGGATATGTGGGACTCTCCTCCATGCCCCTACCCGGCCGAGTGCCCGGTAAAGGCTTGGAGGCCTACCCACTAAAAACTACGGCGTCCCAATACACAGTGGTGCGGGTCGCGGGGTCCCTTGTCGGACTCTACCGCGGCCCGGACCAGTGTGGGTCCGCGCTCGTGGGCGGACCTCGCCTATGCTCCGTGAGGGACGGAGCAACGGGGTGAACCGTGACGCCCTGAACACCCCGCACGCCTGAGGGCCAAGTGCAATGCGACTGCCGGTCTCCCGCTCCGACAGCCGCTGGCCCCCTTTCGGTGAGGAAAGGAATAAACCACACCCCTCGACCGACCCCGACCCACACAGGACGAGACTCCCGCGCCCGCGATGATCACCCGAGAACAAGTCTCAAGAACAAGTTCCCGGGCGCCACCGCAGGCGGCGCGGTTGCCCCGCCCAGTGCAGGCCGGAGGCGGCCGAGGTGTGCTAACGGCCTTCCCCCCCCCCACCTCATCGGAATGTGCGTCCGTGGAAGTCCCCCGGAAACAAAAGTTCCCGGAGGGCTTCCGCAGTCGCCATCCCGTCGGACCCCCTCTCGGCCACGCCGGGCGATAACGGAGAAAACTCCGGTATCACCCGTAGTTTCCGAGTGAGGCTCCTACCCTCGGGGAAGCCGTTCCCGAGGGTCCTCCTCAAGCGCATTCCGCTCGCGGGGCATTCATCCCGCGAGCCTGCGCTACTGGCCTCTTGACCCAAAGCCCTTCCCAGCGGGGAAGGGTGGGAAGAGACCCTCTCCCCCTTCGTGCGTTTTCACGTGGGGGGTGGACACCCAGGCAGAATGGGTGCCCCTTCCGCCATTTGGGGCGTCTCTAGAGGAGAAGCGGAGCTCCATCCTCTAGATGGGGATGCGGGTGGCATAGCGCCGCCACCTTCTCCCCCGACGCCTGCGCCTTATGAGGGAGGAGTCTAAGTCCTCCTCCCTCCGCCTTTCGGCGGCCTCCTTCTGCGAGAGGACGTCCTCGCAGAAGGTGGCCACCCCCTCCCAGGACCCGTCGCTCGTCACCATAGCTCGCGCCACGGCGGCGAGCGAGAGGTCACTCCCGATCGTCGCGACAAGATTGCCGCGCTGAGGAGACCACGCCGGACACACCTCAAGGGTGTGCTGGGCAGTGTCCTCCGCAGCGCCGCAATGATGGCACGACGGGGTCGGCTCCCTTCTAATCCGGTGCAGGTATTTACCGAAGCACCCGTGCCCGGTAAAGACCTGCGCCAGCCTGAAGGTCACCGACCCTTGGCGCCGAGCGCACCACTCCCGAAGCACCGGTCTCAGTGCCTCGAGGGTGCGCTTCCCGAATGGCGGGTCGATGAGAGACTCCTCCCACTCCCTCATCAGCCGTTCTTCGGCATCCCTCCTAGCTCGCCGGGCCTCCTCGGGTGCGGGCCTATCTCCACGCACCCGGGCCTCCACCTTTCGCAGATACACCTCCCGTAGGACACGTGCCTCCAGTTCCCACGGTGGTGTACCTGCGAGCGCGCAAGCCGCCGATCGCGACACCGTCCTGTACCCTCGTACAAGGCGGGTCGCAATCACCCTTTGGGACCGCCGGAGATCTGCCACTCCTTTGGTCCCTACGGCTTCTGCCCACACCGGGGCCCCATAGAGGGCCATGCTACGGATCACCCCTGCGTACAGTCGGCGGCACGTGGTGCCTGGGCCGCCGACGTTCGGCAGGAGCTTTCCTAGGGCCAGAGAGGCCTTCACCAACCTGGGGGCTAGCTGCTTGAAGTGCTCGCTGAAGTCCCAGCGAGCGTCCAGCAGCAGCCCCAGGTACTTGATGTGGCGAAGCACTGGAAGCCTCACCCCATCAAGCACGACCTCCCTAGCCCTCACCGGTGGGGCTCTCCTCGGGCCATGGAAGAAGATGCACTCGGTTTTATCGACCGAGACATCTAGTCCCATGGCCCGGATGCGCGCTATGGCCACCTCCGCCACCTCCTTGGCCCGGCGGCGCGCCTCGAGGTAAGTCGTCCCCCTCGCGGCGATGAGTGTGTCGTCAGCGTAACACACCACCGCCGCGCGGGGGAGGATCGTCCCCCTGAGGAGCCAGTCGAACCCCATGTCCCACAGGAGCGGACCCAGAACCGCTCCCTGTGGAACACCGCACGACAAACCTAACCTAACCTAACCTAACCTAACCTAACCTAACCTAACCTAACCTAACCTAACCTAACCTAACCTAACCTAACCTAACCTAACCTAACCTAACCTAACCTAACCTAACCTAACCTAACCTAACCTAACCTAACCTAACCTAACCTAACCTAACCTAACCTAACCTAACCTAACCTAACCTAACCTAACCTAACCTAACCTAACCTAACCTAACCTAACCTAACCTAACCTAACCTAACCTAACCTAACCTAACCTAACCTAACCTAACCTAACCTAACCTAACCTAACCTAACCTAACCTAACCTAGCCTAACCTAACCTAACCTAACCTAACCTAACCTAACCTAACCTAACCTAACCTAACCTAACCTAACCTAACCTAACCTAACCTAACCTAACCTAACCTAACCTAACCTAACCTAACCTAACCTAACCTAACCTAACCTAACCTAACCTAACCTAACCTAACCTAACCTAACCTAACCTAACCTAACCTAACCTAACCTAACCTAACCTAACCTAACCTAACCTAACCTAACCTAACCTAACCTAACCTAACCTAACCTAACCTAACCTAACCTAACCTAACCTAACCTAACCTAACCTAACCTAACCTAACCTAACCTAACCTAACCTAACCTAACCTAACCTAACCTAACCTAACCTAACCTAACCTAACCTAACCTAACCTAACCTAACCTAACCTAACCTAACCTAACCTAACCTAACCTAACCTAACCTAACCTAACCTAACCTAACCTAACCTAACCTAACCTAACCTAACCTAACCTAACCTTTTTTTTTTTTTTTTTTTTTTTTTTTTTTTTTTTTATAGTGGAGAAAATGCTTTTCGCATACTCCCGCCGTTGGGAGTGGGACGGGAGTTATGTGGGACTCTCCCCTGCATACCCATCTGACGACAAGAGATCGTCAGATTGGTATGCAGGGGCCTACCCACTAAAAACTCCACTACGTCCCCTCAATCACCTTAGTGCCATTGGTTCGTCGAACCACCCATCATCGTCAGACGATAGGTCGTTCGACGGAGCAATGGCACCAGGCGGGGTCACGGGAACCCTTGCGGACACTACCGCGGCCCCGCCGGTGGATGTCCGCCCTAGGCGGACCCGTCTATATTCCCCTGAGGTTGGGAATTGGAGAATGAAGGAGCGTCCCGGGACGTGTGGGACGCTCGACGTCGGCGGAGGCCTGTGTGGTGCAGGGGACGGGCCTCCCAAGCCCGGCCTCTGCTGGCCCCCGCGGGATGCAGGTGGGCTGTACCCGCTTCCCGTATTGTCCGGTTGGAGGAGTCGGTGAGCTTGCCGCCGCCTCCAGCCTGTTCGACGTCGTCGACACGGATCGGCAAGAGGGTCGTCTTCCCTTAGCCGTTCGGCCGCCTCTTTCTGCGACATTACGACCTCGCAGAATTCTCCGACTGCTGCCCAGGCTCTATCGCTCCCTAGCATAGCTCTGATTACGCTAGGAAGCGAGAGTTCCTGGCCCACGATTCTCCTGAGAGTTGCGCGCTCTCTAGTCCAGGCAGGACACAGCTCCAGTGTGTGTTGGGCTGTGTCTTCTGCCGCGCCGCACTCCTGACATATGGGAGTTGTTTCCCTTCTCGCGATTCGGTGCAGGTACTTGCCAAAGCACCCATGCCCGGTAAGCACCTGCACCAAATGATATTTGAGGGCTCCGCTCTTGCGTTTCCTCCACTCATCCAACACAGGTGTTATAGCATCCAGAGTCCTCCTACCAGCAGGTGATGTCTCCAATTGATGCGTCCATCTTTCTACTAGAGCCTCCTCTGCCTGACGTCTGGCGGGTACCAGCTCTTCTGCACTTGGGCGCTCACCATTACGCCTCGCATTTGCTCTGCAGAAATAGACCTCCGCTAGAACTGTAGCCTCTAGCTCCCACGGAGGCATTCCTGCAAGCGCGCCAGCTACGGCACCCGCCGTCGTACGGTATGCTCGGATGGCGCGGGTAGTAATAATTCGTTGGGGCCTGCGGAGAAGGGCTTTTGTCTCCGCACTCAACGATCCTGCCCATACCGGAGCACCGTATACTGCCATGCTTTTAACGACTCCCGCATATAACTTCCTGCAGCTGGTATTTGGTCCCCCTAAGTTGGGGAGAAGCCTGCTTAGCGCAGTGGCAGTCTTAACCAGTTTGGGGGACAGCCGTTGGAAGTGTTCATTAAACTTCCAGCGGCTATCCAAGACAAGTCCGAGGTATTTAAGATGAGGGCCAATAGGCACCCTTTGTCCGTTCACATTCAGATGGGCATTGGCTGGTGGTCTGCCTCTTGGGCCATAAAAGCTTATTGCCTCTGTTTTGGACAAAGCCACATTTAGTCCCAACAGCCCTATTCTTTCCACTATTAGATTAGTGCCGACCGTCGCGCGTCGTCTCGCCTCCTCAAAGTCTTGGCCTTTTGCGATGACTAAGGTATCGTCCGCGTAGCACAGAACCTTCATGCGTGGTAGTAGTGCTCCGCGGAGGATCCAGTCATATCCAAGATTCCACAGGAGCGGCCCCAGAACCGACCCCTGTGGAACCCCGCGTTGCATAGTTTTGGAGACCATTTCACCCTCCCTATTGACGTATAGTATACAGCGATCCTCGAGGTACTGCTTAATCAGTCTCTTCAGGTACTCTGGTACACGGTGGTAAGTGAGCGCATCCATAATGCGACCGAAGGGTAGGGAGTTAAAAGCGTTCGCTATATCTAGCGACACCGCTATAACTATGGCTTCCTCCGACCATCTTTTCAGCTCCAGGACCGCGTCTACAGTTGAGCGGCCCCGTCGGAAACCATACTGGTTATCCGACAGGTTCGGTCCTTCGGTTTCCAGGTGCTGAATTATCCTGAAGGCTAAAATCCGTTCGAAGACTTTACCTGTTTCGTCCAAAAGAACGATGGGACGGAACGCCGAGGGAGAGTCTGGTGGTCGACCCTCCTTGCCAAGTAGGCAAAGTCTTCCGCTCTTCCAAATTTTGGGATATTTCCCGGAGTCCAGACAGTGGTTGAGTAGGTCCAGAAAACGATTTACCAGCTGTTTGAGGGCCAAGGGAAGGATTTTCCCCGGCACACCGTCTGGCCCAGGGGCCTTGCGCCACGTGGTAAGATGGTCCAGCGCATTTTTGACTTCCTCTTCAGTGATTCTGGGGAAATCTGGAGTAGATGATGTCTCGGCCGCTTGAGGAATCATTATGGGGTATTCCTCTTCCGATTGCTCAGGGAAGAGTCCAGAGATTACAGCCGTCAAGAGTTCGGGCTCGAATGTTTCCGTGGACGGCGCCGACTGGCGCATCTTATTCCGGACTGTGCGGTACGGGCGCCCCCACGGATCATTATCAAGTTGCCCTACAAATTCATCCCATGCTGCGCTTTTTGCTTTGAGGATGGCAGTTTGGAGAGCCTTTACTGACTCCCGGTAGGCTCTGTGCAGAAGGTTTTCTTCATCCTCTGAGTGTCTACGGCGGCGACAGCGCGTATAATCTCGACGCGCCCTTATGGTGGCGGCACGGAGATTCGCTATGTCCTGCGTCCACCAGTAGACACTATTTTTGCCCTTCAATGGTTTGGATCTGGGCATTGCCGAGTCACACACTGATGTTAATGAAGAGCGAAGGTATTCCGCCTGTGCATCGACGTCTTGCTCAGCCACGTTAGGGGAGTAGCTCCATTCCGCCACGATTGCTGCTTCCTCCGCTAGGTCAATATTAAGTTTTGTGACCACCCATCTCGGAAAGCGGTGTACACCTCTATGGGATGCACCACTGTGCGTATTAGAAGGGTTGTTGCTTCCGGACACACTAAATGAGATGTACCTGTGGTCGGATAACGATTCAGGCTCCACCAGCACTTCCCAGTCACGGATACGCGACGTGATGGCAGGGGTAGCGAACGTAAGGTCCACTATTGACCCCCCCTGCCTTCTCACGCAAGTAAAAACGCCACCGTGGTTCAGAACACATAGGCCAGATGCAGCGTACCAGTCTGCGACGATCAAGCCCTTAGCGTCAGTGACAGGGGATTCCCACGCGGAGTGTTTCGCATTGAAATCCCCTCCCACCAAGACTTGTGCCGGCGATAGTCTCCCCACAACTCCGCTTAAGGCGTCCAGCAGGTCCTGCATAGGTGCCACACCTTCATTGGGAGAGAAGTATACGCCCACAATCCCTATTCCCCCATAAGTGGCCGCAACGTAGCCGCGACCTCTTTCCCTAACTAGTAGAGGTGTGGCGTTGTTGCCTGCTGGAACCATAATGGCAACGGTCCCTGTTGTGTCCCCGACCCATGCAGAACTATTTGGCACCCTGTACGGCTCGGATATAATGCCAATGTCCATAGACCACTCTGTCATGTGCTGCATGAAAAGATCTTGTGCAGCAATGCAGTGGTTCACGTTGCACTGTAGAAACTTAAGGCGACGATTGTTCATCATTCATTTCTACCTCCTCCACTGCCGCGTTATTGGCTGTAGCAGGTGGAGCCCGGGTCAATGGAGCTCCTTTTCCCTTAGTTACAGGTGGCGAACACTTTCTTCCGCACATCATATGTCCAGCAGGACGCCCGGCGTCTGCGCACACTGCACATTTCGGGTTTTTGGCCGGACAGTCTGCAACTTTGTGGTCTTCGCCTCCACAACGGAAGCACATTAGACTTCGGTCCTTCTGCGCTGGACATCTGGGACGAGTGTGTCCCGTTCCCATGCAGCGGAAACACCTCATTGGCTTGGGTTCCAGCGCTTTGACATGGGCCGAGCTCCACCCGACGAGTATTCGGCCAGCTGATGCCAACACTTTGGCCGCAGACACCGGGCATCGCACTAGTGCGGACCCTATTCCTCCGGGTCCTGTGTGTATCGCGCCTACCTTCACCTGATCTGCAGTACAGTTCCCTTTGGCGACGATCGCTGCCACCACATCTTCGCTTCCGATCGAGTCGTCCAAGCCTGTAATGCGTAAGTCCGCACATTTGGTTGGTCGGGATACCGCTGCTACGTCTGCCAGTATATCCTTTAGCTTACCCGCCAGTAGGTCAGCTTTGGGATTGTTGTCTGGCCCGGAGATTTCCAATAGCCTTGCCCCAGTTGCGGCCTGCTTAATTTTGAGGCCTTCAATGCCTAGGCTTTGCAGATTGAGCTCCTGTCTGGCCTTCGTCATGACTTGGGCGTAAGTAGCTCCCTTGTCCGCAGCATCCGGCAGTATAGTCACCACCACCACCGACGTTCGCGGGGCGACGAGTTTTTTCTTGGCCGTCTTCTTTGTGGGGGCCGTTCTTGTACTATCGGCGGGTCCCGTTTTCGCAGGTCTTGACGCCGGCTTTGTCGGCGCGGCCATAGCAGGTGGTGTTGCCTTTGGCGTTGTCGCCTTGGCAGCGAGTTTTCTGGCGCGATTTTTCTTTTTCCTGCCAGTGTGCTCCGTCCATTCTTCTTCGTTCCTAACAGGAATTGGGTCAGGGTTGGACTGTGCTCTAGATGTTGTGGGAGCGACCTTGCCCTTTCCGGTCTTTGATTGTTTTTGAGCCGTGGATGCGGAGGCCGCCACGCTCGCAAACGTTTGCACCTCTTTTCTTTTGTCAGATGCCAGTGGGGGTCTGATCGGCTTATCCGGCAGGAGCCTGGGTTGAAGCCCTTCTATCCTGGCGTTTATCATTGTTCCCACCGACATCATGATAGAACGCTTTAAATCTTCGATTCCGTCGCTGTCTAGCGCGGAGCGCTCGTGATGAGGGCCATCCAGGTTTGGCCGTGCGCATGAGCACCTCTCGGAATTTGCTTTGCGGAGGGCCGCCATTTCTTTGCGCATCAGTTCCACCTGGTGGCTGAGGCGCTCATTATTGGCTTGTAGCTGTCGGATTTGCTCCGATGTAGTTCGAGCTGCAAGCGCTTCGACTGTCTTCCGCAGGTTGTCTGAAGCGTCGATCAGAACCCGTTGGTACGTGCCCTTAAGGTTCTTACTAGTGCGCGCAACTCTCAGGATGGCGTCAATGGTCTCGTATGCCTTACTGCACGTGGGATCCGCCGATAGGTCTTCGATATCGGCCGGATCTTCCTCCTGTTTTCCTTTCTGCGACGATGTAGCTCGTTGCGAAAGCCGGGCAGATCTGCGCAGTGGGTCACCATCAGCAGACCAGAATTGCGATTCGGCAAGCATTCGGTCCGCTTCCGCCTCATACGCGCATCTCTCCATTTCTTTGAGTTGTTCTTTGGCCTTAGCCAAGCCGACATGTTGACCGGTGGTGATTGTGCGTCCACCACGTCCTGCACGAGTCTTTGCTACTTTAGGTTTATTAGCAGGGACCGCAGTATCCGTCTCAGATCCTGTTGACGGTTCAGTGGAAGTCTCCACCTCTTCAATAGGTCTCTTCCTAGTTTCTTCAGCTGTGATGTTGCTTTGAGTTGAAGGGACTGGTGAGGAATCTCTTCCTTCTTCTTCGGCTGACATCATTTCATCTTCCGAGGCGCTTGTCGCATTAGGGCGTGTAAGCTTGCCTCCGAATGTTAGACGAAGTCCAGTTTTGCTCTTTTGTTTAGAGCCCCCTGGAATCTTGGGAATAGAAGTTTCCGTTCCCTTATCCGACAAAGTGACGTTAGTTACGTCTGATCGCTCATTTCCGCCTGAGCTAGGCTCTCCGCCCGTGAGGGTACGCTCGCTTCCGCCTGAGCTGGGCCCGTCTTTTCCATCTTTAAGGGGTTTTGTTTTATTTTTTGAGGATTTCATAATTGTTCCCACGAGTTAGGTTGCAAAACAAGGTCCACCCGGGCAGAGGCACCATACCCGGGCAAGCGTAGGGTTCTCGAAACAGGGGGGCCGCCGGTCCCCTGCTCCGCTGCCGTGTAAGAACTGGTCTCCCACCAGCCACTCACCCCCTCGCCAATTCGCGACAGCAAACTTGGGGTTAGGGTTTTTTACTGAGGTTTTCTCCTCTCAGGGTCACCCAATTAAGGGCACGCCCCCCCCGGCCCCGCTCAACGTGGGGTAACGGGTTGGCCGACGGATGGCATCGAATGCCTGTCCACTGGTCGCGTTAGCGATCCAGCAGACCCGCCGCCCCCGCTCGCACCGCCGCTACCCAGAATGTCCAGGACGCCGGTCGAGCCCGAATCGCGTCGCCGCTACCCAGAAACGTCTGGGACGCCGACCCGAAACCGCAACCTGAAAAGGTCGCCCGTCTCAGAAGCCACACCTGGCTCCTCTGACCCAAAGATGGGTCCCGCGGCTACTTCGCCGCCTCCCATGCCTGCTACGTTACAACCCTCTGCAATCAGAGGGCGACGTGCAGAACGGACCGTGAGGTCCCCCCTCTCGTAATTTTTTAAAGAGGTTTTCTTCCTCGTGGCCCCCATCCCGAAGGATGACGGCCCCCGGCCCCGCACCATGTACGGGGTTACGGTGTACCCCTGCTCGGCTGCCGTTACCCAGGCTACCCGGTTCAGCCAGTCGAGCTCCCCCCCTGTGTCGGATTATTAGCCACCTTCGTATGCAATCCCCGAAGGGATTACATACGAAGGCGCCCAGAGTGCACCGGCCCAAACCCATTGTCGTTCCCACCGCACGTGTGAAGTGGGACCTACAATGGGCCGGGCACACGTGGAGGTTCTATCCGACCTTGCACCCCAACCTAACCTAACCTAACCTAACCTAACCTAACCTAACCTAACCTAACCTAACCTAACCTAACCTAACCTAACCTAACCTAACCTAACCTAACCTAACCTAACCTAACCTAACCTAACCTAACCTAACCTAACCTAACCTAACCTAACCTAACCTAACCTAACCTAACCTAACCTAACCTAACCTAACCTAACCTAACCTAACCTAACCTAACCTAACCTAACCTAACCTTTTTTTTTTTTTTTTTTTTTTTTTTTTTTTTTTTTTTTTTTTTTTTGTTTTCGTAGAAAATGGCATTAGGCATTCACACCGTGTCGGGAGAACACGGTGGATATGTGGGACTCTCCTCCATGCCCCTACCCGGCCGAGTGCCCGGTAAAGGCTTGGAGGCCTACCCACTAAAAACTACGGCGTCCCAATACACAGTGGTGCGGGTCGCGGGGTCCCTTGTCGGACTCGGCCGCGGCCCGGACCAGTGTGGGTCCGCGCTCGTGGGCGGACCTCGCCTATGCTCCGTGAGGGACGGAGCAACGGGGTGAACCGTGACGCCCTGAACACCCCGCACGCCTGAGGGCCAAGTGCAATGCGACTGCCGGTCTCCCGCTCCGACAGCCGCTGGCCCCCTTTCGGTGAGGGAAGGAATAAACCACACCCCTCGACCGACCCCGACCCACACAGGACGAGACTCCCGCGCCCGCGATGATCACCCAAGAACAAGTCTCAAGAACAAGTTCCCGGGCGCCACCGCAGGCGGCGCGGTTGCCCCGCCCAGTGCGGGCCGGAGGCGGCCGAGGTGTGCTAACGGCCTTCCCCCCCCCCACCTCATCGGAATGTGCGTCCGCGGAAGTCCCCCGGAAACAAAAGTTCCCGAAGGGCTTCCGCGGTCGCCATCCCATCGGACCCCCTCTCGGCCACGCCGGGTGATAACGGAGAAAACTCCGGTATCACCCGTAGTTTCCGAGTGAGGCTCCTACCCTCGGGGAAGCCGTTCCCGAGGGTCCTCCTCAAGCGCATTCCGCTCGCGAGGCATTCATCCCGCGAGCCTGCGCTACTGGCCTCTTGACCCAAAGCCCTTCCCAGCGGGGAAGGGTGGGAAGAGACCCTCTCCCCCTTCGTGCGTTTTCACGTGGGGGGTGGACACCCAGGCAGAATGGGTGCCCCTTCCGCCATTTGGGGCGTCTCTAAAGGAGAAGCGAAGCTCCATCCTCTAGATGGGGATGCGGGTGGCATAACGCCGCCACCTTCTCCCCCGACGCCTGCGCCTTATGAGAGAGGAGTCTAAGTCCTCCTCCCTCCTCCTTTCGGCGGCCTCCTTCTGCGAGAGGACGTCCTCGCAGAAGGTGGCCACCCCCTCCCAGGACCCGTCGCTCGTCACCATAGCTCGCGCCACGGCGGCGAGCGAGAGGTCACTCCCAATCGTCGCGACAAGATTGCCGCGCTGAGGAGACCACGCCGGACACACCTCAAGGGTGTGCTGGGCAGTGTCCTCCGCAGCGCCGCAATGATGGCACGACGGGGTCGGCTCCCTTCTAATCCGGTGCAGGTATTTACCGAAGCACCCGTGCCCGGTAAAGACCTGCGCCAGCCTGAAGGTCACCGACCCTTGGCGCCGAGCGCACCACTCCCGAAGCACTGGCCTCAGTGCCTCGAGGGTGCGCTTCCCGAATGGCGGGTCGATGAGAGACTCCTCCCACTCCCTCATCAGCCGTTCTTCGGCATCCCTCCTTGTTCGCCGGGCCTCCTCGGGTGCGAGCCTATCTCCTCGCAGCCGGGCCTCCACCTTTCGCAGATACACCTCCCGTAGGACACGTGCCTCCAGTTCCCACGGTGGTGTACCTGCGAGCGCGCAAGCCGCCGATCGCGACACCGTCCTGTACCCTCGTACAAGGCGGGCCGCGATCACCCTTTGGGACCGCCGGAGATCTGCCTCTCCTTTGGTCCCTACGGCTTCTGCCCACACCGGGGCCCCATAGAGGGCCATACTCCGAATGACTCCCGCGTAGAGTCGGCGGCACGTGGTACCTGGGCCGCCGACGTTCGGCAGGAGCTTCCCTAGGGCCAGAGAGGCCTTCACCAACCTGGGGGCTAGCTGCTTGAAGTGCTCGCTGAAATCCCAGCGAGCGTCCAGCAGCAGCCCCAGGTACTTGATGTGGCGAAGCACTGGAAGCCTCACCCCATCAAGCACGACCTCCCTAGCCCTCACCGGTGGGGCTCTCCTCGGGCCATGGAAGAAGATGCACTCGGTTTTATCCACCGAGACATCTAGTCCCATGGCCCGGATGCGCGCTATGGCCACCTCCGCCACCTCCTTGGCCCGGCGACGCGCCTCGAGGTAAGTCGTCCCCCTCGCGGCGATAAGTGTGTCGTCAGCGTAACACACTATCGCCGCGCGGGGGAGGATCGTCCCCCTGAGGAGCCAGTCGTACCCCATGTTCCACAGGAGCGGACCCAGAACCGCTCCCTGTGGAACACCGCACGACATGCTCCTCTCCACCAGCTCCCCATTCGAGTCGGCGTACAGCACCACCCTATCCTGCAGGTAGTGCTCCACGACGACCCGGAGATAGGGGGGAAGCTGGTGGAACCTCAAGGCGTCCCTGATCACCTCATACGGCAGGGAGTTGAATGCGTTGCGGATGTCCAATGACACCGCAAACACTCCCTGCCCCAGCCGTTCTGCTGTGTCGATGACATCCCTCAGGGCTAGGATGGCATCGACCGTGGACCGCCCGCGCCTGAACCCGAACTGTCGCTCCGATAAGTTCGGGCCCAGGCCCTCCTCAAGGTGCTGCACTATTCGCTCGGCAATGATGCGCTCCAAACACTTGCCGAGCACGTCAAGCAGCACCACCGGCCTAAAGGCGGAAGGCGAATCTGCCGGACGCCCCTCCTTCCTTAGCAGGCAGAGTCTACCCCTCTTCCACTGCCTAGGGAATTCCCCCCTCTCGAGACAGAGACTGTACGTCTCGCGGAGGAACTCACCTAGGTGCTCCTGGGCAATGGGGATTACTCTGCCTGGCACTCCGTCCGGCCCTGGCGCCTTCCGCTGGCCTTTGAGGCGGTCCATGACCAACTCCACCTCCTCCGTGGTCACCGGCTGGTATCCCGACGGCTGCTCGCGAGGGATGGGCGGGAGGACCATCCTGGGCGGGAGGATCGGCGACGACTCGGGGAAGAGGCCCGACACCACCCTGGCCAGAAGCTCTGGCTCCAGCGTTTCCGTCGCCGGAGCCTGGCTCTTCAGCTTCTTCCTGACCATCCGGTAGGGGCGGCCCCACGGGTCCCTGTCGAGAGTCGACAGGAACTCGTTCCAGGCCGCGTCCTTCGCCTGTCGGATGGCCAGGTTGAGCCGCTTCTTGGCCTCCCTGTAGGTGGTGGTCAGGGCTTCCTCCTCGCCCTCCACCCTCCTCCGTCGCCGACGGCACCTCTGCAACGCCCTCCGTGCCCTAACGCAGGCTGTTCTGAGCGACGCGATTTGGTCAGACCACCAGTATACGGCGGTCTTATCGGGTCGCCCAGTCACCTTCGGCATGGAGGCGTTGCAGATTGCCGTGAAGGCCTCCTTTAGCCTCCCCACCCGCTCCTCGACCGTCCATCCCTCGCGCTCCTCGTCTTGCAGCCGCCAGGCCTCCACCACCGCCGCCTCCTCCGCCAGGTCCCTGTTTAGCCTGGCGAGGGCCCATCTGGGGAAACTTGACTGTGTTCCCCCCCCTGGGCGCCCGCCAGATCCACCCCTCAGGTCGGCTTCATACCTGATGTAGGGGTGGTCAGACAGGGACTCCTCCTCCGATAGGACGCGCCATCCGGAGATCTTGGGTGATAGCGATGGGGTTGCCAGGGTGACATCCACGCGGGAGCCCCCGCTGCCCCTGACACAGGTGAAGGCGGTGCCCCTATTTAGCACCGCCAGCCCCACCGCTATCACCCAACTCGCCACCACCACCCCCTTTGGATCGTTCGAGGGGTGGCCCCACGCCTGGTGTTTCGCGTTGAGGTCGCCCCCGAATAGGATCTTTCGGGGGGCCAGTCTCCGGATGACGCGTCCCATCCCATCGACCCACCGTTGGAGCTCGGTGAGGGCACGATTGGGCGAAAAATACGCCCCCACCACGGTGATGTCCCCCCAACTGACGGCTACATACCCCGACCCCCTCTCAATGAGCGAGAGGGGAGGGGAGCTGACCGCAGTTGTGGGGACGACTATCGCCACCGTCTCGTCGAGCGACGAAGCCCAATTGTCCCTCGAAGGGCAACAATAGGGCTCCGAGACGATGGCTAGGTCGATGGACCACTCCGCCAGGTGCTGCATGAGGAGGTCCTGCGCACCCGTGGAGTGGTTTACATTCGCCTGGAGTAGACTGTATGGTCGTGTAGGCATTATTGGGCCGATACAGTCACCTCCATGGCCGCTGGGGCCTGTGCCGGTCGCGCCCCAAAGGTCTTAGGGAGAGACTTACCCTTGACCGCCGGGGCCTTACACGACTTGCCCCCCATTACGTGGTCATGGGGGCGCTTCAGCGACCGGCAGAGCGTACATTTCGGGTCCGCCTGGCAGTCCCTCGACTTGTGCCCGGCCTCGCCGCACCTGTAGCACAGGGTGCTGCGATCGATGCTGGCCGGGCAGAGCGCTCCGGTGTGTCCTGGCTGGAGGCACCGGAAGCATCTTAGGACGCGGGGTTCCAGCACCCTTACGTTGGCGACGGTCCACCCTACTCTGATCTTGCCCTCATGGGCAAGCTTTTTGGCCGCCTCAATCGGGCATTTAACCAACACCGTTCCGAGGCCGCCGGGGCCCTCTCTTATATCGCCCACCCTCACCTGGTCGGGCGGGCACCCACCTTTGGCCGCGAGAGCAGCCTGCAGATCACTCGGCCCGGTCGAGTCGTCCAGGCCGCTTACTCGAAGGTCCGCAGTCTTCACGGGCCTGGAGATCGTCGCTGCGTCCTTGAGGACCTCTCTTAGTTTCGCAGCAAGGCCGTCTGCCTTAGCCCCGCTGCCCTCTCCACCGACCTCTATGAGGCGTGCCCCAGATTGCGTGACCCTGATTCTTACGTCAGTGATCCCCAGTTCCCCGAGTTTGACCTCCCTTTTCGCCTTATCGATTGCTACGGCGTATGAGGCTCCCTTTTTTACAGCCTCTTCGGGTATCGACAGGACCACTGCCGCCGTCTTGGGTGCCACTAGCTTCGGCACCGACGGTTTAGGCTGGGCCGGTTTTGGCCCAGGTCTCGTTGCCGCAGGCTGAGCCGCCGCTTTTGCCTGTTTGGCGGGGGCCTTCTTTCTGACCGCCGCCGACCAGGACGCGCTCGCCCCCGTGGGTTGTTCCGCCTGTGCCGAGACCGCCGTTGTCCCAGCCGTTGATGGTTGCTCTCTTGCCGCCCTTGCCTCTTTGGCTGCCATCGTGCGCGGCTCCACCTTTCTCTTGCCCTTGTCGGCAGCGAGTGGCGGTCTGTGGCTCCTCTCCTGGAGCAGCCTCCCATCCTTCTCGAGGCCTTCTACCCGGGCGTTCACTAGCGTCCTCACCGCCTCTAAGGTTTCGCGCCGGAAGTCCTCCATCAGTTCAACCATCTCCTCTCTCGTCAGAGGGAGACCTGTGCACCTCTTCACCGCCTTTTCTTCTGACCTTCGTGCTGCCGCCGTCGCCTTGCACGACTCGTCAATTTTCGCCCTCAGGGCCTTATTTTCTTCGTGCACACTTGCTAGCTCTGCACGAAGCCTTGTTGTGACCTGGCTGTACTTCCTGGGGTCTAACTTTTCCCCAGAATCCTTCCCGCCTCTTTTCTTTTTCTCCAGGATTTTGGCCATGCCACCCATTTTTTTGACCGCCGTCTCAACGCAGCGCCGGTCAGCCGCGTCCAGCCCAGTTGCGTTTTCCAACACTGTGCGGACCACCTCCTGCTGCTCTCGCAGCTCCTCGGCTATTTTGCCGGATTCCGACTCAGAGCCGTCAGATGGGTTCCCCTCGGACAGCGAGGTCGAGGACTCGTCTCTGTAATCGATATTCCTCGGCTTCCTCAACAATTTTGCCGACTTCGGGGATCCAGTCTCAGCCACCTCCAAGTCCAGCTCATCATCATAGGAGGCATCAGAGCCCCTCCTTAGGTTGACTTTAAAATTTGTGCTGGCGCCGCTGGATAGTGGTTTGCCAGCCTTTGGGGCCTTTCCCCCCTTCGCACTGCGCTTTTTGGCGCCTCTCTTCGCCCCCTCGCTCCCCGATCCGGAGCTTGAAGGCCCTCTCTCTCCTGAACTTGGCCTTTTTCGGCCAACACTGCTATTTCTACTCCCGGTGGGGGTCTTACCCCCTAACTTTTGATCCCCGAGGGGATCAAACCTATTCCGGGTTGTAGCCATGGCTCGTCCCCGGCGCCACTAGCGCCTAGGGAGAGCCGTACAACGTAGAAGACACTCGCCGGACTTGGCAGAGTAGCCGCCTCGATTGAAGCGCACCTACCCGACCAAAACCCCCCAAGAGTCGAAAAGGGGGAGCACTCCCCCAAACGACACGAACTACCCCCAAACTTCCCCAAAAAACTACGATTTTCCGAAGAAAACACAAAACCTAAGTTGAACTTAGGTTTTGCCCTAACTCCCTAACCGCTTCAGAGGTGGCGCCAGCGAGACTTCGCGGCGAAATTAGCGGCACCAATGAAGCCCCCTACACTATCCGAGGACTAACTCCCCCACTCCAACTACGGAAAAATCGAGATTGCCCCTGGACGCTGTTCGAAAGTTTGGCGAAAACCGCCAATCCGTCGAACAACGACAAGGTGGAGGACTCCCCCGACCTCTCCCAGCTGGTTCCTACCCGGCAGGTGCTCGCCCTGAAAAGGGCGAAGACCAATCCAGAAGAAAGGCGCGCACAGCTATCTCGAAAACCGAGATAGGGGTGCCCGACACTTTGCTAACTAGACGATCTTCTAACACCTGTCTCTCAAAAATCGTCCAAATGTATGGAATAAAAAAGTAAAAAGTTGAGAGTGGGAAAATTTCGAAAAATTTCGATATCTTCCCAGACTCTGAAGCGATTTAAATTTTTATTCCACCAAAAGTTGCGTCTCACAAAACTCCACCTAGCTTCCGAAAACAAACCTAATCGTCAATAATTGACCCACCGAAAAACGTCAACCTAACCTAACCTAACCTAACCTTTTTTTTTTTTTTTTTTTTTTTTTTTTTTTTTTTTAAGACAGGAAATGCGACCTTATGCATACTCCGTCGCTGGGCAGGCGACGGAGTTATGTGGGGCTCTCCTTCGAGCACCCACCCGACGACGACAGGGAGGTCCGATGGGTGCTCGAAGGCATACCCACTAAAACCTGTCTGTGTGCCCTCTCCTACCGGTTGTGGCGGCGTGGGCTCCTTGTTGGGAATCAACTACACACCGCCCCGGCCAGTCCGGCTACCCGGACTCCTTGCTGGTGGTACAGGAGATGCCCGAGCACACGTGGGCATCTCCTCAAACGGAACGAAGCCGTGCAATGCGGGCGGAAGACCACCCTGTCCCCACCCGCCGGCCCCGTTAGAGGACGCTGACTTTAGTCGGACATCCCCTCTGACCCTGCTGACGCCTGAGTTTGCGCCTGTCGCGCCGACGTCTCAGGGGGCTTCCCCTTGACGGTCAGCGGCTCGCACCTTCGGCTGCCCATAACATGCCCGGCTGGCAGCCCACTGGCAGCGCAAACCGAGCACCTTGGCTCTGCCTTGCAAATTAGGGCCTTGTGCCCCGGAACTCCACACCGGAAGCACATACTTTCCCTATCAACGTCCGAGGGGCATCTGGGCTTGGTGTGCCCTACCGCCATACATTTGTAGCATCGCAGAGCGCAAGGGGTCAGAACCCTCACCTCTGCGACACTCCACCCAACTCTTATTTTTCCGTCTGCGCAGGCTGCCTTTGCCGCAGCCACCGGACACCTGATATTTATTCGCCCTATACCGTCTGGGCCTACTCTAATCGGCTGGGTCCTAATAACCTCTACATCACATTTGGCTTTCTCAGCCACCGCGTTCACAACGTCAGTCTCCGTCACCGAATCATCGAGGCCCGAGATCTGCAAGTCCGCAGTTCTCTCGGGTCTCTTGATTATTGCGTCGTCACCAATGGCGTCGCGAAGCTTTGCTGCTAATACGTCGGCCTTTTCTCCGCTTGTGTCCGGCACTTGGAGTACGCGAGCTCCCGTCTGGCTTTCCCTTATCTTAACGCCGCTCTGTAGTCCAACGTCAGGGAGGGAGATTTCGGCTTTAGCCCTTGACATTATCTGGGCGTACGTCACTCCGCGTTGTACAGCTTCTGGCCGCAAGGTGATAGTTACGGCTGCGGTCTCGGGAGGAACGAGTTTGGTCCTCCTTCGTGTCGGCGCCTTTTTGACCTTCTCTCCAGATTTTGTTGAGTCTGGAGGCTTGGCCTTGGCTGCTTCTTCCTCAGCCCGTCTTTCTAGCCTCCGCTTCTTTTTTCTTCCTACTGCTTCAACCCAAGCGTTCGGCTGGGGAGCAGAGGAGGGCACGTCTGATCCGGTTAGGTTTCCTCTAGGACATACAGCAGGGGACGCTCTAGTGGCATCCGTCAGTCCTGGGGTGTGTTGTACCCTTGTCGGTTGTTGCGGCTGGACAAGACGCCGTTCTAGCCCTTCCAGTCGCTCGTCCAGCATCCGCTGCATGGCCTGCAGCAGCTCTTCGTCCGTCAGCCTTGGCTTATTCTGACTGGGCCCACTAGGTGGGTTTTTGTCGCGGCCTTTTTCCTGTAGCTCCGCAACATCTCTCTGAAGTTTCTTCACATCATTGCGGAGTCGAGTATTTTCTTCCTGCAGGTCCAGGAAGTCGTCGTCATGGTAGAGAATCTCCTTCGTCCATTCGGCTAGATCGAGGAAATTCTTGGAAAAGCTCTTGAGGGGATTAATAATATTGTCCCGTTCTGCCGGTCCGTACGTTCTGCAAACATACGTAGTTATTTCCTTTAGCCACTTCACTCCTGTATCTCTATAGTTGTGCCAGGTGTCAAGATTGTCCTGACTGACGAATCTGAGCCTGGCAGAAGCATCTCCTTCATCGTCCTTGTCACAGGACACTTCGGTTTCCTTCGTCTTTTTGGCACTGTTTTTGGATGGACTCTGTGCGCTGTCCGCTACGCGTTTGGAGGCAGCTGCCGCCGACCTCAAACGCCTCCCACTTTCTTCTACGACTTTTTTATTGTTTTTATTATCAACTTCCATCTTAGACCCACGAGTATGGGAGAACAACTGGACCGCCAGGGCAGAGATCCCGGTACCCTGGCTACCCTACTTACACCTGGGGGGTCGGGAGGTACCCCAGGGTGACCACTAGTGGGCTGATGTGATCCCCAGCCACCTTCACAGGCGCCCCGGCACCATGAGTCCCAGTGCCAGGACTTTGACGTTTTTTAGAGTGGTTTTCTCCACGCGGCCCCCACCGAAGTGGCGGCCCCCACTCCCTGTACCATGTACAGGGTTGCGGGTGAGCCGGAACCAGTCCTCGGACCGGAACACGCCCCCAACATGCTCGCGTGGCGAGCTGGGCTCGTAAGCCCCCCTCTCGTAATTTTTTATAGAGGTTTTCTTCCTCGCGGCCCCCATCCCGGAGGATGACAGCCCCCGGCCCCGCACCATGTACGGGGTTACGGTATACCCCTGCTCGACTGCTGTTGCCCAGGCTACCCGGGTCAGCCAGCCGAGCTCCCCCCCTTTGTCGGATTATTAGCCACCTTCGTATGCAAACCCTGAAGGGATTACATACGAAGGCGCCCAGGATGCACCGGCCCGAACCCATTGTCGTTCCCACCGCACGTGTGAAGTGGGACCTCACACCGTGTCGGGAGAACACGGTGGATATGTGGGACTCTCCTCCATGCCCCTACCCGGCCGAGTGCCCGGTAAAGGCTTGGAGGCCTACCCACTAAAAACTACGGCGTCCCAATACACAGTGGTGCGGGTCGCGGGGTCCCTTGTCGGACTCGACCGCGGCCCGGACCAGTGTGGGTCCGCGCTCGTGGGCGGACCTCGCCTATGCTCCGTGAGGGACGGAGCAACGGGGTGAACCGTGACGCCCTGAACACCCCGCACGCCTGAGGGCCAAGTGCAATGCGACTGCCGGTCTCCCGCTCCGACAGCCGCTGGCCCCCTTTCGGTGAGGAAAGGAATAAACCACACCCCCCGACCGACCCCGACCCACACAGGACGAGACTCCCGCGCCCGCGATGATCACCCAAGAACAAGTCTCAAGAACAAGTTCCCGGGCGCCACCGCAGGCGGCGCGGTTGCCCCGCCCAGTGCGGGCCGGAGGCGGCCGAGGTGTGCTAACGGCCTTCCCCCCCCCACCTCATCGGAATGTGCGTCCGCGGAAGTCCCCCGGGAACAAAAGTTCCCGGAGGGCTTCCGCGGTCGCCATCCCATCGGACCCCCTCTCGGCCACGCCGGGTGATAACGGAGAAAACTCCGGTATCACCCGTAGTTTCCGAGTGAGGCTCCTACCCTCGGGGAAGCCGTTCCCGAGGGTCCTCCTCAAGCGCATTCCGCTCGCGAGGCATTCATCCCGCGAGCCTGCGCTACTGGCCTCTTGACCCAAAGCCCTTCCCAGCGGGGAAGGGTGGGAAGAGACCCTCTCCCCCTTCGTGCGTTTTCACGTGGGGGGTGGACACCCAGGCAGAATGGGTGCCCCTTCCGCCATTTGGGGCGTCTCTAGAGGAGAAGCGGAGCTCCATCCTCTAGATGGGGATGCGGGTGGCATAACGCCGCCACCTTCTCCCCCGACGCCTGCGCCTTATGAGAGAGGAGTCTAAGTCCTCCTCCCTCCTCCTTTCGGCGGCCTCCTTCTGCGAGAGGACGTCCTCGCAGAAGGTGGCCACCCCCTCCCAGGACCCGTCGCTCGTCACCATAGCTCGCGCCACGGCGGCGAGCGAGAGGTCACTCCCAATCGTCGCGACAAGATTGCCGCGCTGAGGAGACCACGCCGGACACACCTCAAGGGTGTGCTGGGCAGTGTCCTCCGCAGCGCCGCAATGATGGCACGACGGGGTCGGCTCCCTTCTAATCCGGTGCAGGTATTTACCGAAGCACCCGTGCCCGGTAAAGACCTGCGCCAGCCTGAAGGTCACCGACCCTTGGCGCCGAGCGCACCACTCCCGAAGCACTGGCCTCAGTGCCTCGAGGGTGCGCTTCCCGAATGGCGGGTCGATGAGAGACTCCTCCCACTCCCTCATCAGCCGTTCTTCGGCATCCCTCCTTGTTCGCCGGGCCTCCTCGGGTGCGAGCCTATCTCCTCGCACCCGGGCCTCCACCTTTCGCAGATACACCTCCCGTAGGACACGTGCCTCCAGTTCCCACGGTGGTGTACCTGCGAGCGCGCAAGCCGCCGATCGCGACACCGTCCTGTACCCTCGTACAAGGCGGGCCGCAATCACCCTTTGGGACCGCCGGAGATCTGCCCTTCCTTTGGTCCCTGCGGCTTCTGCCCACACCGGGGCCCCATAGAGGGCCATACTACGGATTACTCCCGCGTATAGCCGGCGGCACATGGTACCTGGGCCGCCGACGTTCGGCAGGAGCTTTCCTAGGGCCAGAGAGGCCTTCACCAACCTGGGGGCTAGCTGCTTGAAGTGCTCGCTGAAATCCCAGCGAGCGTCCAGCAGCAGCCCCAGGTACTTGATGTGGCGAAGCACTGGGAGCCTCACCCCATCAAGCACGACCTCCCTAGCCCTCACCGGTGGGGCTCTCCTCGGGCCATGGAAGAAGATGCACTCGGTTTTATCCACCGAGACATCTAGTCCCATGGCCCGGATGCGCGCTATGGCCACCTCCGCCACCTCCTTGGCCCGGCGACGCGCCTCGAGGTAAGTCGTCCCCCTCGCGGCGATAAGTGTGTCGTCAGCGTAACACACTATCGCCGCGCGGGGGAGGATCGTCCCCCTGAGGAGCCAGTCGTACCCCATGTTCCACAGGAGCGGACCCAGAACCGCTCCCTGTGGAACACCGCACGACATGCTCCTCTCCACCAGCTCCCCATTCGAGTCGGCGTACAGCACCACCCTATCCTGCAGGTAGCGCTCCACGACGACCCGGAGATAGGGGGGAAGCCGGTGGAACCTCAAGGCGTCCCTGATCACCTCATACGGCAGGGAGTTGAATGCGTTGCGGATGTCCAATGACACCGCAAACACTCCCTGCCCCAGCCGTTCTGCTGTGTCGATGACATCCCTCAGGGCTAGGATGGCATCGACCGTGGACCGCCCGCGCCTGAACCCGAACTGTCGCTCCGATAAGTTCGGGCCCAGGCCCTCCTCAAGGTGCTGCACTATTCGCTCGGCAATGATGCGCTCCAAACACTTGCCGAGCACGTCAAGCAGCACCACCGGCCTAAAGGCGGAAGGCGAATCTGCCGGACGCCCCTCCTTCCTTAGCAGGCAGAGTCTACCCCTCTTCCACTGCCTAGGGAATTCCCCCCTCTCGAGACAGAGACTGTACGTCTCGCGGAGGAACTCACCTAGGTGCTCCTGGGCAATGGGGATTACTCTGCCTGGCACTCCGTCCGGCCCTGGCGCCTTCCGCTGGCCTTTGAGGCGGTCCATGACCAACTCCACCTCCTCCGTGGTCACCGGCTGGTATCCCGACGGCTGCTCGCGAGGGATGGGCGGGAGGACCATCCTGGGCGGGAGGATCGGCGACGTCTCGGGGAAGAGGCCCGACACCACCCTGGCCAGAAGCTCTGGCTCCAGCGTCTCCGTTGCTGGAGCCTGGCTCTTCAGCCTCCGCCTAACCATCCGGTAAGGACGGCCCCACGGGTCCCTGTCAAGTGACGACAGGAACTGGGCCCAGGCCTCGTCCTTCGCCTGCCGGATGGCTAGATTGAGCCTCTTCTTGGCCTGCCGATAGGTGGTGTCCAGGGCTTCCTCCTCGCCCTCCACCCTCCTCCGTCGCCGACGGCACCTCTGCAACGCCCTCCGTGCCCGAACGCAGGCTGTCCTGAGCGACGCGATTTGATCGGACCACCAGTATACGGCGGTCTTGTCGGGTCGCCCAGTCACCTTTGGCATGGAGGCGTTGCACATTGCCGTGAAGGCCTCCCTTAGCCTTTCCACCCGCTCCTCTACCGTCCATCCCTCGTGCTCCTCGTCCTGCAGCCGCCAGGCCTCCACCACCGCCGCCTCCTCCGCCAGGTCCCTGTTTAGCCTGGCGAGGGCCCATCTGGGGAAACGTGATTGTGTTCCTCCCCCTGGGCGCCCGCCAGATCCACCCCTCAGGTCGGCTTCATACCTGATGTAGGGGTGGTCGGACAGGGACTCCTCCTCCGATAGGACGCGCCATCCGGAGATCTTGGGTGATAGAGATGGGGTCGCCAGGGTGACGTCCACGCGGGAGCCCCCGCTGCCCCTGACGCAGGTGAAGGCGGTGCCCCTATTTAGCACCGCCAGCCCCATCTCTATCACCCAACTCGCCACCACCACCCCCTTTGGATCGTTCGAGGGGTGGCCCCACGCCTGGTGTTTCGCGTTGAGGTCGCCCCCGAATAGGATCTTTCGGGGGGCCAGTCTCCGGATGACGCGTCCCATCCCATCGACCCACCGTTGGAGCTCGGTGAGGGCGCGATTGGGCGAAAAGTACGCCCCCACCACGGTGATGTCCCCCCAACTGACGGCTACATACCCCGACCCCCTCTCAATGACCGAGAGGGGAGGGGAGCCGACCGCAGTTGTGGGGACGACTATCGCCACCGTCTCGTCGAGCGACGAAGCCCAATTGTCCCTCGAAGGGCAACAATAGGGCTCCGAGACGATGGCTAGGTCGATGGTCCACTCCGCCAGGTGCTGCATGAGGAGGTCCTGCGCACCTGTGGAGTGGTTGGTGTTCGCCTGTAGTAATCTGTATTGGCTTGGGGGCATTACTGGGCCAATACAGATACTACCTCCATGGCCGTCTGGGCCTGTGCCGGTCGCGCCCCAAAGGTTTTGGGGAGAGGCCTTCCTTTAACCGCCGGGGCCTTGCAAGCCTTGCCCCCCATTACGTGGTCATGGGGGCGTTTCAACGACCGGCAGAGCGCGCATTTTGGGTCCGCCTCGCAGTCCCTCGACTTGTGCCCGGCCACGCCGCACCTGTAGCACAAGGTGCTGCGATCCACGCTGGCCGGGCAGAGCGCCCCAGTGTGTCCGGGTTGAAGGCACCGGAAGCACCTTAGGACGCGGGACTCCAGCACCCTTATTGTGGCGACCGTCCAGCCGACGCGGACCTTCCCCTCTTGGCCCAACTTTTTGGCGGCCTCCACAGGGCACTTGACCAAAGCGGCGCCTAGTCCGCCGGGACCCCCTCTAATTTCACCCACCCGTATTTGGTCGGGTGGGCAGCCTCCTATGGTGGCGAGCGCCGCCTGCAATTCCCTGGGCCCCGTGGAGTCGTCAAGGCCCACAACCCGCAGGTCCGCTGTTTTGGTGGGCCTTGAGATCGTTGCGGCATCCCCTAGCACCTCTCTCAATTTGGCGGCGAGGTCGTCTGCCTTCGCCCCGCTGCCCTCTCCGCCCACCTCGATCAGTCTCGCCCCCGACTGCGTGATCTTAATTTTCACGTCAGTGATCCCTATTTCCCCGAGTCTGACCTCCTTCTTCGCCTTGTTTATGGCTTCGGCATATGAGGCCCCCCTTTTAGCGGCCTCCTCGGGGATTGTTAGGACCACTGCCGCCGTCTTGGGTGCCACCAGCTTCGGCACCACCGATTTAGGTTGGGCTAGTTTTGGCCCAGGTCTTCCTAAGGCAGGCTGGCCCGTCGCCTTTGCCTGTTTGGCGGGGGCCTTCCTCTTGACCGCCGCTGACCACGAAGGCTTTTCTACTTGTACCGGGGCCGCCATTGTCCCAGTTGTTGATGGGCGCTCTGCTGCCTCCCTAGCTTCTCTCCCCGCCATCGTGCGGGGGACGGCCCTTCTTTTGTCCGCCGCCAGCGGAGGACGGTGGCTTTTCTCATGTAGGAGCCGCCCATCCTTTTCAAGGCCTTCCACGCGGGCTTCCACCATGGTCCTCACTGCACCCAAAGTTTCCCGCTGGAAGGTCTCCATGAGGTCCACCAACTCCTCCCTTGTAATTGGCTGGCCCGTGCACCTCTTCACTGCCTGCGCCTCTGACCTCCGTGCTGCCGCAGCTGTCTTGCAGGACTCATCCATCCTGCTCTTCAGGGCTTTGTTTTCTTCGCGCAGTATTGCCACTTCTGCGCGAAGTTGATCTGCCGCCTTCTTAAATTTGGCCGCTTCGGACTCCCTCTTGGGCTTGGCCTTCTCCGCCAGTTTGTTGGCGACACCACCTAGTTTCTGGATCGCCTTTTCGAGACACCTGCGGTCCGCCTGTCCCAGCGCCTCCGAGATACCGAGCATGACGGTCTTGACGACTTCTTGCTGCTCCCGCAGGTCCTCCGCCAATTCACCGCTGTCCGTCTCCGGGCCTTCAGAAAACTCGACGTCCACGGGCCCTTCTGAAGAAGAGTCCTCCCCGTAATTTATTGTCTTCGGACGCCTCAGTAGCCTTGCGGAGCGCGGCGAACCTTTGTTGCCGATCTCCACCTCCAGCTCTTCCGCGTAACTTGCGTCCGACTCCGCCTCCAAACTCAATTTAAAATTGGTGCTGGTGCCCGACGACGTGGGTTTTCCCAGTTTTCTAGGCGCCTTCGCCTTCTTCCTATTTTTGCGCCTGTTTTGGTTGGTCCCCTCACCTCCGGACCCGGAGCTTGAGGGACCCCTCTCGCCCGAACTTGGCCGCTTCCGGCCCGCACTGCTGCTTCTGCAACCGGTGGGGGTCTTACCCCCTAGCGTTTGGTCTCCAAGGAGACCAAATCGGTTGCTGGTCGAAGCCATGGCTCGTCCCCGGCGCCACTAGCGCCCAGGGAGAGCCACAAAACGTAAAAATCACTCGCCGGACTTGGCAGAGTAGCCGCCTCGATTGAAGCGCACCTACCCGACCAAAACCCCCCGAAAGTCGAAAAGGGGGAGCACTCCCCCAAACGACCCGAACTACCCCCAAACTTCCCCAAGAAATTCCCAAATTCCCTAAGAAAAAACAAAACCTAAGTTGAACTTAGGTTTTGTCCTAACTCCCTAACCGCTTCAAAGGTGGCGCCACCAAGACTTTGGGGCGCAATTAGCGGCACCAATGAAGCCCCCTACACGATCCGAGGATCAACTCCCCCCCTCCAAGTTCGAAAAAATCGAGGTTGTACTCGGACGCTGCTCGAAAACTTGGCGAAAACCGCCAATTCGTCGAGCAACGACCAGGTGGAGCACTCCCCCGACCTCTCCCAACTGGTTCCTACCCGGCAGGTGCTCGCCCTGAAAAGGGCGAAGACCAATCCAGAAGAAAGGCGCGCACAGCTATCTCGAAAACCGAGATAGGGGTGCCCGACACCTTGCTACCTGGACGATCTTCTAACACCTGTCTCGCAAAAACCGATCGTTTGTATGCAATAAAAAAGTAAAAAGTTCAGAGTGGGAAAATTTCGAAAAAGTTCGATATCTTCCCAGACTCTAAAGCGATTTAAATCCCTATTGCACCAAAAGTTGCGTCTCCGAAAGCTCTACTTAACCTCCGAAAATGAAACCTATCGCCAAAAACTGACCCACCGAAAAACGTCAACCTAACCTAACCTAACCTAACCTAACCTAACCTAACCTAACCTAACCTAACCTAACCTAACCTAACCTAACCTAACCTAACCTAACCTAACCTAACCTAACCAAAACAGAAAATAATAAAAATAACAACAACTTATATATATAAATACGGTAGAGTTCGCTCGTACATCGATAGCGAGGAACTATATCCGTAACCCAAACGGATCTAAAAAAAAAAAAAAAAAAAAAAAAAAACCTAACCCAGCCGACCCCAAATTTTTAGAGGATTCGCCAAGAATTCATTTATTGTCCGATTTTGATTTTGTTTTCGATTATAGCTAGCAGGGCCCCTAAGGCATCTTTTCCACATTTTTGATTGAAAATCTATCCACAATTTTCCGAAAAATGAGCGTTTTTCCAAATTTTCCTCAAAAATTGACTTAGTTTCGCCTCCTTTTCATGTACAACTTTTTTCCATTTTAACCGGTTTTCAATTTTATTGTGTCAGTTTGTAGATCTCGTCAATTCCTAGCTTTCTTTTAGATAGACCTTCCCCATATCTCTTGTGCTTTTCGAGATAAAAATTCTTAAAATTCACCAAAAAAGCACCCCTTTTTGCACATAGCAGAAAACGTTATAATTCCTGAACCGTAAGAGATATTTTGATTCTGTTTTGACCATATTGTAGTTCTCTATTAGGACTACAATATATTGCTGCACCAACAAAATTCAACGACAGGAAATTTTTTTTTTATCGTCAATCCAATTTTCATTTTTTTCACCCAAAAATTTCTTAATTTTCAAACATACATAAAATTGTAAATTTAATTCTTTTTATTTTATTTCAAGTTTATTCTTATAGATCTTGCTAATTTATAACTTTTATTTAGACAAACTTTTGTCGTACCTCTAATAGTTTTTAAGAAAATTAATCCTAAATACTACCAGAAAAACATCACTTTTCTGACAACAATTTAACCCTTATATCTTATTAACCACGCAAGACTTTGAGGGCTTGCTTAGTTTATTCTGTAGTACTCCTTCAATACTACAATATACTTTTGCACCAAATTATTTTATTGATAAATAGATTTTTAATCGTTAATTAAAAATTACAACTTTTCACTCAAAATTTTCACAAGTTTTAAACTCAAACTTAATCATAAGTATAAGTTAATTTCTCTTTTGTTGCATTATTTTGATTGGTTTTTAGCCTTATAAACATTTTATCTTAATAATATTTTCTTGTAAATATTATACTTTTTCTAGAAATTTTCACTTAAAATTTTATTTTTCCTAATAAATAACATTGTTTTATTTTATTAAATTGTAGTATATTTTCGTATTTTTAAGACTGTTTTCACTCCTAAACCTAGTGTTCATTTCGGCACATATACTCTTGACTCCAAAAAGCATTAAATATGGAACCTGATCTTCAAAGAGCTGCCAAAATGAAAGAAATATTGCGTAACCATGTTGACAACTTAATAAATTCACCTGCATTATCCCAAAACAATAACCCAAGCCCTTCCAATGCAAGACCTCCGCGCGACCCATCTCCTGCTAGTTCGTCTGATCAGGACGACTCTGAGTTTGACGAGGAGATTGAGGAAGAAGAGGAGGAAAACATCGAGAACCTGGCCTATTATATCGAAACGAAAGTCGGCTACATCCATGCAACTGTTAATCTCATATCACCTAAAGTTTCTTATATTAATTCCCAACACAAAGACGACATTCATTCAAAGCTTCAAGATATTAGGGATGCAGCCGATAGCATCAATGATTATCTAGCTAGACTTACAACCATTATACCTGAAAACTTTGTAATCAACGAAAAACTCATCACAGAACCCGTACCACAACATAGCTGCAACTTAAATATGGATAACCTGAAACAAGTAATTAAAGAAACCATACATGAAGAGCTTCACACAGAAAAATACAATAAAATCACAAATACAAAATCCTACGCAACGGTAACAAAAATTAATACCAAATTAGCACCGGAAAACATATCCGACCCTACCAAAAAACTTTCAAAACCTGCTATAATTGTTACCATCCCTTCCGCCACAAGTCGTCAAGAAGCCATCTCCAAGTGGCAACAAAATCATACTTTCCGCAATGTCCCATACGCACCCACCAGATTCCATGCCATAGCTCCCACTAAGGTTAAAGTGGAATTTCAAAATAGAAAACAGTGTGTTGACACGCTAAAAAACCTAAAAACCAACACTCAGGTCAAGGCTGAAATGGCACACATGATACAGCCAATGTTCATCGTTAAAGGTGTCCCCAAAGATATCAAATATGACCAATTAAAAGATTGTATAACTACTCAAAACCCCAATATTCAAAATGCACTCAAGAAACCTGGCGCAGAGCTCACGATATGTCTTGCTAAAAAGAATCGAAATGAAAAACTTTATAACGCCATTTTTAGAGCCACTCCCGAAGTATGGCGAAGCGCCAGCAGCCTTGACCGTGTCAATATAGACCATCGTCGGATTTTTATTGCCGAACACTCACCACTCCTCCAATGTTTAAAGTGTCAGAGATTCGGGCACACTGCTAAACATTGCACTAATGAAACAACTTCCTGCAGTCACTGCTCTGACAGTGGCCACCACTACCAAATATGCCCCAATAAAAACTCCGCCAATACAGCCAAATGCACAAACTGCGTTTACGCAAACTCCAAATACCCCAATTCAAACCTAGAAACAAACCACTCGTCCACATCCAACCAATGTTCAATCCGCCAAAGACACCTAATTCAACTAGAGGAGCGCATTAATTATGGCTTCGAATAACTCAACATCTAAACAACTCAATATAACTTAATAACTTTAGGCTTCAATAGAAGCAACACTTTATTTCTATTTTCTTTTCTCCTCTCTATCTTTTCAGTTTGTAGGTTCTCTCTACCTACAAACTCTCTCTATCTTTGTACTTGCACACTTGGCGAGAGGTATCCCTAGCCTCAACCCTTGTGTGTAAGCACGCACATTAACAAAAAAAACCCTTACGCAAAAACAAGTACATTAACTAATCAGTTACCCTATTTCAATAAATAAGAACAAAAAAAAAAAAAAAAAAAAAAAAAACCTAACCTAACCTAACCTAACCTAACCTAACCTAACCTAACCTAACCTAACCTAACCTAACCTAACCTAACCTAACCTAACCTAACCTAACCTAACCTAACCTAACCTAACCTAACCTAACCTAACCTAACCTAACCTAACCTAACCTAACCTAACCTAACCTAACCTAACCTAACCTAACCTAACCTAACCTAACCTAACCTAACCTAACCTAACCTAACCTAACCTAACCTAACCTAACCTAACCTAACCTAACCTAACCGGTCAAATAATCATCATTTCTGTCAATCACAGAACACTTCATAACTTTTGAACTGCTGTAGATATTAAGTTATTTTTTGGTTATAAATATTATTTAGCTTTTAAGGTACATCTTTTGTATTAACAATTTTTAAAAATAAGTCATACTTAATTTTTTGGACTTGTTTTAAAATAACTAATTTTCATCTTTTAATTGCAAAAAATTAAAACTTGAACAAAACCACTCTGTTTTGTTTTATAGTTATAAAATTTAGTTTACAAGTAGATATTAGCAAAGTACATTTGTTTCTTTTCGTTTTATTTTCTTAAGTTTAATACTTAAAATTTTACTCAATCTTAAATTTTGAAAAATTTTCAATTTTGAAAAATTTATAAAAAACTTATTTTTAATCATTTGTTATTTCTTCTTGGATTTAAATATAGATTAAAATATTACTTTTAAAATTAAAATATAAAATTGGTTAGGTTATCGTAAGAATTTTATACTATTAGCGTTCAAACTTTATCTATTTTAATTTATAAAACTTTTCACTAAAAGGAAAAATATTCTAAGTAATTACATCTTAAATAATTATTTCATATAATATAACAATTTACAATCATATTAACACTATAAAATAATATACTAAACTTGTATAAAAACAAAAATAAAATTAAAACATCACATTTAAAATTAAAATATTGTTTGAAAACAAACACTAACAAAGCAGAAACAAATAATATAGTAAAAATGACCACTCGATCTCCAGTAAGTAAACGCTCTACGCCGCCTGAAATACCCCATAGTGGCAGCGCCACCACAGAAACGCCGAAAGCACGTAGGGATCTCACGGAAGCCATGTTGGGATCAGAGCCTACGAAAAGACAGTTTTCAGAATCGGCGCAAAACCTGTTTGATGAGGCAATGTCTTGTATAAACGCATCGGGCAACCTCAAAAGGAACTATAAAAATCAAATAGTCACCAGCCTGGAGGGAATGCTGGAGATGATCAAAAAACTGGAAATAGGTGAAATAATCAAATCCGCATCCAAACCAGTAGAAAATAAAAATAATGACGGAAAAACCGACATAATCATCCTTCAAGAGGTTCAAGAGATAAAAAAGATTCTCCTAGAGGACAGAAAATCGTACGCAGAGATAGTGGCAGCCACAAAAGCTCCAAAATACCAGGCACCCAAGCCAGTGCCTATAGAGCGAAATAGTACACCACAACATAGCGTGATCATTTCCTCGGAGAACATAAAAGACACAAGCGAAGCAGTTCTCAACAAAGTGCGCGTAGCAGTCGACGCAAAAAATAGTGGGCTTCATGTTGACAGCATAAGAAAAGTTAAAAATCAAAAGATTGTGATTAGCTGCGGAAATAAAACGGATGTGGAAAAAATCACCAATAAGATCCGAAGCGGCTGCAAGGAATTAAAAGTGGAAGCCGCCAAAAACAAGGATCCTCTGGTCATAATTAAAGACGTGCTCTCATATAATACTGACGAGGATATTGTAAATGCCATAAAGAAACAAAATGCACACATCACAGATGGCATTCCAGAGGAGGACTTCCGCGCGGTAGTCAGGTATCGCCGTAAGGCACGCAATCCACATGAGAATCATGTGGTTTTGCAGGTATCGCCAAAAGTTTGGCGAAACATGACTACTGAGGGGAAAGTCTATATAGACATCCAAAAAAGAGTCGTTCAAGACCAGTCACCCGTGGTGCAATGCACAAAATGCCTGGGCTTTGGCCACGGGCGCAAAATGTGCAAAGAGACAGACGACCTCTGCTCCCACTGCGGAGAGGCCCACCTGAGGGCTGACTGTCCCAAACGCATGCAAGGTGAGGAACCAAGCTGCAAAAACTGCATGGATGCCAAGTTCGACAACAGTAGCCACAACGCCTTCGACAATATATGCCCAGTCCGCTGCAAATGGGATGGCATAGCGCGGCTGAGCATATGTTATTGCTAAAGTTGTCACGGCGTTAAATAACTCTGCAACAAACCACCAAGTATCCAGGCGACACTGGATAATACAAGCAAATTTACAGCGAAGCAAAATAGCAACACAAGATCTTATCACGGAAGCAATTCGAAGGCAAGCGAGTATAGCCTTAGTACAAGAGCCATATGTAGGTGCCCAAGGAATACTGAAAAAACATGTAGGGACAAGATTAATCCAAAATATGCAAAGCAGTACAAAACCCAACAAATCAGCAATAATAATACTAGACAATAGCCTAAAAATTACAATTAATCCACAATTACAAACAGAGAATATAACAACAGCAATAATAGACAATTTAAACAAAAACATAGCACTTATCTCAGTATATCTTGAACCAGATCAAGATATGGACACTTACCTTAGCGAGCTCACCAACATCCTCAGCAAACTGGACAACTGCGATGTGTTGATTGGAGGCGACTTCAATGCCTGGAGTACTTGGTGGGGTAGCCAAACAGAAGATCACCGGGGCGCAGCATTGGCAGCGTACCTGGAAGCAAAAGAAATTCACATTTTAAATGAAGGCGATGAACCTACGTTCCAAGTTGTAAGAAACGGAAGACTGTATACGAGCAGAGTGGATGTAACGGCATGCACAGTAAACTTGATCTCAAAAGTCTCCAATTGGAGAGTAGATAAAGATATTACAAACTCTGATCACAACGCCGTTACTTTCACCCTAACTCTAGGTAAAATAGAAGGAATCATCGAAACAAAAACCACTAGAATATACAAAACCAAATTAGCAAACTGGGAAAAATTCGATAAGGAGTTTCACAGAATATTAGAAGCACACGACATCACGGAAGACAAAATAAAAAGTACGAATAGAAAGGAAGATCTAGAAAACATCATCGCTGACTATACACAGTGTATAGACTTCGCATGCGAAAACTCCATACCAAAGGTAAAAACTAGAAAACCGGGCCAATACCCGTGGTGGAATAAAGAATTAGACAAACTTAAAAGAGACATGAATACCAAGAAAAGAAGAATCAGGTGTGCCGCCGAAATTAGAAGAGAAATTGTTATAAAGGAATATCTAGACGCAAAGCAATTATATGAAATGGAAACTGCAAAAGCCCAAACTAGCAGCTGGAAAGACTTTTGCAACAAACAAGAAAAAGAAACCATGTGGGAAGGGATTTATAGAGTTATAAAGTCAGTTTCGAAACAACACGAGGAAGAGTTATTAATAAAGGATGGACAAGTGCTCAATCCGAGAGAGTCTGCGGAATGGATGGCAAAAGCATTCTTTCCAGAGGACCAAATCGAAAAAGACACAATAGAACAAAGGGAATTAAGGTTAAAAGCCAACGATACAAACAACTATAGCGAAACTGATAACCACGACCCACCCTTTACAAAAGAAGAACTGGAACAAATCCTTACCACATTCAGTCCAACGAAGGCTCCCGGAGAAGACGGCTTAACATCTGAAATATGCACAAGAGCAATAAAAAACAAAATAGAAGTTTATCTAGCTATCTTAAACAAATGCCTGGAACTGGGTTGCTTTCCGAAGGAATGGAAAAAAGCAGCTATCATAATATTAAGAAAACCCGGCAAACCCATTTACACCCAACCCAAATCTTTTAGACCAATAGGACTGTTACCTGTTTTAGGAAAAATCTATGAGAAATTATTAATCAATAGAATAAAACACCATATATTACCACAAATGAACAGGAGGCAATATGGATTCACTCCACAACGCAGTACCGAAGACTCCCTCTATGACATAATGCAGCACATCAACAAAGGAATATCCGAAAAGCAAATGGTGACCTTAATCTCGCTTGACATAGAGGGAGCCTTTGATTCTGCCTGGTGGCCTCTTATAAAAATTCAATTAATGAGTAAAAATTGCCCAGCAAACCTAAGGGAAGTTGTTGACGACTACCTCAGCAACAGACAGGTCACTCTCAAATATGCAAATCAAAAAGTCGAAATCCCAACCACAAAGGGATGCATCCAAGGTTCAATAGGAGGTCCCATCTTTTGGAATCTCCTATTGGATCCACTACTTGCGGACCTGGACAACAAAGGCATCCAAGTTCAAGCCTTCGCTGATGACATCATATTAATATTTACGGGAAAAAATGCTGCAGAAATAGAGGTACAAGCCAACCGGACGCTCAGCCACATATATGAATGGGGACAAACAAACAAATTAAAATTCGGACCTGCAAAAACACAAGCTATTACATTCACTAATAAATTAAAATACAACAATCCAACATTACACATGGGGGGGGCTACAATAAATCTAGCAAAGGAAATAAAAATTTTAGGTGTAACTTTCGATAATAAATTAACTTTCAATACACACATCAGCAATGTCTGCAAAAAAGCCACTACCATCTACGCGCAACTTGCGAAAATGGCTAAAACTACGTGGGGCCTAAATCCAGATGTTGTGAGAACAATCTATACAGCCGTAATAGAACCTATAATCTTGTACGCCTCAAGTGTGTGGGCACCAGCGGCGGACAAGATTATGACACAAAAGCAGCTCAATACCATACAAAGAGGCTTTGGCAGGAAAATCTGCAAGACGTACCGAACAACATCACTCAATTCGGTTCTTGTATTAGCCGGACTACTGCCTTTGGACTTACGAATTCAAGAAACTGCAGCTCTGTACAGAGCAAAACGCACCCAAACGTTTCCAGATCTACCAGGGCGAGAAATTGAAATTCGTGAGTCCCATTCGCAATACCCACATCCATCCATAAACGCCAGCATCGACTTTGAACCCCTAGAAGCAACCGATCCCGAAACACTAAATAAAATATCAAACACCCAATATTATACGGACGGCAGCAAAATAGAGGGCAAAGTCGGTGCCGCGTTTACAGTTTGGAAAGATAGTCAGGAAATTAAGACCGCTAAATTTAAATTATCCGACTACTGTTCCGTTTACCAAGCGGAATTATACGCAATATTCAGGGCCACAGAATTAATAAAACGAAGAAATGAAATAGATATCACAATCCTAAGTGATTCGAAATCAGCACTCGAAACCCTAAAAAACCCAAAGTCCCTACACCCATTAATAATACAAATAAAAACTAACGTAAACCAAATCAAGCAAAGCGGTAAAAATGTGAGAATGCTCTGGATCAGAGCACACATCGGCACAGTCGGTAACGAAAGAGCTGATAGTTTAGCAAAAGAGGCTGCTTTTAAAAAGACTGCACCAGATTACGACAGGTGTCCTATTTCTTACGTCAAATACTCTCTTCGAGAAAAGTCATTGAGTGCATGGCAGAGTAGGTACGAAGAAGCAGAAACTGCCGCGGTGACCAAGGTTTACTTCCCGGATATACGCACAGCATACAAAACAATAAGGGAAATAGAACCGAGTCACCCCCTCTGTCAGGCACTCACCGGACACGGGGCATTCTCACATTATTTACACCGATTTAAAATAAAAGATACGCCAGACTGCAATTGCGAGCCTGGCGTGGAAGAAACAGCGCTCCACCTGATTACAGAATGCCCAAAATACAGACTAAAAAGAATGGACCTAGAAACGGAGATAAAAACAAAAATTATAAGGAACAGATTAAAAGATATAATAACCGACAAATCTATACGAGGTCCATTCTTAGTCTTCGCAGTCGATATAGTTAAAGATGTGACTGAACGAAACAAGACTTGAATACTGAAAACAATCAGGTCTTGTTATCGTATATGAAAGTAAAAATAAAACATGATAAGTAAATAAACCAAATTTAATTAAAAACTTAATGTAAACAAAGTAAAATAAGATATACAATAAAAACAAGATATAAAAAGTTTCTGACCTATGTCAGAAGAAACTATCGAGGAAAAAAAAAAAAAAAAAAAAAAAAAAAAAAAAAAAAAAAAAAAAAAAAAAAAAAAAAAAAAAAAAAAACCTAACCTAACCTAACCTAACCTAACCTAACCTAACCTTTTTTTTTTTTTTTTTTTTTTTTTTTTTTTTTTTTTTTTTTTTTTTTTTTTTTTTTTATCGAGGGGAAATGCATTAGGCATACCCCACCGTTGGGCAGACGGCGGGGTTATGTGGGACTCACCCGTCAGCAAGATGGTAATGACGGGCATACCCACTAAAACCCCCCGGTGCAACCTTCTCCGCCGTAATGGGACGGTGTGGGATTCGCTTTCGCACACTACCACAAACCGCCCCGACGTGTGGCCCGGCTATCCGGGCCCCTCCTTTGTGCCTGGTTTACCGGGCCCCTTACCTGGCGGGAGATGCACGCTTGCACATCTCCTCTATCGGACGTGGCCGTGCTAGGTTGACGGCGGGCTACCCTGCCCGCCGCCCTCTGGCCACGTCGTGGGAGAAGGTAGCTAGCGGCGAATTGCCTTTGCCGCCTTCCTAGGCGTCTGCGTCGAATCAGGTCCGCTTGGGCATCTGTCTCGCGGACCCGCTCCGCGGTTTCCTTCTGCGTGATTACTTCCTCGCAGAAGGTTACCATTGCCTGCCAAGAACTTCGGCTGTTGATCATGGCATTTGCCACGATAGGCAGCGACAGATCCGTGCCAACTTCTGCCATTAGTGTTCGGCGTTGAGTCTCAAAGGCATGGCATTCCTGCAGGGTATGCTGTGCCGTATCTTCTTGCGCCCCGCATTCATGACAGCGGGGTGTTGGTTCTCTTCTGGCCACTCTGTGCAAGTATCGCCCAAAACAACCGTGACCTGACAAGACTTGTACCAATCGGTATGTCAGACTTCCGTGGCTCCGCTTCATCCATCGGTCAAGAAGAGGACCCAACGCATCCAATGTTCGGCGACCATATGTTTCCGTCTCCAGATTTTGAGCCCATTGTTCAATAGCCTTTTCCAGTGCCAGTTGACGAACTCTATTTATTTCTTCAACGGCAGGATACTCGCCGTTGGCTCTCTCCTCCTTTTTGTACTTATAGGCTTCCGCTAGTGCAGAAGCCTCTAGCTCCCAAGGTGGTGCCCCAGCAAGGGCACAGGCCACACTACAAGATATCGTTCGATAGCCTCTTATAGCCCTAAGCGCGACCGTTCTCTGGACGCTCCGAAGTATCCTCCTGCTTTCCCTGGTGAGAGAATTGGCCCAGATAGGGGCTCCATATAGAGCCATGCTTCGGACCACCCCGTGGTAGAGGCGGCGACAGCTAGTATTTGGACCACCTACGTTTGGTAGCAATCGGCCAAGCGCTGCTGCGGCTCCTATTAGTTTCGGGGAGAGTCGGCGGAAATGCTCCTCGAATTTCCACTTGGCGTCTAACGTCAGGCCAAGATATTTTAAATGGCCTTTTACCTCAATCCTCTGACCCTCCACCAATATGTGTGCCCCAGGCGGAGGTTTCCCGCGGGGACCATAAAATAGGATGGCCTCCGACTTCTCAAGCGCGACCTGCAGGCCAAGGAGTCTAATGCGCTCAACAACATGAGTGACTGCGGCAGTAGCCTTTCTAGCTGCTTCTTCGTATGTGGCGCCCTGTGCAGTGACAAGGGTGTCATCGGCGTAGCAGACTACCTTACTTTGTGGTGGCAGAGACCCGCGCAGGATCCAGTCAAAGCCGAGGTTCCAGAGAAGAGGGCCTAGAACCGACCCTTGCGGAACCCCGCAAGACATTCGTCGAGTGCAAATTTCGCCCCGGTGATTTAGGAAAAGCACGTCTCTTTCTCTTAAGTAATTTGCCACGATGCGCTGGAGATACCGTGGCACGCCATGAAACCGTAGAGCTTCTTCAATGCACGAGAAGGGGAGTGTGTTGAAGGCATTGGCTATATCTAATGATACTGCCAATACCCTGTCCCCCTTAGACGTAGCCTCTTCTGAGATCCGCCGCAGTTCTGATATGGCGTCTATTGTGGACCTACCTGTTCGGAACCCGTACTGCGAGTTGGATACGTCGGGGCCAGTAGTCTTGAGATGCTCGTTTATTCGGCCGGCAATTATTCGCTCTAGCAGTTTTCCCGCTTCATCTAATAGGACGACAGGTCTGAATGCAGAGGGTGAATTAGGTGGGCGGCCCTCTTTCTGCAATAAAACAAGCCTTCCCTGCTTCCAGATCTTGGGGAATTGGCCATCCGTCAGACAATCGTCAAACAAGCTGCGTATGCGATCTCCAAGATGTTTAAGAGCGACTGGAATAATGCGACTTGGTATCCCGTCGGGACCAGGAGCCTTGTTTTTGACCCGGGCTCGATCCAGAGCGCCTTTCATTTCATCCTCACTAATCCGAGGGATCACTTGCTCTACTTCGAACTCAATTGAAGATGGAGTCATTGATGGAGGAATGTGTTCTCCTCTCTCAGGAAAGAGACCAGACACTACTCCAGAGAGAAGTTCTGGTTCGAACGTATCTGTCCGGGGAGCGTGGGCCATTTTATTCCTAACTAAGCGGTATGGTCGTCCCCATGGGTCTCTATCTAGGTCTGCTAGGAACTCTTCTCTTGCCGCTGCTTTGGCGTCGCTTATGCCGATCTGCAAGGCCTTTTTTGCACTGCGGTAGGCTTCCCAGAGAATCCTTTCCTCGGTGTCAGTGTGACGTCTCCGACGACACCTTGTATGAGCACGTCGAGTTCGCATGCAGGCTGCACGGAGGCTGGCGATTTCTGCTGACCACCAGTAAACTGCATTTTTCGTGGGCTTTGACGACGTTCTTGGCATGGCTGTGTCACAGATCTCTGTAAGGGAGGCACGAAGATGTTCGGCTCGTACATTAATATCAGCGGTCGTACATGCGGGATTCCAACTCTGGACTATGGACGCCTCTTCCGCCATACCTCCGTCGAATTTCGACACGGCCCATCGCGGAAATTGGTGACGCCTGGGAGCTGTGTTTGGTGATTCCCTTTCTCGTTGTATAGGTGAGATCCCGAATCTGATGTAAACGTGGTCAGACAGACTTTCATCATCTACCACGCGCCAATCTTGAGTACGCTGTGCAAACGTTGGGGTACCAAATGTCACATCGACTCTAGACCCCCCGTTCCGTCGAACACATGTATTAGCGGTACCACGATTTAAAACGACCAACCCCATGGCGACAAGCCATCTCTCAAGCAGCTCGCCTCTTACACAAGTGGTCGGAGCACCCCAAGTTGTCGATTTGGCGTTAAGATCCCCCATCAATAATATTTGCCTAGGAGCTAAGCGACCCACTACCCGACCAAGTTCCTCCATATAAATCTCGAAATCAGAGAAGCGTTTAGTGGGAGAAAAATATACCCCGATTATTGTAGTTCTCCCCCGGACAGCCACCACATATCCCGGACCCCTTTCATGTACCGAGAGAGGGAGAGAGCGAGTGGAGGAAGAGTTAACAATTGCAACCAAGCCCTCAAGGTCACCAGCCCAGTTGGGATGAGGCGGGACATAGTAGGGCTCGGCTATAACGGCTACATCAATGGACCATTGCAGCATCGCTTGCATGAACAGATCTTGGGCTCTGGCGCAGTGGTTCAGATTCCCTTGTAAAAAGCTAGTATGGTTGTATTGATCCATTACAGTTCTGTATCAGCTTCTTTCGACGTTGTGACGCCATCCGCCTGTCTATTAGGTGCTTTAGATCTTGAAACAGCCTTGGCCTGCGTGGCTGGGGGTCTACAGCTTTTACCCCCCATGATATGTCCCGCAGGCAACTGCGCGTCAGCACAAACAGCGCAATGCAGCTCGGAAGAGCAATCTGCTACCCGGTGCCCTGGTTTGCCACAACGGTAACATAGCTCACCTCTATCAGTGGCTGCAGGGCACCTTTGCCGAGTGTGAGCTAGCCCCATACAGCGGAAACACCGTAATGGAAGTGGATCCATAGCTCGGACTTGGGCAGAACTCCACCCTACAAGTAGCCTTCCGGCGTCGACTATTGCCTTAGCAGCCGCTACGGGGCACTGTACTACGACGAAACCAGTACCACCCGGTCCTGACCTGACATTGCCAGATTTAATCTGATCCGGCGTGCAGCCGCCTTTATTAGCTACAGCTGCCACAACATCCTCTTTGGTGACAGAGTCATCGAGGCCAGATACGCGCAGACCTACACACTTGGTGGGCCTTACTACGTGTGCCACATCCTTGAGTACCTCCTTTAACTTATTGGCGAGGACATCCGCTTGTGGGGCGCTAGAGGCTCCAGGAAGCAGAAGCATTCGTGCTCCTGTAGCAGATTGTCTGACTCGCACCCCATCAATCCCGAGGTCGCTTAGTGCGAGTGCTTCCCTAGCCTTGGTTAGAACGGAAGCATAGGAAGCGCCTTTCTCCTCTGCCTCTGGCTGAATGGTGATGATTACCGCCGAGGACTTTGGAGGGGTAAGTTTAGTCTTCTTCTTCTTTTTGTCCTTTTTGGATTTTCCTTTATTCGCCTTTGTAGTGGCGGGCGCGGTTGCGGCCCGCTGTTTTGGTGTCGTCTTAGGTGCAGGAGTATCTGCAGCGGTCGTAGTGGCCGCAGTTTCTTCTTGCTTCTTTCTCAATCTATTTTTCTTCTTCCTGCCGAGTGCCTCAGTCCACTGCTCCGATGAAGCAGGTGCCAAAGTTGAAATACCAGCAGGCTGATCAGTAGCGACAGCCTCTGTTGGTTGCGTGTTCGCTGCTTGAGGTGGCGTGGGAGTCTTCTTTTGGGTCGTTATGGAAGAAGAAGCTACCATGGTTCGCTTGCGGTCCGTGCTTGGTTGTGGGCGCAAGGTCTGGGATGATGGCAAACGCTCCTCTATACTCGTCAAACGCGCGTTAATCATCTCGCCGAGTGACACCATCAGAGATCGTTTCAGATCTTCGATCCAGTTTGGCTCCGGAGTGGTAGACGTAGTCGGTCCAGAGAAGGTCTGGTACCGCGCAGTAGGCGACCGATTTCTCTCTGAGAAAGCGGTGCGCAGCGCTTTAATTTCCGTTTTCATATTCTCCATCTCTTGACGAAGCCTTGCATTATCAGCCTGTAAGCGGCGTGTTTCCTCGGTCATAAAACGCGTAGCGAAAGTCTCTACGATATCACGGAGAGACACAGCTGCATCGACCATTGCTCTCTGACATGATCCCTTGAGGTTTTTGGACTTCTTTATGTTTGTCAGAAGGACCTCTATTTGCTCCATCCCTTTGTCTTTAAGGCCGTCCGATGTCATTGTTTGTACGAAATCATCGAAAGACGCAGGAGCTTCAGTATTCCTGGATGAACACCTATTACCCTCGTGTCCAGAAGTACTCGTTGTAGTCTCGCACTCAATTCCAGTCTCCATGATGGTGTGCTGCTGCCGCCTGAAGTCAGCGGCAGGTCTAACGCGACCTTTGCTTGGAGTAAGCGCCTTCGGCGTCATAGGTGTAACGCTGTCCAAGTCTGAGCAAGACTCTTCGCCGCTGAGGGCTTCGCGAGAATGCTTTTGTCTACTGTCAGCAGCTGAGAGAAATCCTTCCTCATCTGAAGAAGTTTCCACTTTTTGTGTTTCACTGTCCAATATTTGAGCGCTCCTTACCGGTAATCGATCACGCTCACGTCTTGATTTGCTGCGAGTTGTTATTGTGCTGCTGCTGCTTGCTACAGATAGCACACTCGCTGCGTCATCACCTAGCTGCAATTCCTTTTCCGAGCATTTAGGTAAGTTAGAGCTCGATTTATCCGGCTTGCTGCTTTGATCTTCGGCTCTGTTTATCTTTGGACACTGAGCTTTGTCCACCACGACAGAATCACCGAGATTCGGCGACTCCAATCGCTCCACAACAACTACAGGGTTTTTGTTTTTTTCATTTATCATCTCCATAGCTAGTCCCACGAGTATGGGGGAAAGGGTGGTCCACCCGGGCAGAGACCCCTGTACCCGGGTAACCCTACTTACACCTGGGGGGTCGGGAGGTACCCCAGGGCGACCACTAGTTGGCTGATGCACTCCCCAGCCACCTGTTCAGGCGCCCCGACACCATGTATCCCAGTGCCAGGACTTTGAGGTTTTTTAGAGTGGTTTTCTCCACGCGGCCCCCACCGAAGTGGCGGCCCCCACTCCCTGCACCACGTACAGGGCTGCGGGTTGGCCGGAGCTGGTCCTTGGACCAGACACCGCCCACGAGGAGTGATTTTTTAGAGAGGTTTTCTTCCTCGCGGCCCCCATACAGAAGGATGACAGCCCCCGGCCCCGCACCACGTACGGGGTTACGGTTTACCCCTGCTTGGCTGCCGTTACCCAGGCTACCCAGGTCAGCCAGCCGAGCTCCCCCCCTGTTGTCGGATTATTAGCCGCCGTCGTATGCAATCCCCGAAGGAATTATATACGACGGCGCCCAGGATGCACCGGCCCGAACCCATTGTCGTTCCCACCGCACGTGTGAAGTGGGACCTACAATGGGCCGGGCACACGTGGAGGTTCTATCCGACCTTGCACCCCACCTAACCTAACCTAACCTAACCTAACCTAACCTAACCTAACCTTTTTTTTTTTTTTTTGTTTTCGTAGAAAATGGCATTAGGCATTCACACCGTGTCGGGAGAACACGGTGGATATGTGGGACTCTCCTCCATGCCCCTACCCGGCCGAGTGCCCGGTAAAGGCTTGGAGGCCTACCCACTAAAAACTACGGCGTCCCAATACACAGTGGTGCGGGTCGCGGGGTCCCTTGTCGGACTCGACCGCGGCCCGGACCAGTGTGGGTCCGCGCTCGTGGGCGGACCTCGCCTATGCTCCGTGAGGGAACCTAACCTTTTTTTTTTTTTTTTTTTTTTTTTTTTTTTTTTTTTTTTTTTTTTTGGCGAGGGAGAAATGCGGCCTTATGCATACTCCGCAGCTGAGCGGCTACGGAGTTATGTGGGGCTCACCTCCGTGCATCCACCCAGTCAGGCCCGGTGGGTGCCCGGAGGCATACCCACTAAAACTCCCTCGGTGTGCCCTCTCTTCCGGTTTGTAGCGACCCGGGATCCTTGTAAGAAGGCGACCGCGTCGCACCGGCCGGCTCAGTCGTTACCGAGCCTCCTCTCAGTTTGGAGAATGCCCGAGCACACTTGGGCATTCTCCCACACAAACAGGTTTGTGCAATGCAAGCGGGGGCTGCCCTGCTCCCGCTTGCGGGCCCTGTTACGGGGGGAGGAGATGGGCGTAGCGCCGCCGTCGCCCTCCCCGCCGTCTTCGACGGAGCTGGTCCGCGTTGGCATCGTCCTCGCGGATACGCTCCATGGCCTCCTTCTGCCCCATAATCTCCTCGCAGAACGAGACCATTGCCTCCCAGCACCTCTCGCTGTACAGCATAGCTTTGACTACGCTGGGCAGCGAGAGGTTTCTCCCTACCACAGCCACAAGGGCGCGGCGCTGTTCGCTCCAGGCTGCGCACACCTCTAAGGTGTGCTGCGCCGAGTCAACAGCTGCGCCACACTCGTGGCATCCTTTGTTTACCTCTCTTCGGATACGGTGCAGGTAGTCACCAAAACACCCGTGTCCGGTCAACACCTGGACAAGCCGAAAGGTAAGCGAGCCGTGTCCTCTCTTTGTCCAATCGGTAAGCACTGGTCGGACAGCCTCGATTGTGCGGGCTCCGTACCTGGTTGACTCCAGGTCCTCTGTCCACCGCACTATCAGGGCTCTCTCTGCTGCCCGCCTCGCGTTCACTATCTCCTCTACAGCGGGGCGTTCCCCGCGGCTCCTTGCATCGGCTCTACAACGGTACGTTGTTGCAAGCACCTCGGCATCATATTCCCACGGGGGGGTTCCGGCAAGAATGCAGGCCGCAGCAAAGGACACTGTGCTGTACCCACGTATGGCTCTCAATGCAATCACTCGCTGCGGTCTTTGGAGAAGCTTGCGGTTTTCTTGATTGAGAGACTCCACCCACACTGGTGCCCCGTACAGGGCCATGCTACGCAGAATTCCTACATAAAGTCGTCTGCACGTCATATCCGGGCCACCAATATTAGGGAGCAGGCGACTAAGCGCTCCTGCAGCATTTGTCAGTCGTGGACTCAACTGCCGAAAGTGCTCGGAAAACGTCCAGCGGCTATCCAAGGTGAGGCCCAGGTATTTTATTGTTGGCTTCACCGGAATGCAAACTCCGTCTACCTGAATAATGGCGTCGGCTGGTGGTTTCCCTCGAGGGCCGTGGAATAGAATGGCCTGAGTTTTGCTGAGTGAGACTTCTAGCCCCAGCATGCGAATTCTGTCCACCACCAGTTTTGCTCCTACTCTTGCTACCCGTGCGCAGTCTTGAAAGTTGTCGCCTCGAACTGCGACAAGTGTGTCGTCGGCATAACAAATTACGCGCATCCGAGGCAACATCATGCACCTCAGGACCCAGTCAAATCCAATATTCCACAGGAGCGGCCCAAGGACCGACCCCTGCGGAACTCCGCAACTCATTGTCCGTGTATGTCGCAACCCGTCTGGCCCTACGTATTGTATTTGCCGGTCTTGCAGGTAACTGTCAAGGACTCTGCGTAGGTACAGTGGTACAGCGTGATACCTCAAAGCTTCTCGGATAGTTGCAAAGGGTAGCGTATTGAAAGCATTGGCGATATCTAATGATACAGCCAATACTTTTTGCCCTCGCTCCATGGCCTCTTCGACTATGTTGCCCAATTCGTTGATGGCGTCAATTGTTGACCGCTCTGCTCTAAACCCATACTGCCGTTCTGATAGATCCGGGCCTGTTCCCGTCAGATGCTGGATAATGCGGGCCGCGAGCAACCGCTCGAATAATTTTCCCGCTTCATCAAGCAGTACGATAGGCCGGTACGCCGATGGTGAGTCCTGCGGGCGCCCTTCCTTTTGCAGGAGGCAGAGACGACCTACCTTCCATTGTCTGGGAAAATTCCCTGAGCGGAGACACTCCTCGAACAATTCACAGAGCCGGGTGTCAAGGTGTTTCAGGGCGATCAATAACACACGGCCCGGCACACCGTCTGGGCCAGGGGCCTTATTTCGGGATCTTAGTCGGTCCACTGCAGCCTTGAATTCATCCTCGGTTATAGGTGGGATTTCCTCTTCGGGTTGGGTCTCAACAGTTGGTGGAGACATAATCGGCGGAGCAAAATCGCCCCTATTGGGAAACAAGCCAGAGACAACACTTTCGAGCAGTTGCGGCTCGAAGCTCTCCGTAGGGGGTGCTCGGTGACGCATCTTGCCTCGCACCATTTGATATGGGCGCCCCCATGGGTTGTTATCTAATTCCTGCAGGAACTCTTCTCTCGCTCTCGCTTTCGCACGGGAGATAGCAATCTGGAGTTCCTTCTTAGCCTCCTTGTAAGCTCGATAAAGATGCTCCTCCTCGTCATCCGTGTGTCTACGCCTGCGACATCGCTTATGGGCTCGACGAGCTCGGTTGCAGGACTCACGCAGAGCGGCCAGATCCGCCGACCACCAGTAAACTTCCTTCTTATTGGGCCGATGGTTTCTGACGCGGGGCATAGACGCATCACACACGGCCGTAAGGGATGAACTGAGTTGCGCAGCCTGATCATCCGCGCCCCTATGCCGAATCGAAGGAGGGGTGCCCCAACTTTGGACGATTGCAGCTTCTTCTGCTAAGCCCGCGTCAAGATGTGTCAGACCCCATCGTGGGAATTGGGCTCTGATCTGCGGCCGTTGCATATTGCTAACTCCGGAGGAAGGGAGTACCTTAAAAGTGATGTACCTGTGATCGGACAGTACTTCCTCACCTGTGATGACATGCCATCCGTGGATACGCGGGGCCAGGGAGGGGGTTGCGAACGTTACATCCACGATGGATCCTCCCCGCCTCCTGACGCACGTTAGAGTGTTGCCACGATTTAGGACCGTCAAGCCCGCCGTAGTAGCCCAGTCCAGCACAATAACACCTTTATCGTCCGAGACTCTGGAGCCCCATGCAGCTGACTTGGCATTGAGATCGCCCATAACTAGGACTGGCATGGGTGCGAGCCGCCTAACCACCAGTCCGAGGAGACCAACGTACGCTTCCAGCTCAGGTACCCCTGCATTGGGTGAAAAGTATACCCCAATGATGGCTATCCCATTCCATGCAACAACAACATAGCCTAGTCCCTTCTCCTTGACTACAAAAGGCATGGAAGACGCAGTTGGTACAGTGACGGCAACAGTATTGGTGAGATCAGATGCCCAGTGCGACTGCGAAGGCACGTAATACGGCTCCGAAGCAACTGCTAGATCTATGTTCTGTTCCGCCATGGCTTGTAACATCAGATCCTGAGCCCCAGCACAGTGGTTCAGGTTGCTCTGTAGGAAATTGAATTGTCGAGAACTAAGCATTGGTTTCCGTCATTTCAATTTCTTCTCCTGGCGCATTGCACTCTTTCTCACTTGCCGGGGCTTCATTTCTAGGAGCCCTTTTTGGTCTGGTTTTAGGGGGGTTGCAGTTCCGCCCCCCCATGACATGCCCAACCGGTTGTCTGGCCTCCTCACAGACGGAGCAATGAGGTTCCGCTCTGCACACAGACGCTATGTGCCCCGGTTTGCCACAACGATAACAGATCCCGCTGCGGTCGGTTTTTGAGGGGCAGAGTTGCCGAGTGTGTCCAAAGCTCATGCACCTATAGCATCGCATGGGCCGGGACTCGAGAGATTGTACCCGAGCAGAACTCCATCCCACCAGGAGCCTGCCCGTCTCAGCTACCATCTTAACCACTGCCACAGGGCATTTAGCAAGGGCTGAACCCATGCCACCAGGCCCAATATTTATTTTGCCTATCTTTACATGGTCGATAGGACAACCACCTTTGGTCGCGATAGCAGCCGCGATATCTTCTTGTCGAACAGAGTCGTCGAGCCCCGATACTCTTACGTCTGCGCACTTAATTGGCCTGACCACCTTTGCAACGCCAGTTAAGGCGGCTTTTAGCTTTTCAGCAAGAGCGTCCGCTTGTTCACCGCTACCGGAACCTGGTATAGAGAAGATCCTGGCCCCAGTGGCCGCCTGTTTGCATCTCACACCCTCAATACCGATCGAGTGGAGCTGCACCTCTTTTTTCGCCTTCTCCAGTACTTCAGCATAGGTGACTCCTCTGTCTGCTGCTTCTGGGTTCAGCGTAATGACCACCGCAGATGATCGTGGCGCGACCAGTTTCTTCTTCTTATTCTTCGGCTTCGTTTTTTTGTTTGAGGCCGGAGGGACCGTCTTTATTTTGGAGCTCTGGGCAGCACCTTTTTTAGAGGGACCGGCAGCTGCCCCCTTTGTAGGCTGAGACTTTGTCATTTTCCCTCTCTTGTAGCCCACCTGAGACCATGATTCCTCCGCAGGGAGATCCGTCGTAGGATGAGGGACATCCGGTGGGCGTTCGGCGTTTGGTGAGGAATCTGTCCCTGGAACCTGCTTACGTCCTGCCTTTTGCTTCGTCTTCTTCGTGTTTGTAGCAGCCGGAGTCGACGTCATTCCGACTTTCCCTTTATCTGCCGCAAGCGGTGGTCTTATGACTGGGGCAGGAGGGAGTCTCTCATCTATACTGGCTAGACGGACGTTTACCATCTCTCCAATTGAGATAAACAGAGATCGCTTGAGCTCCTCCAGCGCATCATGGTCTAATACCGGTTTAGGGGCAGCCCTTGGTGGAAACACCGTAGGTGAGGGAGCCCTGACTGGTTCAGCGTCTTTTTGAGCTGTGCGTCTTTGTTCGGAGAACGTGGCTTTGAGGGCCTTCAATTCGCCCTCGACTTTCTCCAGTTGCCTGCTTAGACGCCTATTGTCAGCCATTATTTTTTTGGTAACGTCTGTCAGGGTCCTACAGGCAAATTTCTCTATCACATCTGATAGACCAATTACGGAGGTTTTCAGGACTTTTTGGCAAGAGCCCTTGAGGTTCTTCGATTTGTGTGACACTTCCCTGATGTGATGTAGGTGACACATAGCCTGTGTCCGCAGCTCGTCTGCTTCGAGTACATCCGCCATAGGAGGCGAGCTTAAAGTCGCATCAAGTTCGGGCTCTTGTTCTGGCTCCGATTCCATTAATTCTTCCGCCCAATTGGCCCTGTCGTCCATGAGGTCATTTAGGGGTACGCCCTGGTAATTATCGAACGTCTTGAAAAATCGTTCTTGTGTCCTAGCGATGATGTTGGAGCCGGTAGAGAACCGACCACCTCTACCGGCAGTCGATACTTTGGCAGCTATTGCCGGCTCTTCCTCCGAATCATAGCCCTTCGGGTGGTTGCTTCCCAAAGTTCTTTTACGACAGGAGCGTAATACGCGCTTGTCCAGATCTCCTATTATATTCACACTTGGCAGCGAATGCGCTGAGGAGATGACTCTATCCTCTTCTTCATCTGCAGAAGTTATTGCACTAGCTGCTGCACTTGCTTCATCCTCTGCACAGCTGTTACTAGCTGAAGGTCTCAATCGGTCGGTGTAATAAACCAAATTAATTGCCTTCTTGGTATTTGGCTTGCCGGCACAGTTTGTTTTCGGATTCTGTGTCTTCTGGCAAGAACTGCCCTCTTCAGATATAGTTTTTACATCGGGCGCCAAAGGCGACAGCTCGTTTTCCCCGCCCGAGCTCGGCTCTCCACTCTCTCTTCCGCCCGAGAAAGGCTCACCATCATCCAACAAAGGGTTTTTTGTTTTAAGTTTATTTGAATCCATAGCTGATCCCACGAGTATGGTGACAACGTAGGTCCACCCAGGTAGAGGCCCCATGCCTGGGTAAGCGTAGGGTTCTCGAAGCAGGGGGGCCGCCGGTCCCCTGCTCCGCTGCCGTGTAAAGACTGGTCTCCCACCAGCCACTCACCCCCTCGCCAATTCGCGACAGCAAACTTGGGGTAAGGGTTTTTTATTGAGGTTTTCTCCTCGCAGGGTCACCCAATTAAGGGCATACCCCCCCCGGCCCCTCTCAACGAGGGGTAACGGGTTGGCCGACGGATGGTGAGATTTTCACCTGTCCGCTGCTCATGACCACCATGAGCAAACGGACCCGTCGCCCACGCTCGCACCGCCGCTACCCGGACTATCCGGGACGCCGGTCGAGCCCGAACCGCGTCGCCGCTATCCAGAATAAGTCTGGGACGCCGACCCGGAGCCCTCGCCAACCGCGAAAGCGGAATGGGCTTTGCAGCCCCCCTCAGTGATTTTTTAAAGAGGTTTTCTTCCTCGCGGCCCCCATCTCGAAAGATGACAGCCCCCGGCCCTGCACCATGTACGGGGTTACGGTATACCCTTGCTCGGCTGCCGTTACCCAGGCTACCCAGGTCAGCCAGCCGAGCTCCCCCCCTGTTGTCGGATTATTAGCCGTCGTCGTATGCAATCCCCAAGGAATTATATACGACGGCGCCCAGGATGCACCGGCCCGAACCCATTGTCGTTCCCACCGCACGTATGAAGTGGGACCTACAATGGGCCGGGCACACGTGGAGGTTCTATCCGACCTTGCACCCCTGAGGGAACCTAACCTAACCTAACCTAACCTAACCTAACCTAACCTAACCTAACCTAACCTAACCTAACCTAACCTAACCTAACCTAACCTAACCTAACCTAACCTAACCTAACCTAACCTAACCTAACCTAACCTAACCTAACCTAACCTAACCTAACCTAACCTAACCTAACCTGTATAATTCCAAATTGTGTCAAATATGGATCCCCAATCACTTAGCGCAAATGATAGAGCTCTTCTTAATTATATTGGCGACCCAGATTCCGACGATTTTGACGAAACAATCAACCCTTGTAACTCATCGTATGTACGTCTGCAATATGACGACTCTTTAATCCAACAATCTCCACGAATCGTACCTATATCACAAACTCTACAAACACCTCAGATAGAATCACCCTCACTCCCTTTACACCAATCACAAACTTCACAATTACTTCAAAGTGAAACATCTAGTGATAAAAATATACCTCCCCCCCAGTCTGGAAACCCCAGGAAAACAAAGGGTAGAGTGGCCGCTCAAATCTTTGCCCCGCCTTTGGAGTCGATGTTTCCAGAATGGGAAAACAGCCCCTTAAAAGAGTCTATCGCCAATATTTACAGTATCCTCGAGGAAGTACCAAGGGTCCTACAAAAGGATCAAAGTGTCACACGGGATAGTCGAACAAAAGCTATTACAAACGTAATAAAGGGAATGGAAACGATCTTCGGTATAATTAAAGAATTAAACTCTGACTCTAATCAAACCCGCGTTCAACCTGACCTTCCCCAAACTGTCACACAACACCGTTGCTGCATAAATCCTAATACAATCACAGAAGAAGTGAAACAAATTGTCCAACAGACCGTTCGGACAGAACTAGGAAGGATGACTCAAACCCGTCCTCACACCATAACACCAATAACGTCGACAACGTCACCATCTTATGCACAAATGGTTGCCACTCCAAAAAGGCCTTCACAACGCCGCACACCAGACCCCCCAAGACCGGCAATAATCGTTGCCAGTAACAATGAGGGGGCCCCTCGCGAACAAACAGTCAAGGCACTCAAACAGATAATTAACTTCACTGAAACTCGCTACACCGCAGCCAAAGTTGTTAACCTGTCTAAGGGCAAGACCAAGGTCGAATTCGATAGCAGGTCCAATATGGAAGATGCCCTTAACAGGATTAACAACGCCCCCTCTTTCGGGGTGACAGCGGTGGAGGAGAAAAAGCTAAGACCAATGGTCATAGTCAAAGGCATCACCTCCGATACAAATAAGGATAATTTAATTTCCACCATACTCCTTTATAATCCTGAGATGGAAAACATCACAGAGTCAGACATAAGCCTCAAATTCTTCGGGAAAAATAGAAACCCCAATTTGTACAATGCGGTTTTGTCCGTCTCTCCTCACGTTTGGAGAATTCTAACGGGCATGGGCCGCGTGAAAATTGACTTTCAAAGGGTCCATATCGAAAACTTCTCCCCATTCAAACAGTGCCGCGGCTGCCACGGCTTCGGTCATACTTTGACTCATTGTAGGAGCGAACGGCGCTGCGGCCACTGTGGCAATAACACCCACAACGACGAAACCTGCCCCCTTAAAAATGATGCCCCTGAATGTACCAACTGCGTTACCCACAACAACCGATTTAAAACCTCCCTTGACACAAAACACTTCGCCTTATCTAACAGCTGCCCACGAGTTCGCGCAATGCAGCGTCGTATCGACGCAAAAGTCGACTATGGTTGCGACAATTAGAAAACCGACTTAAGTAAACTTAAATAAAATCTTATACAACACTATTAGGATAATCACTTTACCTATAAATAAGAATACTTCATGTAATCAATTTGTATAGTTCACAATAAGTTAATACTATTATAATAACACCAAATTCCAACAACAATGTTAGCAATTGTAATAATTGCACCTCAACTTGCATTTCTCTTTACTCTCTTTCTTTTCTATCCCTACTGTCGCTCCATCTTTCTCAATTCTTTTTCTTGTTGTTTTTGCTTCAGGGCGAAGAGTATCCCTGGCACGGACCCCTGAATGCAATAACTTAAAAATAACTTATACCTAGAAATTTTAATAAAAACTGAACAGCAAAAAATTTGAAACAGTTACCCCTGAAAATTAGCAAATAAGATAAAAAAAAAAAAAAAAACCTAACCTAACCTAACCTAACCTAACCTAACCTAACCTAACCTAACCTAACCTAACCTTTTTTTTTTTTTTTTTTTTTTTTTTTTTTTTCGGGGGGAAATGCGTTACGCATACCCCACCGTTGGGGAGACGGCGGGGTTATGTGGGACTCACCCGTCAGTAAAAGGCTGACGGGCATACCCACTAAAACCCCCCGGTGTTCCGTCTGCCGCTATGCGACGGGCCACGGGAAGCTAAGATACTACCGCGGTCCGCCGCCGGCGGCCCTTGGGACCCCTCTTTGGGAGCTCACAAGCCCCCTCCCTCAGTGTGGGCGCGCCGAAACACAGAACGCGCCCATCCACCACGAAAGCCCTGCAGTGGGCGACAGAGCTTCCCCATCTCTGCCGCCCGGCTCTCACCATTAACGGGGTGTGGGCATTTTGCCCTTCCCCATCTCGGCGTTACTCTACCGCAGACGCGGCTACTTCCATCGCCTCGGCCCCGTCGGCAGATGTAGCGCTAGGGGCCGGCGGTGCGGTCTTCTTCTTCGTAGGCCTATTGGCCGTCTTTTCGCGTGACTGGGCAGCCCGACAGGCTTTGCCACCCAGCGGATGGTTGCTCGCCTTTCCTGCCGCCACGCACAACGCACAGCGTGGCGAACTCGTGCAATCGGCGACTTTGTGGCCGGTCTTCCCGCAACGATAGCAGGTGTCCGACCGGTCCACAGCCGACTCGCACATTACTCTGACGTGCCCCACTTCGAGGCACCTGTAACACCGGAGGGGTTTCTGCGGCAGGATACTAACTACCGCAGAAACCCAGCCCACCAACAATTTTCTGCCGCCCTCCGAAATTCGCTTGGCAGCGGCCACAGGACATCGGACAAGGCAGGCACCCATACCGAAGCGGCTGGGGCGGATATCGCCCACAATCACGGCCGCCTCTGGGCACCCACCTGATGTTGCCACCGCCGCCCGCACGTCCTCTGCTGAAACTGTATCGTCCAGGCCCGACACGCGAAGCTCTGCACATTTTGTGGGCCTGGAGATCTCGACCAGAGTCGGGTCCAACAGCTCACGTAACCTCTCGGCTAGCTTGTCGGCGTTTTCCCCGCTTGCGCCAGCCGGCAACTCAATTTTGCGGGCCCCCGTCTGGGTAAGCCTGATGGCAAAGCCCCTTTCGCACCCATATTCTTGGGGCTTTATGTTCTGTTTGGCCCCAAGGAGTGCTTGCGCATATGACGCCCCGCTTTCTTGCGCCTCCTGACGCAGCTTTATAACCACCGCCGCTGTTTGCGGAGGGCGCAGCTTCACCTTCCTTGCCTGGCCTTTCTTTTTCTTTTCTGGGGCCTGGCGTTTCTTAGCTTTACCCCCTTTTCCTACCGTCTGCCACGGCTCCTCGGTTGTTGTTGTGCGGCCGGTGGCTGTGGCAGGAGTTGTTTCCACCTGATCTGGTCGCTCTAACGCCGTACCAGACTGCACCTGTTTTTTGGGCTTCTTCTTTTTGCCTTTCTTGGCCGCTGGCCCGGCAGATGGCGCCGGGGTAGCCTTTGAAGGGCCAGGAGCGGCCCTTTCCAGAAAAGGCGCAGGCGCTGGCGCCTTTCTCCTGTCCGTCGCCAATGGTGGTCTCAGACGCTCCTCTGGCAGCAGCCGGCTCTGTAATCCCTCTATGCGGGCGTTGACCATGTTACCGGCCTGTTCCGCTATCAGGCGACGAAGCTCGTCAACCGACATGGACCCCACATTGTTTTCCGTCCGCTTGCGTGTTGGGTGCAGGTCAGCTCCACCCTGTACTCTCTCTAGCTGCTCACGCAGCAGCTGCACTTCGCGGCGCAAACCTGCTACCTCGTCGCGTAGGTAGGCATTATCGCGCTGCATACACCTGTTCTCCGCAGTTGTGCGGGAAAGTTCTTTCGTGGCTTTTTCAAGCCGGGTCTCCAACTTGTTCCCGTCCGACATGGTGTTGTGGCCATGCATGCTTTCCAACATCTTAGCGATGAGGTCCGCTGCGTCCCGCAAGGCCTTCACACTGGTGCCCTTGAGGTTGCTTGAGGTCTTGGCCACCTCGAGCACCACTTTGACACCGTCCATCCCCTTTTTCATTAACTCTAGGGATGTCATGTCTTCGGGGCTGACATCCGTCTTGTGTGCGTCTTCTCTGGGTTTTGGCGGTGGGCGTGTTCTGCTCTCCACCGGTGTTGTTTCCGCCTCCAATTGGGCTAGCAATTCTGCCTTTTTAGCGGCTGCCAGCTCGGCCCTCATCTTGCCCACGCCTACGTATTGGCCCGTAGTAGCGGGGCGACCGCGGCCGCGGCGGGCTGCTGCTACCTTTGCCGGGGTCGTCTCCGAGTCTTCGTCCTGGTCTCCGATTAGATCTCTTGCTCGGGATCGTGAACGTTTACGTCCGGGTACAGACTCAATCATGTCGTCATCAGAGTCTACAAACGACGAGCATGAAGGGCTTCGGCTCATCGGAACGAACTCCTCTCCTGCTAACATTGCTGTTAAAGCAGGGCTCCGGGTGAGCCTCACGACTGGTTCCTTCAACGTTTGCATCCTCTCCGTCTTGTCCAGTGGCTGTTTAAAGACAGCCTTTGTCGTCTCCTTTTCCGTGTTTTCCGCGGACAGCTTTGATGCTGTCTTTAGCGGCTCCTCCGTCTTCTTGTTTTCCGCGGACAGCTTTGATGCTGTCTGTTGCGGCTCCTCCGTCTTCCTAGGCTTCTCGCCTGCTCCTCCACCGAACATATTTTTAAAGTTTAAGGATTCCATTTGGTTCCCACGAGTAGGGTTGCAATAACGGTCGACCCGGGCAGAGGCACCATACCCGGGCAAGCGTAGGGTTCTCGAAACAGGGGGGCCGCCAGTCCCCTGCTCCGCTGCCGTGTAGGAACTGGTCTCCCACCAGCCACTCACCCCCTCGCCAATTCGCGACAGCAAACTTGGGGTTAGGGTTTTTTATTGAGGTTTTCTCCTCGCAGGGTCACCCAATTAAGGGCACGCCCCCCCCCGGCCCCGCTCAACGTGGGGTAACGGGTTGGCCGACGGTTGGCATCGAATGCCCGTCCACTGGTCGCGTTAGCGATCCAGCAGACCCGCCGCCCCCGCTCGCACCGCCGCTACCCAGAATGTCCAGGACGCCGGTCGAGCCCGAATCGCGTCGCCGCTACCCAGAAACGTCTGGGACGCCGACCCGAAACCGCAACCTGAAAAGGTCGCCCGTCTCAGAAGCCATACCTGGCTCATCTGACCCAAAGATGGGTCCCGCGGCTACTTCGCCGCCTCCCATGCCTGCTACGTTACAACCCTCTGCAATCAGAGGGCGACGTGCAGAACGGACCGTGAGGTCCCCCCTCTCGTAATTTTTTAAAGAGGTTTTCTTCCTCGCGGCCCCCATCCCGAAGGATGACGGCCCCCGGCCCCGCACCATGTACGGGGTTACGGTATACCCCTGCTCGGCTGCCGTTACCCAGGCTACCCGGGTCAGCCAGCCGAGCTCCCCCCCCTGTGTCGGATTATTAGCCACATTCGTATGCAATCCCCGAAGGGATTACATACGAAGGCGCCCAGAGTGCACCGGCCCGAACCCATTGTCGTTCCCACCGCACGTGTGAAGTGGGACCTACAATGGGCCGGGCACACGTGGAGGTTCTATCCGACCTTGCACCCCAACCTAACCTAACCTAACCTAACCTTTTTTTTTTTTTTTTTTTTTTTGAGTGGAAAATGCGCCTTATGCATACCCTGTCGTTGGGTATACGACAGGGTTATGTGGGGCTCTCTTTCGTGCACCCACCCAGGTCAACACCGAGTGGGGGCACGAAAGCCTACCCACTAAAAACCACTCGGTGTGCCCTCTCTTGCCGGTTGCGACGGTGTGGGCTCCTTGTTGGGAATCAACTACACTCCGTCGCGGCCGGTCCAGTTACCCGGACCAAATTCTAGCGATGCAGGAGATGCCCGTGCACACTTGGGCATCTCCTCAGACAGACGAGGCTGTGCAGAACGGGTGAGGCGTTACCCTGCTCTCACCCACTGACCTCGTTAGGGGGGAAGATGGCGGTCGAACCGCCGCCGTCGTCCTCCCGGCCGTCTGCGCCTGAGCAGATCCGCGAAGGCGTCATCTTCACGGTCCCGCTCCGCGGCCTCCTTCTGCGACATCACGTCTTCGCAGAAGGAGGCCATGGCCCCCCATGCCCTGTCACTGTCCAGCATGGCCTTTACCACGCTGGGCAGCGAGAGGTCCCTCCCAACCTCCGCCATTAGAGTGCGGCGCTGGCGACTCCAGGCCGCGCACACCTCCAGGGTGTGCTGCGCCGAGTCTTCAGCCGCGCCGCAGTCATGGCACATTGGAGTCGCTTCCCTACCGATTCGGTGCAGGTAATCACCGAAACAGCCATGTCCGGTTAACACCTGCACCAAACGGTAGGTCAGCGAGCCATGCTGTCGCACCACCCACTCGCGCAAGACCGGTCGTACAGCTTCGATAGTGCGAGCACCATATTCTGGCACTTCCAAGTCCTCAATCCAGCGCTCTATCACAACATCCTGTGCTTCACGCTTCACCCTCTCCACTTCTTCTACGGTTGGGCGTTCATCCCTCGCCCTGGCCTGCACCTTGTAGGCGTATGTCTCGGCCAGCACCTCTGCCTCTAGCTCCCAAGGCGGTGTGCCAGCTAGCACGCAAGCGGCTGCTCCGGCCACCGTGCGATACCCTCGTATGGCCCTTATAGCCATGGTTCTCTGTGGCTTCCGTAATAGAGCCCGGATCCGAGCATTTAAGGCGCTATACCAAATCGGAGCACCATACATCGCCATGCTGCGTATCACCATGTTGTAAAGGCGCCGGCAGCTTACACTAGGGCCGCCAATGTTCGGCAATAGGCGACCAAGCGCCAATGCTGCATCGGTAAGCCGTGGAGTTAACTGCTTAAAATGTGGCAGAAAACTCCAACGGCTATCGAGAGTGATTCCTAGATAGCGCATGGTGGGTTGCACTGGGACTCTGACTTCATCCACTGAGATGTGAGCGCCGGCAGGCGGTCCTCCTCTTGGCCCATGGAAAAGAATGGCCTCGGTTTTGTTGAGGGCCACTTTCAATCCCAGAAGTCGCATTCTCTTAACTACTAGCGTTGCTCCGACGGTAGCTAGACGAGCGGCCTCCGCATAACTGCTGCCCCGAGCGGTGACGAGCGTGTCGTCTGCATAGCATATGACACTCATTCGGGGCAGCAGAATACCTCGCAGTACCCAATTGTACCCTATGTTCCACAGGAGTGGTCCTAACACCGACCCCTGTGGGACGCCGCAAGTCATCTCCCGGTTGCACATTTCTCCCCGGGATCCAATGAATTTCACCCTCCGGCCCTCAAGATAGTTTTTAATGACTTTCTGGAGGTATGCGGGCACTTCGTGAAATCTTAAGCCCTCCATGATGCTTTCAAAGGGAATTGTGTTGAAGGCGTTGGCGATGTCAAGGGACACCGCCAGCACCTTTTCCCCTCTTCTCAGTGCCCTGTCACAGATGCATCTCAGTTCTCGCACGGCATCAATAGTGGATCGCCCAGCGCGGAAGCCGAACTGGCGGTCTGAGAGATCGGGACCCGTGGTCGTCAAGTGCTGGACGATACGAGCAGCGAGCACACGCTCAAGGAGCTTGCCAGTTTCGTCCAGTAATACTATGGGTCGAAAAGCTGACGGAGAGTTCGGAGGGCGCCCTTCCTTTTGAAGCAGCACCAGTCTACCCTCTTTCCAAACTGCCGGGAAACTTCCGGACTCCAAGCAACGCGAGAACAGATCTCGGAGCTTGCCCCCAAGGTGTCGGCATGCTGCGACCAACACGCAGCCGGGCACTCCGTCAGGGCCAGGGGCCTTCTTCTTGGCGCGAAGACGGTCCACCGCCGCATTGAGTTCCTCTTCAGTGACAGGAGGCACAGCCTCCACAACCGCTGGGTCTTCCATAGGAGGCACCATCGTAGGTGGTGTGAAGGCGGCTACTCTGGGGAATAGTCCCGAAACAACCTCTTGCAGCAACTGCGGCTCAAAATGCTCTGTCTGGGGCGCACAGCTCTTCATTTTACTGCGGACAGTAAGATATGGTCGGCCCCAGGGATCGCGGTCAAGGTCTTGGAGGAACTCCTCTCGAGCCCTAGACTTCGCCTCCGTAATGGCCTTTTGAAGGTGTCTTTTGGCCTCCTTGTAGGCATCGTGTAAGAGTTGCTCCTCCGCTTCCGAATGTATCCGGCGGCGGCACCGTTTGTGGGCACGGCGTGCTCTGTTGCTGGTTATACGGAGAGCAGCAATCTCCGCGGTCCACCAGTAAACTGCCTTTTTGTCGTGGTGAGGGCCTTGAGCGCGAGGCATGGAGGCGTCGCATATGGCCGTCAAGTCTTCCTTGAATTTGATGGCTTCCTCATCTGCGCTTCGGTCTGCATTTGGAGGAGCCCAACTGGCAACGATGGCCGCTTCCTCTGCGAGCTCCCTATCCAGGTGGGTAAGTGCCCATCTTGGAAAGCGTGCCCTTCTTGAAGTGCCTGATGGTGGCCTGTCTGACGTTCTGGTGGTGGAGACTCCGAAACTTATGTAAAGGTGGTCGGAGAGAGTTTCCACCTCCTCTAACACGCACCAGCCTGAAATACGCGATGCTAAGGCGGGGGTGGCAAATGTGATATCCACGATGGACCCTCCTTCTCTCCTAACACATGTCCAGGCTGTGCCGCGATTTACTACACAGAGCCCCAGTGATGCTACCCAGCGCGCCGCTATGTTTCCGCGGTCGTCCGAGACAGGGGATCCCCAAGCTGCGGACTTCGCATTAAGGTCTCCCATGATGACCACCTGCATTGGTGCAAGCCTTCTCACAACCAGACCCAGAAGATTGATGTAGGCTTCGAATTCCGGGATCGTTGTATTAGGGGAGAAGTAAACCCCAACCACTGCGATGTTTCCCCAGGTGGCCACGATATAGCCGAGCCCTCTTTCTTTTACTACGAGAGGGTAGCGCGAGGTTGCAGATGTGGTGATTGCTACGGAGTCATTGAGGTCTCCAGCCCAGTGAGGTCGGGGTGGGATATAGTAAGGCTCCGCTACAACGGCGACGTCGATTTCCCACTCCACCAGGGATTGAGCTAGAAGGTCTTGCGCCCTGGTGGAGTGGTTTATATTGCATTGGAAGAAGTTGAGATGTCGTAACCTATCCATCAAGTTCCGACATCTCAACCTCAGCCAGCGTATTTTGCTCCCTTACTGGCAGAGCAGTACGCTTCCCTAGACCCTCCTTGGGCTTTATGTGGGGGGGATTACATTTCCTCCCTCCCATTCTATGTCCAGCTGGGCGTTTCGCGTCCGCGCAGACAGCACAGTGGAACTCCGCTTCGCAATTTGCCGCAACATGCCCCTCCTTGCTGCATCGGTAACAGATTTTACTGCGGTCACTCTCCGTAGGACACCGCTGACTGGTGTGACCAAGACCCATACACCGGAAGCAGCGCATGGGCATGGGCTCGAGAATACGCACATGAGCGGAGCTCCAGCCTACAAGGAGCCTACCAGTTTCTACTATTATTTTCGCTGCAGCCACAGGGCATTTTGCCAGAGCAGTGCCGGCGCCGCCTCTTCCAAACCGTATTTCCCCGACTCTTATTTGGCCGGGGGGGCAGCCGCCTTTTTCGACAATAGCAGCCAAAAGGTCTGCCTTTGCAATTGAGTCGTCAAGCCCAGTGATGCGTAGATCTACGCACTTCGTGGGCCTGTCGACTTTGGCCATTCCTGCTAGAACTTCTTTTAGCTTTTCAGCCAGCGCATCGGCTTTGTCCCCGTTAGCGGCACCAGGGATGGAGAGAATTCTTGCTCCTGTTGCTGCTTGTTTGCATCGTACTCCCTCGAGACCGAAGTCCTTTAATTGCATCTCTGTCCTTGCCTTGCCTAAGATCTGGGCATAGGTCACGCCCTTCTCCACTGCCTCCGGCTGGAGGGTCAGGACGATGGCTGCCGATCGTGGAGAAGAAAGGATTGCCTTCTTTTTCTTCTTTTTCTTCTTAGCCTTTTTGTTAGGCGCCGCTGAAGCTGCTGTCTTAGGCACCGCTTGAGCAGTCTTTGCTGCAGCCGCCAGTTTTCGCCGCTTTTTTCTGCCCATTTGTTCGGTCCAACCCTCTTCAACAGGAGCGGTTGGGGCGGGCGTTGGTGGTGCCTGCTGGCCGCTTGGTTTGCTGCGTGAGGTGGACGGGCCCGATGCTGGGGCAGGAGCACGCCTGTTCGTTTGTTTTGGTGCTGGCTGAGTAGTTGTGGCCACAGCCGGCTCTTTTCTTCTATCTGCCGCCAGCGGCGGTCTAATTATAGGGGCTGGAGGCAGCCTTTGTGCAAAACTGGCGAGTCTTACGTTCACCATCTCTCCAATTGAGACAGTGAGCGAGCGCTTGAGCTCCTCTATGACGTCGGCTTGCAGCACAGAGCTCAGATTTTCTGCAGGAGGAGGCGCTTCTCTTGTTGCATAGCGGCTCTCCGAAGCGCGCACTTGCCTTTCTAATGCCCTTACTTGAGCCTTAAGCTCTGCAATCTCCTTGTTGAGGCGACGCGTTTCATCACTCGCTGTCTTTTCCACTAGAGTCTCCAATATGTCTCCGAGGGACCTTGTCGACTCTTTCAGCGTCTTCTGCGAGGTGCCCTTAAGCTTTCCCGACTTTTGAGCAACTTCGCTAATGGCCTGCAGTTTCTCGCACGCTAACTCTCTTAGTCTGACTGCTGAGAGGGTTATGAGCTGGTTTTCGCTCTCGCATCCAGGGGGTGTTTCTGGTCTTGACGGGCCTACCCCATCGAACGTCCAGTCCTGTGCTTCCCTGTAAAATCTGTCGGCCTCGGCGGCCATTACCGAAATAGGGCGGCATACTAGTTCGTCTTCCGCCGCCGTGTTCTCAGCCGCCGTTTCCTCAGCAGCCAGACGGTTTAACTCCTCCTTGGCTTCCGGCACGCCAATGTAGGTACTTCGAGTTCTTGGCCGACCTCTACCTCTTTTTGCTGATGTGATTTTAGGTTCAGCCGCAGTGATAACATCGTCAGCCGAATCGTCTGTGTCAGAGGCTCTAGGAGCCTTAGATGGGCGCTTCCTCCCAACGCCAGTGAGACTGGATCGGCTGCCAGAAATTGACAGCCTGGTCTCCGCTTCTTCAGCCGACGCGTATGCATCGGACGCCAGTGGCGTCTGCTCGTTTACCGCGCCTGAGCTAGGCAAATTTCTCCGCTCGCTTCCGCCCGAGCTAGGCCCACCAACATCAATAGGGATTTTTAGTTTTAAGGATTTACAATTACTCATACTGTTCCCACGAGCATGGCTGCAAATAAACGGTCCACCCGGGCAGAGGCACCATACCCGGGCAAGCGTAGGGTTGTGAAGCAGGGGGTCCGCCGGTCCCCTGCTCCAGAGGCTACCTTGTAACTGTTCTCCCAACAGCCATTCATCCCCTCGCCGCGTAGCTTGCTTGGGATTGGGGTTTTTTACTGAGGTTCTCTCCTCGCGAAGCCACCCAATTAAGGGCAGCCCCCCCGGCCCCGCTCAACGTGGGGTTACGGGTTGACCGACAGTTGACAATGTTTGCCCATCCGCCGCCTGTGCCCACCACAGACGAACGGACCTGTCGCCCTCGCTCGCACTGCCGCTACCCGGACTGTCCGGGACGCCAGTCGAGCCCGAACCGCGTCGCCGCTACCCAGAAACGTCTGGGACGCCGACCCGGAGCCTACGTCATCCGCAAAGCGGACCGGACCATAAAGGCCCTCGCCAGTGATTTTTTAGAGAGGTTTTCTTCCTCGCAGCCCTCATCATTAGGTGACGGCCCTCGGCCCCGCACTATGTGCAGGGTTACGAGCTTCTGCGGCAGAACGCCGCCCGCCACTGGTTTTGGTTCACGCCGAAAATCCGGTAGCCCCCATATCTGGGGGCCATTCCCCTATCCACCACCCGGGGGACGCGCCCGATGGCAGACCAGAAACTGCACACGGGAACCTAACCTAACCTAACCTAACCTTTTTATACGCACTATCCCGCGACCCCGGGACTTGGGCCGCGGGGGTGTGTGGGACTCCCCGACGTGTAAAGGGCGCCGGGCCTACGCCAATAAAATGTCCCCCAGGTTTCCCGTCTTCAGCAGATACGGAGGTAAGGGCTACAGCCAGGCCTTTCTCCCTACCGCCCCCCGTACTGCTTGTGTCCGCTGCCGGACTCTCCACTGCGGCGACATACCGGAAAACGTGTATGTCGCCGCCTCCCTGCCAAGTCCCACCAGGTCGTCGGGTAAAAATGGTCCCGCCCGACGGCCTAGTAGGAAAACACCAACCACCAATCAATCATGGGACGACTGTGTCGGCGTAATCCCGACGGCGTCGCCCCGTCCTCCTGCGCCGCAGAGGGTGTGCCGACGGGTCATCCTCCCGCCGCCTCTCTTCGGCCTCTTTTTCGGAGAGGACAGCCTCGCAAAAGGCAGAGACTGCCTCCCACGCCCTGTCGCTGTCGATCATTGATTGAACAATGTTCGGTAGCGACAGGTCGCTTCCAACAACAGCGGCCAACTCCGCTCTCTCAGCTGCCCAGGCCGGGCACTCCTCCACTGTGTGCGCGGAGGTGTCCTCCGCTGCATCGCACTGGTGGCACGCCGGAGTCGGCTCTCTCCTCGCCACATTGCACAGGTACCTCCCAAAACAACCATGCCCTGAGAGGACCTGCACGAGGCGGTGAGAGAGCAGACTCCCGCTCTGCTCTCGTTGTTCCAGCCACTCCATGAACACGGGCCGAATGGCCTGTATGGTTAGGCGGCCTGCCTCAGGTTCGCGTAGTCTACGCCTCCAACGTCTGAGGGCTTCGCCTTTGGCATCGCTTCTCCAACCTTCAATGACTTCGGGCAGTGGAGCAGACCCCCGGCTTTTTGCCTCTTTGGTCTTGCTGTAAACGACTGCCTGAACGTTTGCCTCCAGGTCCCACGGGAGTGAGGCGGCAAGAAGACACGCCGCTTCGTACCCCACGGTCCGATACGCCCGAGCCATCCTCAGTGCCACGACCCGCTGCGATTGCCGCAGAACGGCTAAATTGTGGCGACTCAGGGCATCCGCCCATATGGGCGCACCGTACAACGCCATTGAGCGTAGGACTCCCGCAAATAAACGCCGACAACCTGTGTTCGGTCCACCCAAGTTCGGCATGAGCCGGCTGAGGGCGGACGATGTCCTATTCAATTTCGGAGCTAACTGCTCGAAATGCGCCTTGAAACTCCATCGACTGTCTAGTACGACGCCCAAATACTTGAGCGTCGACCCGACGCCGATGGGAACTCCGCTCACGACGATTCGTGCATCACTTGGTGGTTTCCTCCGCGGGCCATGGAAGCAAATAGCCTCCGACTTTTCCAGAGCGACCTTCAACCCCAAACTTCTGATTCTCCTGACAACGTGTGCTACGCCTGCTGTTGCCAACACGCTCGCGTCACGGAACGTATTCCCGCGAGCGGTGACCAGTGTATCATCGGCGTAGCAAACTACCTCAACTCCTCTGAGGTTGGCGCCGCGGATCGCCCAGTCAAATCCGATGTTCCACAGGAGTGGGCCAAGTACCGACCCCTGTGGAACACCGCACTCGACGCTTCTCCATCGCCAGCCGTCTCTTGTAGGATATTCTACCGTCCTATCCGTCAGATAGTTTTCTATCAGTTCCCGTAGGTATAGTGGAACACCATGGTACAGGAGCGCCGCCATGATGCAAGCGTGCGGCAGGGTGTTAAATGCATTGGCGATGTCGAGTGACACCGCCAACACAACTCCTCCACGCTCCACCTCCTCTTCGGCTAGGGCCCTCACCCTGGATATGGCGTCCAGGGTGGACCTGCCCCGCCGGAAACCGAACTGATTTTCAGCCAAGTTAGACCCGGTCTCGTCCAGGATCTTGTTTAGGCGGGCAGCGATGATCCTCTCAAGTATCTTGCCCGCCTCCTCCAACAACACGATTGGCCGATAGGCGGATGGCGACTCAATAGGGCGCCCTCCCTTTTGGAGGAGCACAAGTTTGCCGTTCTTCCACCTATGGGGAAATCTTCTCTCCTGCAGACAGGTCGTTAGAAGACTCCTAAACCTGTGCTCTAATCCGTTATCGAGGGCGAGCACCCATGCTCTGCCAGGCGTTCCATCGGGACCCGGGGCCGTGTTTTTGGCTTTGAGCCTGAGAACAGCGGCACCCAGTTCAGCCTCCGTCACCTCCGGAATCTGCCCGTCTTCCTCCCTTGCCAATAAAGGCCTTGGGATGGGCGGCGTCACCCTCGCAGGACAACTTGGAAATAGGGCCTCCATAATTGTGTCCAGCAATTCAGGATCCATGTTGGACGTCAGTGGCGGAGCCCAGGGGCGAAGTCTGCTCATAACGAGCCGGTAAGGCCTGCCCCATGGGTCGCTGTCCAACACGTCCATCAACTCCTTCCAAGATCGCTCCTTGGCCTCGCTGATTTGTACTCTCAGCTCCTTTTTGGCCGCCTGATAGACAGCATAATACCGGGCTTCCTCCTCTTCATTGGGGTTACGGCGCCTTCTGCCCCTTCTGCGGCTTCTGGTGTACTGGCGTCTGGCTGAGACACACGCTGCCCGGAGACGTGCCAGTTCAGCCGACCACCAGTACACCTGCTTCTTAGGCGGGAGTGATCTTACACGCGGCATCGCAACGTCGCACATGTGGGACATCGACTCGCAAAACCACTCCGCCTCTCCATCTGCCGATGGTGACTCTGGTATGGGAGACCAGCTCTCAACTATTGACGCCAGAACAAACGCGTCATGGTCTAGCCTCTTTAACGCCCACCTAGGGCCCGGGTCAGCAACAGTTCGGCTTGGGCCGCTCGGGTTCCGTGTACTGGAGGAGAGGTCATACCGGATATACCGGTGGTCCGATAACGACTCCTCCCCCACCACGACCCTCCAGCCCTGGACACGGCGTGCGAGACCGGGGCTTGTGAACGTAACGTCCACCTTCGAGCCCCCATTCCATCGCACGCACGTATCTGCCGTCCCGCGGTTATGGACAATCAGGCCGTTTGCGGCAATCCACTCCTCAACCACGGTCCCTCGCGGGTCTGTTTCCGGAGAGCCCCACTCCGTCGATTTGGCGTTTAGGTCTCCAGCGACTGCCACCTGATAACGCCGACACCAACCGAGGAGCAGGGAGTCAAGACCGGCGAGGTATCCCTCGAGTTCAACCAGTGGCCTATTCGGCGAAAAATACACCGCCAACAAAGCAACGTCTCCTAGAAGAACGCAGACAAAACCGTGCCCTCTCACTGTCTTGCCAATTGGGGGAGCGCCATTCGCTGCGTTCACCACCACGGCCACCGTCTTGTCGTGGTCCCCCACCCAATCGTCTCGGGAAGGGATCAAATAGGGCTCACTAATGACCGTCACGTTTATCGACCACTGTGCCGCACTCTGGAATAAAAGATCCTGAGACCTGGCACAGTGGTTGATATTCGCCTGCAATATACGAAGTGGAGGTGTACTGGTCATTATTATTGGGCCACTTCCATTTCTTCTCCACGAGTCCCGTTCGGGCGGGTGGTCTGTGCTTTGCTAGCCTTGTCTGCCGCCATAGCCTGACCTCTCCGATCCACTTTCCGCTTGGGCGCCGAACAAAGCTTCCCCCCAAGCCAGTGATTTGCCGCACGACCCGCCTCCGCGCACAGCGTGCAGTGGGGATCGGCCCTACAATCGGCCGCTCTATGGCCGTTCTGCCCACAGCGATGGCACTGCTGCCCCCGATCGACCGCTGCCGCGCACTTACTGGCCACATGGCCCAACTCTAAGCACTTGAAGCACCTGAGTTCCCTAGGCTGCAGCAATTTGACTCTTGCCACAGCCCAGCCAACCCGGAGCTTCCCCTCGAGCACTTTGTTGGTAGCCGTCACCGGGCAGCTCACCCATGCCGTCCCCATGCTGGAGCGATTGAACCGCACAGCGCCCACCTTAACCTGTGAGGTGGGGCATTCTCCTAATTTCGCGACAGCTGCTGCGACTTCATCTGGCGTCACGGAGTCATCCAGTCCCGTCACCAGCAACTCCGAACATTTAACGGGTCTGGCCACCTTGATACCCGACTCATCCAGGGTCTCTCTTAGTTTGCTGGCCAAAACTTCCCCCTTCTCTTCATCGGGTCCACCTGCCAGCTCTAGAATGACAGCCCCTGTGGCCGCTCTGCGGAAACGAACACCCGGGATATTCATCGCATCCAGGTCGAGCTTCTGCTTGGCCTCCGCCATGACGGCACTGTAGGACAGTCCTTTCTCTGAAGCGCCCGGCAGCAGAGTGATTACCACTGCCGTCGTGCGAGGACGTCTCACTTTGGGCTTTACCTTCTTCTGCTGTGGCTTTTTCGGCCCAGCTTCTTTGTGCTTGCCGTTCGCCGCCACAACGTTCCACCCCTTGTCCATGGAAGACGGCACTGGTGGGAGAGGGCGCGGCTCTCTGGGTGCCGATCTCTCCTGGATCGGCTCCCTGCCCTTCGTCTGCTTCCTCCTGGTCTTCTTTTTGGTGACCGTCTCTTTTGGCACCTTTTGCGCCTCGGCTGTTCGGGCCTTATTTGTCCCTTGTCCCTCAGTAGCAGTAACTATCTTTGGGTCCCGCTTCGCGGCTGTTGTAGTAGGTACAGCCTCTTTTTTCTTCGCCGTCTCCTTGGACCTCACAGGGGCTTGGAGTGACACCGGTGTCTCTTCCCAAATGGGTGAGCCTTGTATCTCGTCTCTCCTCTCAAACGAGAGTGAGGGACGAAGGCGGGGAGCTGGGTTGAGCCTAGGCTCCAGTCCCTCCATTCGTGCATTGAGCCGGTTGCACATTGTGCCCATCAGCCTCGCTTCCATCCCCTCCAGGGCTTTGAGCATCATGCTCTGCGTCACTATCTCTGTTGAGGGGGCGGGTGTATTAACTTCCGCCATTGTCACGTCCTGGTTTGGCTGCCTCCGCATGACGATGGCCTTCATTTCGTCAAGCTCCTTGCGAAGCTTGGCCATGTCTGCTTGAAGGCGATCGTTGCTTTCCTGGAGGCGAGCGTTGATTTCCTGGAGGCGAGCGTTAGTGTTTTGTAACAGCCTTGTCTCTTCCGATATGTTCCGGGCAGCCAGAGTCTTCATGTCCTCGACGATTGTCTCAACTGACCGTTTCAGATTGCGTACGAATCCGCCCTTTAAGTGAGAGGATCTTTCCGCTATCTGTTGGACAATCGAGCACGCATCAGTGACGCTCCTAGTGAGCAACTCCGTTGTCTTCGCCTCCTGATCGGCGGTAAGAGGTCCTCCTTCTGAGCCCCCCAACGACGCTATGATACGCAGCGAGTCCGCACGCGTCTGGCGCTTCTCTGTGGCGTACTCTGCCAACTCCCGCTCCGCGCGCAGCTCTTCCTGCTCGCGCATCTCCCTGTTCGCTTTGGCCTTAGCATCAGCCAGACCCACGTATTCCCCCGTTGTGGGGGGTCTGCCTCTACCTTTCTTCAGCGGTGTGCTTCTATGCTTGCTGGATTTGCTGCATACAGAGGCCTGGAACGACTCATCACTCCCACACGACTCCTCCTCTGTAGAGCTTCCTCCGCTATTCTCCAGCATTCGTTTGCGCGGCTTCTGGGCCTGTCTCTCTTGGTCGGTCTTGGTTTCGTCCGCTGATCTGCATGACCTTGCTGATTTATTCGAGCGAAGCGACCGTGCCGATGCCATCGATCCGACTGATACGTCGGATACGTCCTCGTCAATGTGGACAACCTCCGACTTTTTTCCCGCATCACTAGTGTGCGCACCATTCTTCGTCTTTCTAAACGCGCTTGCTGCGCTACCAACGCTCGCGCCCACTGCGCCATCATCATTCGCGCCCACTGCGCCACGTCTTCTCGCGCCCACTGCGCCTACATCGGGTTTGGATTTGGAACATTTCATAATCTAATCCCACGAGTTTTCGGGAAATAAAAAGTCGACCCGGGCGGAGCCCTATCACCCGGGCAAGCCTACAAAACCTAAGGGGGCGGCTGGTCCCTCAGGGTTGGCCGCTAGCGGGCAGAGGTATGTCCCCCCCTGCCAACCCGCAAATACGGGCGTTCGCCATCGCACGAGGCCTCTTAGAGGCGCCTCAATGGCGAAAGTTAGGGGATTTTTTATTCAGCTTTTCTGCTGTTAGGGCCGACCAATCAAGGCAAGCCCTCCTGGTCCCTCGCAGGCTGCAACACATGCCTGCCTGTTAGATCAATTTCTACTCCTGCGAAGGGTAACAGGTTGCCCGGCGGTGGCCGAAGCCTGACCGACAGCCACTTTCGTGGAATGCCGATCCCACCGCGCCGCAGACTCCTGTCCGCCAACCTACGCCTTTCGGCCTCTGGACCCCTACGGGTCCCCGCAGCTTAAAAAGCCACCCACACCCCGAGCGCAGAAGCTCCACTGGGCATGAAGCCCGACAACACAAAAAACTACCTCAAAGTAGTCCGCGAGTATCCCGCTCGCCATCCTCCGAGCTGAAGCTCCACTGTCCTATGAAAAAAGGACCCTCCGCTGCCGCATCTTCCGCCACCTCTGATAAAGCAGAGGTATGCGGAGAGCAACCTCTCCTTTGTAGCCCTGAAAAGGGCCTTTGCACGTCCCTCCCCCCTCCGAAAACGGAGGATAAAAGAGGGAGGGACACCACCACAACAACCACCAACTCAACGCCTCGTGGACACTACAACCGCCGCCCCGGTAGACGGATTAAAGCAGACGGAGAGTGCCACGGTCCCTATGTCCGGAGTCAGCCGTCTGGTTGATGGTTCGACGCGGCAGGCGTCGATCCATCAACCAGCCGTTGCCCAGGGTGCACCACGGGGAGGTCCCGGAACTGCGCACCCCAACCTAACCTAACCTAACCTAACCTAACCTAACCTAACCTAACCTAACCTAACCTAACCTAACCTTTTTTTTTTTTTTTTTTTTTTTTTTTTTTTTTTTTTTTTTTTTTTTTTTTTTTTTTTTTTTTTTTTTTTTTTTTTTTTTTTTTTACGGGGGGAAATGCGTTACGCATACCCCACCGTTGGGGAGACGGCGGGGTTATGTGGGACTCACCCGTCAGTAAAAGGCTGACGGGCATACCCACTAAAACCCCCCGGTGTTCCGTCTGCCGCAAGTGCGGCGAACCACGGGATCGGAATATGCAACCGCGGTTCGTCGCCGGCGGTCCTGTGGAGGACCCCATCTTCGTGGAGCTCAGAAGCTCCTCCAACGGTGCGGGCGCGCCGAAACACAAACGCGCCCTGCCACCACGAGAGCCCTAATGTGGACGACGGAAATTCCCCGTTTCCGCCGCCCGGCCCTCTCAGCGGGGTTTGCCTAGGTTACCCTAGCTTGCCCCGCTACACATAGCCGCCTCTACTGTGGCAGCCGTCTCCATGGTCTCCGCTGGTAGGCTGGTTTCAGCTCTGGGCGGAGGAGCCGTGGACGCCTGCTTTTGCTTCTCGCGTTGCGGCCGGGGGGCTTTGCAGGACTTACCCCCCAGCGTATGGCCTGCGCTCAATTTTGCCGCTGCACACAGCACGCAGTGTGGCTTGGCAGTGCAGTCTTTTGCCTGATGATCAGGCTTCCCACACCTGTAACAGAGGCCACTTCTGTCCACGGTGGCCTCGCACATTTCGTGGGCATGGCCCACCTCGAGGCATTTATAACACCTCATGGGCCTCGACGGCAGGTGATGAATAACCGCCGAGACCCAGCCTACGAGCAATCTGTTGCCGCTTACAGCCATCTGTTTGGCAGCGGCCACTGGGCATCTCACCAGCACGGTGCCGAGACCGAGCCGGCTGTGGCGTATGGTGCCAACGGATACCGCTGCTTCTGTACAACCCCCCGTTGCGGCTATCGCCGCCCTTACTTCTTCAACTGTAACTGCGTCGTCAAGTCCTGACACGCGCAGAGCAGCTGTTTTGGTCGGCCTAGATATTTGCACAAATTCTGAACCAGCAATTTGCGCCAGCTTTTCTGCCAACTTGTCGGCTCTAGCCCCGTGATCGTCGCCAGCGACCTCAATTTTACGGGCCCCTGTAGCGGCAACCCTTATTTTGAGGCCCGAACCAATTATTGTCGAATCGATATGACTCTTCGCCTGTGCCAGAAAGTCGGCGTACGTCAACCCTTTACTGACAGCTTCGGGCTGCAGTTTTAATACTACCACAGCCGATTGGGGTGGCCGTAACTTCGTTTTCTTCTTCCCCTTATTCTTTTTATTTGGCGGCTTTGGGGTCTCCTTCGCTCGCTTCGACTGAGCTCCCCGTTTACCAACCGTCTCCCAGGCACCGTTGGATGGTTGAGGTGTGGGCATTGTCTCATCTTGGTTAGATCCGGCTTGGATCCTAGAAGTCGCTGCTTCGGCTGCCGCTAGGCTTGTCTTCTTGGCCTTGCGCTTCTTCTTTTCTCCCTTAGACGCAGTGGGAGCTGCTTGAGATACGCCGGCAATATCTACTTTTGATGGCGCGGCTTCTGCCGCTTTCTTCTTTTTGTCCGCTGCCAACGGTGGCCGGATACGTTCCTCCGGCGGCAGCCTCCTTGCCAGACCCTCTATGCGAGCGTTTAGCATAGGGCCCGTTTGGTCAACAATGAGCCGACATAATTCATCTACAGTCATGTCGCCCACGGTGTTTTGTGGGCGACGTTGTCTTCGATCAGACTTCGAAAGCTGGGTTGAGTCTGAGTTCAACCCCTCACGTACCAGTTCGAGCTCACGTCGGAGAGCCGCCATTTCTTCTTTGAGCCGTTGGTTTTCGGCTGCTATACGCGCGTTCTCCGCGTTGGTGCGTGAGAGTGCCTCTTGGGTTTTGAGGAATCGTTCCTCTAGACGCTTTGTGTCGCAACTAGTGTTGCGGTCGTACATCTCGCAGAGCATCTTCTTTATAAGTGATGCTGCGTCTTTAAGTGCCCTTACACTGGTGCCCTTTAAGTGACCGGATTTAGCAGCAACCTCTAGGACAGCATCGACACCATCCATGCCGCGCTGGAGTAACTCGCAGTTGGCTAAGTCCTCGGGCCTTCCTTCTTGTGGTTGAGCCACCCCTTTTGATCTTTGTTTGCTAAGGGGGCAAGGCTTTGTGGCTGCTTCCGCTTCTTGCGCTTCAAGCTGTAGTTGTTTAGCAGCATTGAGTTCCGCATTAGCTCTAGCTAGTCCAACATATTGGCCAGTTGTTGCAGGCCTACCTCTTCCTCTGTTTTCGGAGGCTGCACTTACCTTTGCTGTTGGTGCAGCGTCTTCTTCTGAGCCATTGTCGCCCGGTTGTTTCGGCTCTCTTGTTCGTTTCCTTACTATTGGATCGACCGTCATATCCATAAGTGAGCTTCTCGAGTCTCGAGAGCTACTTCTGCTCCTGCTTTGTGCCGCAGATGTTGATGGCAAGGGTATGCGCGCTAGACGCACGATCGGTTGACGGGCTGCTGCTGGTTCAACAAACGCAGCCTTTTCACCTTCGTCTTTCTTTATCTCCTCCTTCTTCTTTTTGCCGGACTTTTCGTCCCTACCACCAGAAAATAAGTTTTTAAAATTAAGAGTCTCCATCTTGTTCCCACGAGTGTGGGGGAATTAAACAGTCCACCCGGGCAGTGCCCCCTGTACCCGGGTAACCCTAAATACACCACGGAGGACGGGCGGTATCCGTGGGTGTCGCTAGTAGGCTGACGCTCTCCGCCAGCCACCCGCGCACGGGCGCCCGACGCCACGTTACTCCAGCGCCGGGCCTTTGAGGATTTTTTAGAGTGGTTTTCTCCACGTGGCCCCCACCGAAGTGGCGGCCCCCACTCCCTGCACTACGTACAGGGCTGCGGGTGGGCCGGAACCAGTCCTCAGACCAGTGCACGCCCCGACGTGTCCGCGTTGCGGACCGGACCGAGAGGTCCCCCTCTTGTGATTTTTATAGAGGTTTTCTTCCTCGCAGCCCCCACCCCGAAGGATGGCGGCCTCCGGCCCCGCACTACGTACGGGGTTACGGTATACCCCTGCTCGGCTGCCGTTACCCAGGCTACCCGGGTCAGCCAGCCGAGCACCCCCCCAGTTGTCGGATTATTAGCCACCTTCGTATGCAATCCCCGAAGGGATTATATACGAAGGCGCCCAGGATGCACCGACCCAAAACCCATTGTTGTTGCCACCGCACGTGTGAAGTGGGACCTACAATGGGCTGGGCACTCGTGGAGGTTCTATCCGACCTTGCACCCCAACCTAACCTAACCTAACCTTTTTTTTTTTTTTTTTTTTTTTTTTACGGGGGGAAATGCGTTACGCATACCCCACCGATGGGGAGACGGTGGGGTTATGTGGGACTCACCCGTCAGTAAAAGGCTGACCCAAAAGGGCATACCCACTAAAACCCCCCGGTGTTCCGTCTGCCGCAAGTGCGGCGAACCACGGGATCAAAGTATGCAACCGCGGTTCGTCGCCGGCGGTCCTGTGGAGGACCCCATCTTATTGGAGCTCAGAAACTCCTCCAACGGTGAGGGCGCGCCGAAACACAAACGCGCCCTGCCACCACGAGAGCCCTGATGTGGGCGACGGAAATTCCCCGTTTCCGCCGCCCGGCCCTCATCGCGGGGTTTGATTTAGGCTTTCCTAGTTTACCCCGCTACACATAGCCGCCTCAAGGGCAGCCGTCTCCATGGCCTCCGCTGCTACACTGACTTCAGTTGCTGGCGGCGGGGTCGTGGACGCCTGTTTTTGCTTCTCGGGTTTTGACCGGGGGGCTTTACAGGACTTGCCCCCCAATGTATGACCTGCGTTTAATTTCGCTGCGGCACATAACACGCAGTGCGGCTTGGCGGTACATTCTTTGGCCTGGTGGTTGGGTTGGCCACACCTATAACATAGCCCGCTCCTGTCCACCGAAACCCAGCACATTTCCTGGGCATGGCCCACCTCTAGGCACTTAAAGCACCTCATGGGCCTTGACGGCAGCAAACGAACCGTCGCCGAGACCCATCCCACTAACAACTTGTTGCCGCCTGAAGTCAGTTCCTTGGCAGCGACCACCGGACATTGCACCAAAACGGTGCCGAGACCGTCGCGACTTCGACGTATAGTCCCAACAGATACTGCTGCCTCAGGACACTTTCCTGATGATGCCACAGCCGTTGCTACTTCTTCGACCGTGACGGCGTCGTCAAGGCCAGTCACACGAAGTGCAGCCATCTTGGTTGGTCTGGAAATTTTGACCAATTCTGTGTCAGCGATTTGTGCCAATCTTTCCGCTAGCATGTCAGCCCTCACACCGTGGTCTTCACCGGCGACCTCGATTTTACGGGCTCCAGTTGCGGCAACTCGAATTTTGAGACCCGAGCCTATAATTTGACGGTCAATATTCTTCTTCGCCTCTGCCAAAACATCGGCGTACGTCAGTCCTTTATTTATGGCATCGGGCTGCAGCTTTAGAACTACTACAGCCGATTGGGGTGGACGCATCGTCCTCTTCTTTTTTTGGGTTTTCTTCTTGTTATTGGTCGGCTTGTGGGCTTCTTTCGTCGGCTTTGACTTGGCGCCCTGCTTACCGACCATCGTCCATTCGTCTTGGGGAGGTGAAGATGCCGATGACAACTCCTTTCCTGCAGATGTGGCCTCGGATCTAGCTGCGGCCGCAGCGGCGGCCGCTAAGCTGGTCTTTTTGACTTTCCCCTTCTTTTTTGCCCCCTTGGATGAGGTGGGAGCTACTTGGTTAGAGCCAGTTGTGCCCTCTGTTGGTAGAGCTGCTTCTGGCGATACCTTCCTCCTGTCAGCTGCTAGCGGAGGACGGATACGTTCTTCCGGTGGCAGCCGTTTTGCCAAGCCTTCAATGCGGGCGTTAATCATTGGCCCTGTTTGGTCAACGATAAGTCGCCGCATGTCATCCATGGACATGTCTCCCACAGTTTGAGGACGCTCTCTCCGGTCAGTATAAGGGAGCTGTGAAGAACCCTCCCGATGTCTAATTAGCTCCTCACGAACCAGTTGTAGTTCTCGTCGGAGCGCCGCCATATCCTCCTTAAGTCGCTGGTTCTCGGCGGCTATACGAGAATTTTCCGCGCTGGTGCGACTGAGCTCCAACTGAGTTTGGAGGAAGCGTTCCTCCAGCCGCTTTGTGTCCTCGCTGGTGTTTCGGCCGTACATTTCGCCGATCATTTTCTTGATGAGCGCCGCTGCGTCTTTCAGAGCTCTAACGCTAGTGCCCTTTAGATGCCCGGACTTTGCAGCCACCTCCAGCACAGCATCGGCGCCTTCCATGCCGCGCTTGAGCAACTCGCAATTAGCCATTGCTTCGAGTTTCTCCTCCTCTGGATGGGCAGTTTCCTTTGCTTTTGATGTAGGGCGGGTCCTTTTGGAAGCCTCCTCCAGTTTCCTTTCCAATTCGATTTCTCGATCTCGACGCTCGGCCGCGTTAAGCGCTTCTTGGGCTTTAGAGAGCCCAACGTATTGGCCTGTTGTGGCAGGACGACCTCTTCCTCGTTTTTCGTCCGATGCGGTAACCTTACGCATCGGCGCTGAGTCTTCATCCGTTTCTCTTGTCCGCTTTCGGCCCAGAATTGGGTCTACAGCCATGTCATCGCTGGAGTCATAGGATGAACTCCTGCTCCTACTTTGTGGCGTTGACGGCAAAGATATTCGTGCCAGTCGCACCACTGGTGTTTTAACCGGTGTCGGTTCTTTAAACACAGCCTCCTCAGCCTGTTTCTCGGCCTGTTTCTCTCCATCTTTTTTTTCACCGGACTTCTCGTCCCTATCGCTCGAAAATAGTTTTTTAAAATTAAGTGTCTCCATGCTTAACCCACGAGTATGGGGGAATTAATCGGTCCACCCGGGCAGAGACCCCTGTACCCGGGTAACCCTAACTACACCTCAGGGGGCGGGAGGTACCTGAGGGTGTCGCTAGCAGGCTGACGCTCTCCGCCAACCACCCGCGCACGGGCGCCCGACGCCGCGTTACTCCAACGCCGGGCCTTTGAAGATTTTTTAGAGTGGTTATCTCCACGCGGCCCCCACCGAAGTGACGGCCCCCACTCCCTGCACCACGTACAGGGTTGCGGGTGGGCCGGATCCGATCTTCAGACCAGAACACGCCCCGACGCGTCCGCGCTTGCGGACCGGACCTTGAGGTCCCCCTCTTGTGATTTTTATAGAGGTTGTCTTCCTCGCAGCCCCCACCCCGAAGGATGGCGGCCCCCGGCCCCGCACTACGTACGGGGTTACGGTATACCCCTGCTCGACTGCCGTTACCCAGGCTTCCCGGGTCAGCCAGCTGAGCCCCCCCAATTGTCGGATTATTAGCCACCTTCGTATACAATCCCTAAGGAATTATATACGAAGGCGCCCAGGATGCACCGGCACGAACCCATTGTCGTTCCCACCGCACGTGTGAAGTGGGACCAACAAAGGGCCGAGCACACGAGGAGGTTCTACCCGACCTTGCACCCCAACCTAACCTAACCTAACCTAACCTAACCTAACCTAACCTAACCTAACCTAACCTAACCTAACCTTTTTTTTTTTTTTTTTTTTGTCCAGGGGGAAATGCCTTCGCATACCCCCCTGCCACGGGGAGACAGGGGGGTTATGTGGGGCTTGAACCCACTAAAACCCCCTGGGTGTTTCCTCTGCCGCTATGCGACGGGTCCCGGGAAAACAAGACACTACCGCGACCCGCCGCCGGCGGTCCAAAGAGGACCCCTCTTGTGGGAACTTCAAAGTCCCTAACCTCGATGCGGCGCGCCGAAACACGAAACGCGCCCATCCGCCACGAGAGCCCTGTAGTGAACGACAGAAATGCCCCGTTTCTGCCGCCCGACTCTCACCAACGATGGGGTCTAGGCCTTATGGCCCTATCCCGTCATGGCGTTACTCTGCCGCCACTGACGCGGCTACGTCCATTGCCTCGGTCCGACCAGCAGCCGTAGCGCTAGGAGCCGATGGCGCGGCCGTCCTCTTTTTGGGCCTGTTTGCCGCCCTCCTTCCTAACTGGACAGCCTGACAGCCTCGGCCGCCCAGTGGGTGGTCACACGCTATTTCGGCCGCTGCGCATATCACACAGCGCGGCGTGGCCGAACATTCCGCCACTTTGTGGCCGGTCTTCCCGCAGCGATAACAGACGTCAGACCGGTCCACCACCGACTCGCACACCGCGCGAACGTGTCCCACCTCAAGGCACCTGAAGCACCGCATAGGTCTCTGCGGCAAAACACTAATTACCGTAGAGACCCAGCCCACCAATAACCTCCTACCGCCCTCCAAGAGCCGTTTGACGGCCAACACCGGGCATCTTACAAGGCAGGCACCCATCCCGAATCGGCTGGAGCGAATATCACCAACGCTCACAGCCGACTCTGGGCACCCACCCGTTGTTGCCACAGCCGCCCTGACGTCCTCGACCGTAACTGTGTCGTCCAGGCCCGACACGCGGAACTCCGCGCATTTCGTGGGCCTGGAGATCTCGACCAGATTTGGGTCGAGAAGCCCTCTCAGTTTTTCGGCGAGTTTGTCGGCATTGTCGCCGTTCTCGCCGACTGGCAACTCTATTTTTCGGGCCCCCGTTTGTGTTGGCCTTATAGAGAAGCCGCCCTGACAGCCATAGTCCTGGGGGTTGACTTGGCGCTTCGCCCCCAAGAGTGTCTGAGCGTACGTCGCCCCCTGTTCAATGGCTTCCGGCCTGATTTTAATTATTACCGCCGACGTTTGTGGTGGGCGGAGCTTCACCTTTGACACCTTTTTCTTTTTCTCCCTCGCTGTCACTGGACGCTGCTTCTGTTTAGCGCCCCGCTTTTCCACCACTTGCCAGGGCTCCTCGGTTGTGGGAACGGGAGCGGGAACATCCAGGAGTGGGCCCTCTGACGAAGGTGCTGTAGCACCAGCCTTCTTAAGCTTCTTCGCTTTCTTCTTGGCCTTCTTCCTGGCTGCTCGCCCGGGTGGAGCATTGGCAGCCTTGGGTGGGCCAGGTTTTACAGCTTGCGCTGTCGGCGCAGGCGTTGGCGTCGTCCTCTTGTCTGCTGCCAGTGGCGGCCGCCGACGTTCTTCTGGTAGCAGCCGGCTCTGCAGTCCTTCAATGCGGGCATTGAGCATCGTGCCGGCCTGCTCCGCTATCAAGCGTCGGAGTTCGTCGACCGACATTGTGCCGACAGTCTCTGCCCTGCGCCCCGCTGGTATCCGCAGATCAGGCCCGCCCTGTGTACGCTCCAGTTGTTCCCGCAGCAATTGCACCTCGCGACGCAGACCCGCCACCTCGTCACGTAGGGTGGCATTGTCTCGTTGCATGCGGGAATTTTCGGCCGTAGTCCGCGACAGCTCCTCCGTCGTTTTTTGCAGCCGATCCTCCAGTCTTTTTGTATCGGCCGCTGTGTTGCGGCTGACAATGCCATCCATGGCTCTCGCGATCAGGTCTGCTGCATCGCGGAGAGCCTTAACGCTGGTGCCCTTGAGGTTCGCGGATGTCTTAGCCACGTTGAGCACCGCCTTAACGCCATCCATTGCTACTCTCTGAAGTTCGCATGTAGCCATTTCTTCAAAGTCGGCAGCCTGCATGCGAATCTCTGCTCTAGGTTTTGGTGGGCGGATTCGGGTCTCCGCCGCTAGGGTCTCCTCCGCTGACTGGGCTAGTTGGTCCGCTTCGGCAGCGGCTAAGTCGGCCTTCGCCTTGCCCAAACCTATAAATCGCCCCGTGATAGCACAGCGGCCACGACCGCGTCGTTCTGCAGTCGCCAACTTCGCCGGGGTGGTTTCTTCGTCGTCTTCGCTGTTGCCGCGCAATCCTCTCGCACGAGATCGCGAGCGTTTGCGTCCAGGCACCGCCTCAGTCAGGTTGTCGTCTGATTCGTCCATTAAAGACGAGCATGAAGTGCTCCGACTCAATGGAGCAGAAACCGTATTCCTCGGCTTCTCAGCCCTCTCAGATTTATCGGCTGGTCGTTTGAATACGGCCGCCGATGACTTCCCCTTCTCCGCTGTTTCCGCGGACTGCTTAGATGCAGTCTTTCGCGGCTCCTCCTCCTTCTTCTTAGGCTTCTCGCCTGCTCCTCCTCCGAACATATTTTTGAAATTTAAGCTTTCCATTTACGTCCCACGAGTATGGTGACAATTAACCCGCTAGCCACCTCAAAGTGAGAGGAGGTGCGCGTATCGACGTCGCCTCCTCCCAAGCCGCTTTCGTCGGAGCGGGTCCGCCAGGGCGTCGTCCTCACGGGCCCGCTCCGCGGCCTCCTTTTGCGTCATCACCTCCCCGCAAAAAGAGGCCATGGCCTTCCATTCCCTGTCGCTGTCCAGCATGGCGCTTACCAGTCTGGGCAGAGAGAGGTCTCCTCCTACAACTGTCATCAGGTCACGGCGTTGTTGACTCCACGCTGTGCACTCCTCTAAAGTGTGCTGAGCCGAGTCTTCGGTCGCACCACACTCGTGACATATTGCACTAACCTCCCGTCTGGCAACCCGGTGCAGGTAGCCACCGAAACAGCCGTGGCCCGTGAGTACCTGCACTAGGTGATAGGTCAGCGACCCATGTCGACGCTCCATCCAACGATCCAGGAGCGGGCACAACGCCTCAAGGGTTCGACGTCCGTATTCCTCAGAGGACATTCTGTGGGCCCAATGTTGGACCATTTCCTCTTGTGCCCGAAGCCGAACTCGGCGCATCTCTTCAGGGGCTGGTCTATCCCCTCGCGTTCTTGCCTCCACTCTGTGTTGGTAGGTTTTCGCTAGCACAAGTGCCTCGAGCTCCCAAGGCGGTGTGCCCGCGAGAGCGCAGGCTGCCTCACGGGATACTGTACGATATCCTCTAATAGCTCGTATAGCTATAACCTTTTGCGGTTTGCGTAGTAGAGCCTTGTTTTCTCTCGTTAGAGCGTCCACCCAAACCGGGGCCCCGTATAACGCCATACTTTTAAGGACTCCCGCGTATAATCTACGGCAGCTACTACTTGGTCCACCCATATTCGGCAGGAGACGAGCAAGTGCGGAAGCAGCATTTACTAGCTTTGGTGAGAGTCGACGGAAATGCTCATCAAACTTCCATTTGCCGTCCAGGATCAAACCCAGATATTTCATATGCCCTTTCACAGGGACGTCTACGCCGTTTAAAGATATTTGTGCTCCGGCAGGCGGTTTCCGTCCCGACCCATAGAAGAAGATTGCTTCTGTTTTCTGTACTGCCACCTTTAAGCCGAGCATCTCGATCCGCCGGATTATTAGCGAAGCACTGGCAGAGCCCAATCGCATTGCTTCTTCAAAGCTCTTACCGCGAACTAACACAAGAGTATCGTCTGCATAGCAGATCACGTTGGTTCGAGGTAAGAGCACCCCACGTAGGATCCAATCAAACCCTATATTCCACAGGAGTGGCCCTAAAACCGACCCCTGTGGAACACCGCAAGTCATTCGCCATGAGCACAATTGCCCTGCGTGGTCTATATAAAGCACGTCTCTTTCCTTTAAGTAGTGCCCCACTATTTTTCTCAAATACAGTGGTACTCCGTGGTAACGGAGGGCTTCCTCGATGCATTCGAAGGGCATGGTGTTGAAGGCATTGGCTATATCTAGAGATACCGCCAATGCTCTTTCGCCGCGGGACATAGCTTCTGTCGTCATTTGCTTGAGCTCCATCAGCGCATCGATAGTGGAACGCCCTGCCCGAAAACCGAACTGCTTTTCTGAGAGGTCAGGACCAGTCGTTTTCAGATGTTCATTGATGCGGGCGGCGATTATGCGCTCCAACAGTTTCCCCGTCTCATCAAGGAGAATAATAGGCCGGAAAGCAGCAGGCGAGTCTGCGGGTTTTCCTGGTTTATGCAGTAGGCATAGCCGTCCATCTTTCCATGATTTTGGGAATTTACCCGTCGTCAGGCATTTGTCGATAAGATCTCGAAATCGACCTCCTAGATGTTTAAATGCCAGCGGCAGGACACGACCAGGGATTCCATCCGGGCCGGGAGCCTTGTTTTTGTGGCGAAGACAATCGATAGCACTCTCCAATTCATTTTCCGTTACCAGAATGTCGTCAAATACGGTTTCTTGTTCCGCCTCTGTTTCTTCCGGGGCCATAGCTGGGACTATGTATTCTGTCCGCACTGGAAACAATTCAGTGACAATTTCCCGAAGTAGTTCTGGTTGGAAGGACTCGGTGGGTGTTGCCTGGCTCATTTTTGCGCGCACTGAGCGGTAAGGGCGGCCCCACGGGTCATTGTTCAGGCTTTCCAAGAACTCTTCCCTAGCCATAGCTTTAGCCTTACTGATGGCTATCTGTAATTTCTTCTTAGCCTCCAGATAAGTGTTGTGCAGGTGTTCCTCTTCCTCATTTGTATGGCGCCTACGACGACAGCGCTGGTATGCACGACGACATCTGAAGCTAGTAGCACGAAGTTCGGCGATTTCCTGAGACCACCAGTAAACTTCCTTTCTGGCAGGACGATTCTTAACACGTGGCATAGAAGCATCGCAGACAATAGTGAGGGAAGTTCTAAGTCCACTGGCCATTTCATCTACCCCTCGAGGGTACAAAGGAAAAGGATTCCAACTTTCTACGATGGCCGACTCTTCAGCTTGCTCACGGTCAAAACGTGTGAGGGCCCATCGCGGAAAATGCACATTTGGGCTAGACCGATTGATGGAATTAACACGTGTAGAAGGTGAGATACTAAACGTGATGTACTGGTGGTCGGACAGTGTCTCATCTTCATCAAGGACTTGCCAATCACAAATTCGCGTTGCGATAATTGTTGTAGCAAATGTTACGTCCACTTTGGATCCACCGTTCCACCTCACGCAAGTGTTCGACGTACCCCTATTAAGTACAACCAAGTCTAGTCCAACTGCCCATTCCAGCACCAAATCGCCCTGCACCGTCGAGGAAGGGGCACCCCATGCCGTAGATTTTGCGTTGAGGTCACCCATTACCAGAGTCTGAGTAGGAGCCAGTCTTCTCACTACGGGGCTTAGTCTATCTAAAAAATCTTCAAGTTCAGCCACACTTTTGTTTGGAGAGAAGTACACTCCTACTATAGCAATTCCCCCGATTGTCACTGCCACATAACCTGGTCCCCTTTCTTTAACCGTGAGAGGGAGGAAACGAGCGCGAGTTAAAATTGCGACGGAATTAACCGTATCAGCAGCCCAGTTTGGATGGTTGGGAACAAAATACGGTTCTGCGATAACCACTACGTCAATAGATCGCTGTGCTTGCTCTTGCATAATCAGATCTTGAGAGCCAGCACAGTGATTGATATTCCCCTGGAGAAATTGGATGTGTTTGTGCTGATCCATTAAAGCTCTGGTTCTTGTACCTCATGCTCTTGGTTGTGAGCCGTCAATGGAAGAGGGGTCTGTGTTTTAGAGGCCTCCTTGTTCTTGCCGATAGGTGGATCACAGTTCTTGCCCCCCATAATGTGGCCTGCCGCTTTGTTTGCGTCTGCGCACACTGCACAATTGGGACGAGCAGAACAGTTTGACATTTTGTGACCATCTTTGCCACACCTAAAACATAGATCGCTCCTGTCAATTTTTGATGTGCACCGCTGTCTAGTATGACCTATTCCGAGGCAGCGATAGCACCGTAATGGACGACTATTCAAGGCCCTAACCTGTGCAGAACTCCATCCTACTAGGAGCCTTCCCGCATCAACTAACAGTTTAGCTGCCTCAACCGGACATGACACCACAGTCGAACCGGAGCCTGCCGGGCCAAAACGAATATCTGACGCCTTGACGTTTTCAGCAGAGCAGCCACCAACCGCTACCACTGCTTCGATAACATCTCTTTTTTCCACAGAATCATCCAATCCCGTAATGCGCAGGTCGATACATTTGACAGGTCTGGCGATTTTTGCTGACTCTGCGAAGAGTTCCCTCAACTTTTCAGCTAAAAGATCGGCTTTTTGGGCACTTGTGTCACCTGGGACCGACAGGATTCTTGCCCCTGTCGCCGACTGCCTGCAACGAACTCCCTCAATGCCAAGGTCTCCGAGTTTCACTACTTCCCGAGCTTTTAGGAGAGCCGTCGCGTATGTCATTCCTTTATCCATCGCCTCTGGCTGAATAGTTATGACTACCGCCGAAGATTTAGGAGGTGTAAGGTTTGGCTTATCCTTCTTCTTCTTAGCATTAGCCGTTTGGGGTTTTTTTGCAGTCGCGTTCGGCCTCTGCGCTGCTTGTTTAGCCCTATTCTTGGCAGCCTCGGAAGCGGCGGCATCTGCCGCTTTCTTCTTCTTCCTCCTTTCCTTTTTCTTATTTTTCTGTTCTTGCCACTCATCTTCGATTGGAGCTGAAGCTGGTACGTCTGGTGTATTAGCTGCATTGAGGCTCGCGCTTGGAGCGGGAGGCTTTGCAGCCGAGCTTCGGGTCATCTCAGTTGGTGGTTTGGATGCGGAGACTGCCGCTTGTGTCTCATTGGAAGCCTTAGATGATTTGTTAGAGTTCGAGCTGGCTTTATTTCTGCTAAGCGCAGGACGATCTTCCGCACTTGCCAAACGTGAGTTAAGCATTTCGCTAAGCGACGTCATTAAGGACCTTTTTAAGCCTTCAACCCAATTAGGCTCAGGGGTCGAACATTGGGTAGGTGCACAGCTAGGCTGCGATGGCAGCGCTTGTGAGCGATTTCTCTCTGAGAACGCGGTGCGGAGGGCCTTTATTTCCGCCTTCATATTCTCCATCTCCTGACGGAGACGAGCATTATCAGCTTGCAACCGACGCGTTTCTTCCGTCATTGTCCGTGATGCGTAGGTCTCGATGACATCTCGAAGAGTCGCTGCCGAATCAATCATCGCTCTCTGACACGACCCTTTGAGATTTTTCGACTTTTTAATGTTGCCCAGTAGCAACTCCACCTCTTTGATTCCCTTCTCCTTGAGTGCATCCGACGTCATAACACACACGAAATCATCGAAAGATGCTGAGGCCGCTTCTGTTCTTCTTAGTGAGCGATCTTCCGGCGAAGGTCTAACGGCACTCGTCGAGGCTTTGGTCATGATCTCTAAAGCCGCAAGCCGTTCTTGGCGATATTCCTCCCTCGCCTTGCCCACACCGATGTATTTTCCTGTGGTTGGGGGTCTACCACGCCCTTTTCGGGCCACTAGATTTTTTGGTATCGACCCGGTTGTTTCCTCTTCTGTGTCTGAATCGGAGTCATCAATACTATGATATAGTCTTTTCTGGCCATTGCTCGAGACGTCCGATAGCGTTTCTTCTTCCACTCGGTTTTCATTTGTCGAGACCGCCGCTTTTGTTATTTGGTCATCAGTTTTGGCCTCGCTGGACAGATTTGTAGGTGAACGATTAAGCTCAAGTCGGGCTCTGCTGCGAGTTCTAATAGTGCTGGTACTGCCCGCTGCAGATACCACACTCACTGCATCATCGTTCTCCATTTCCGGCTCTTTGCATCCAGAGATGCTAGAGATAGGTACCTTTTGGTGTTCGGCTCTGTTGTTTCTCGGACTCAGAGCTACGTCCTCCGCGACAGAATCGCCAGAAATTGGCAATTGTAGTCGCTCCACAACGACAGAAAGGTTTTTATTAACATTATTCAACTCCATTGCTAGTCCCACGAGTATGGGGGAAAGGATGGTCCACCCGGGCAGAGACCCCTGTACCCGGGTAACCCTACTTACACCTGGGGGGTCGGGAGGTACCCCAGGGCGACCACTAGTTGGCTGATGCACTCCCCAGCCACCTGTTCAGGCGCCCCGACACCATGTATCCCAGTGCCAGGACTTTGAGGTTTTTTAGAGTGGCTTTCTCCACGCGGCCCCCACCGAAGTGGCGGCCCCCACTCCCTGCACCACGTACAGGGCTGCGGGTTGGCCGGAGCTGGTCCTTGGACCAGACACCGCCCACGAGGAGTGATTTTTAGAGAGGTTTTCTTCCTCGCGGCCCCCATCTCGAAGGATGACAGCCCCCGGCCCCGCACCATGTACGGGGTTACGGTATACCCCTGCTCGGCTGCCGTTACGCAGGCTACCCAGGTCAGCCAGCCAAGCCACCCCAGTTGTCGGATTATTAGCCACCTTCGTATGCAATCCCCGAAGGGATTATATACGAAAGCGCCCAGGATGCACCGGCCCGAAACCCATTGTCGTTCCCACCGCACGTGTGAAGTGGGACCTACAATGGGCCGGGCACACGTGGAGGTTCTATCCGACCTTGCACCCCAACCTAACCTAACCTAACCTAACCTTTTTTTTTTTTTTTTTTTTTTTTTTTTTTTTTTTTTTACCAGGGGGAAATGCCTTCGCATACCCCCCTGCCACGGGGAGACAGGGGGGTTATGTGGGGCTTGAACCCACTAAAACCCCCTGGGTGTTCCTCTGCCGTACTGCGGCGGGTCACGGGATCAGGAATTGCGACCGCGGCCCGTCGCCGGTCATCCTATTGGACACAATCTCGTGTTGGGAGCCTCAAACCTCCCACCAACTGTAAAAGGCGCGCAGGAACACTTTGCATGCCTTCCACCACGAAAGCCATTTAATGGGCGACGAAAATTCCCCGCTTTCGCCGCCCGGCTCTCACTGCAGAGGCGGACACGGACATTAGCCCTTATTCCGCCCTCACATCGCTTGGCAGCTCTTCGTGGGCCACTTCCATTGCGTCCGTGCCTGCCGCCGTAGGTTCTGGTTGGGCAGGCTTCGGAGCAGTGGTCGCCGGCGCTCGTCCTTTCCTCTTTGATGCCGGGGCCCTGCAGGACTTGCCCCCGAGCACATGGTCCGCGGCTACCTCCGCTGCTGCACAGACGGCGCAGTGAGGAGAGGCGGAACATTTTCCCGCTTTGTGGCCGGGCATCCCACACCGGTAGCAGATTTCGCTACGGTCCACGTCACCCGTACATTTCTCCCGCACATGCCCCTTCTCGAGACATCTGTAACACCTCATGGGCCTCGGCGGGAGAATCCTAACAGACGCCGAGACCCAACCAACCAAAAGTTTCCTGCCACTTTGGGCTATCCTTTTGACCGCCTCCACTGGACTTCTTACTAAAGTTGCCCCCATTCCAAAACGGCTTTGGTATATTGCGCCCACCAAAACCATTTCTTCGGGGCATCCTCCAGCCCTTGCTACGGCTGCACGGATTTCGGCAGCCGAAACTGAATCGTCTAGGCCCGACAGACGGAATGCCGCGAATTTTGTTGGCCTGGATACTTCCGCTACATCTGGGTCAAGCACCTCTTTTAATCGGCATAGGAGTCGGTCGGCCCTCTCCCCACCGTCCGCTCCTCGCAGCTCGATTTTGCGGGCGCCCGTGGCAGCAGCTCTACAGGCCAAGCCCTCCCCTATTATTGACGAGTCGATATGACTCTTGAGTGCTGAGAGCACTTGGGCGTACGTCATGCCCTTCTCTGCTGCTTCTGGCTGCAGCTTTATGACCACCGCAGCCGCTTTAGGAGCGCGAAGCCTAACTTTCTTTTTTGTTGACCCTTTCTTTTGTTCTTCTTTGTTGGGAGAAGCCTTTTCCCTTATAATTTTTCCCTTTTTCCCCACGGTTTGCCATTCCTCTTCTGCAGGACAGGGAGCCGATGAGGGTGGGCTGGGATTTACTTCTTGTGCCGGTTTTGTAATTGCACTTGCCTTCTTTTTCGTCTTCTTATTTTCCTTTTCTTTCCTCTTGGCAGGAGAAGAAGAGGAAAGAGGGGCGGCAGCTGTGCGCTGTGATGAGCTAGGCACAGAAGCCGTTGCCAGCCCGCTCTCTTTTCTTCGATCCGCAGCAAGAGGCGGCCGCATTCGTTCCTCAGGCGGAAGCCGCCGGCTCAGACCTTCAATGCGGGCGTTCATCATAGTGCCCGCCTGCTCCGCTATGAGTCTCTGCAGTTCCTCCACAGTCATGTCGCCTACTGTCTTCTTAGTGCGACGTTGTTTCTTGTCCGTGGGGGGTGCTTCTTGTTGCCTGCCTAGCCCCTCGCGGACCAGCTCTAGCTCACGCCGTATAGCACCCATCTCTTCTCTCAGCCGCATATTGTCCGCAGAAATGCGGGCATTTTCCTTTCTGGCGAGAGCGAGTTCCTCCGTAGTTTTTCCTAGACGTACCTCCAGTCTCTTGATGTCATCGTTGGTGTAACGCCCGTACATGGCGTTCATCATTTTTGTGATGAGGGATGCCGAATCCTTAAGAGCTTTAACGCTCGTTCCTTTTAAGTGCCCCGACTTAGAGGCCACTTCTAAAACCACGGACACGCCTTCCATGCCTCTTTGGAGAAGCTCGCACGTTGCAAGCTCGTCAGTGTTCTCATCCTTTTGGGTTTCGGCAGCCTTGCGTGGCGGACATAGAATTTTCGCCTTAGCCGCTATCGCCTCGTCAGCTGCTAGTTCTGACTGTTGCTTAGAAGCAAGCTCCATTCGGGCGCGCAACAGGCCAACGTGGCGACCAGTAGAAGAAGGTCGGCCGCGGCCACGCTTTGCATCGCCAGTAACGACGACATCCTCCTCCGAGCCAATGCCATGAGAGTCGGGGTCTTTGGATCGTTGCCTTTTACGGCCAGGGTTCAACTCCAGGTGTTGAAGATATAAGTCCTCTTCAAACGACATTTGAGAAGAGTAAGACGAACTTCGACTCCTGTCATCTCTTGCACTGCCAGCTCTGGTACTAGCTCTGCTACCTACCCTACTACCAGCAGGATCTCCGCTTGAGGACGGGATGGGTGTCCTCGACAGAACAACGACTGGCTGTTTGGCCAAATCTTGTAGTTGTTTATCGGCCGGTTGCTTGAACTCAGCCTTCTCCTCTACCTTCTTCTTCTCCTCCTCCGACAAAAACATATTTTTAAATTTCAAATTCTCCATGCTAGTCCCACGAGTATGGGGGAATTAATCGGTCCACCCGGGCAGAGACCCCTGTACCCGGGTAACCCTAATTACGCCTCAGGGGGCGGGAGGTACCTGAGGGTGTCGCTAGCAGGCTGACGCTCTCCGCCAACCACCCGCGCACGGGCGCCCGACGCCGCGTTACTCCAACGCCGGGCCTTTGAAGATTTTTTAGAGTGGTTATCTCCACGTGGCCCCCACCGAAGTGGCGGCCCCCACTCCCTGCACCAGGTACAGGGTTGCGGGTGGGCCGGAACCAGTCCTCAGACTGGAACACGCCCCTGACTTGCTCGCGTAGCGAGCTTGGCCTGACGGCCCCCCTCTCGTAATTTTTATAGAGGTTTTCTTCCTCGCGGCCCCCATCTCTAAGGATGACAGCCCCCGGCCCCGCACCATGTACGGGGTTACGGTTTGCCCCTGCTCGGCTGCCGTTACCCAGGCTACCCAGGTCAGCCAGCCGAGCCCCCCCAGTTGTCGGATTATTAGCCACCTTCGTATGTAATCCCCGAAGGGATTATATACGAAGGCGCCCAGGATGCACCGGCCCAAAACCCATTGTCGTTCCCACCGCACGTGTGAAGTGGGACCTACAATGAGCCGGGCACACGTGGAGGTTTTATCCGACCTTGCAACCCAACCTAACCTAACCTAACCTAACCTAACCTAACCTAACCTAACCTAACCTAACCTAACCTAACCTAACCTAACCTTTTTTTTTTTTTTTTTTTTTTTTTTTTTTTTTTTTTTTTTTTTTTTTTTTTTTTTTTTTACGGGGGGAAATGCGTTACGCATACCCCACCGTTGGGGAGACGGCGGGGTTATGTGGGACTCACCTGTCAGTAAAAGCTGACGGGCATACCCACTAAAACCCCCCGGTGTTCCGTCTGCCGCTATGCGACGGGCCACGGGAAACTAAGATACTACCGCGGTCCGCCGCCGGCGGTCCTTGGGACCCCTCTTTGGGAGCTCATGAGCCCCCTCCCTCGGTGTGGGCGCGCCGAAACACAGAACGCGCCCTTCCACCACGAAAGCCCTGCAGTGGGCGACAGAGCTTCCCCATCTCTGCCGCCCGGCTCTCACCATCAACTGGGTCTGGGCCTTTTGCCCTTCCCCATTGTGGGTTTACTCTGCCGCTACGGAGGCGGCTACTTCCATCGCCTCGGCCCCATCTGCGCATGTGGCGCTAGGGGCCGGCGGCGCGGCCTTCTTCTTCATGGGCCTGTTGGCCGTCTTCCCCCGTGGCTGGGCAGCCCGACAGGCTTGGCCGCCCAGAGGATGGTTGCTCGGCTTCCCAGCCGCCACGCACAATGCACAGCGTGGCGAGTTAGTGCACTCTGCAACTTTGTGGCCGGTCTTCCCACAACGATAGCAGGTGTCCGACCGGTCCACCGTCGACTCGCACATCACCCTTACGTGCCCCACTTCGAGGCACCTATAACACCTCATAGGTTTCTGCGGCAGAACACTAACTACCGCAGAAACCCAGCCCACCAACAATTTTCTGCCGCCTTCCGTGACCTTTTTAACGGCCGTCACCGGACATCGGACCAGGCAGGCACCCATTCCAAAGCGGCTGGGGCGAATGTCGCCGACGATGACGGCTGTCCCTGGGCACCCACCTGATGTTGCCACCGCCGCCCGCACATCCTCTGCTGTAACGGTATCGTCCAGGCCCGACACGCGAAACTCTGCGCATTTTGTGGGCCTGGAGATCTCGACCAGAGTCAGGTCCAGCACCTCGCGAAACCTCTCCGCTAATTTGTCGGCGTTTTCTCCGCTTACACCGGGCGGCAACAGAATTTTGCGGGCCCCCGTCTGGGTAAGCCTGATGGCGAAACCCTTTTCGCACCCATATTCTCGGGGGTTTATCTCTCGTTTGGCCCCAAGGAGTACTTGCGCATAAGACGCCCCGCTTTCTTGCGCCTCCTGGCGCAGCTTGATAACAACCGCTGCTGTTTGCGGAGGGCGTAACTTGACCTTCTTGGCCTGCTGCTCTTTCTTGTTACTTGCCCTCTGGGGTTTTTTGGTTTTCCCCTTTTTTCCAACTGTCTGCCACGGCTGCTCTGTTGTGGGGCCGGTGGTTGCGGCAGGAGTTAATTCCGCCCTTGGTGCCGCAGGCGCCGTGCTGGATTGCGCCTGCTTTTTCGTCTGTTTCTTTTTCTCCTTCTTGGCCTTTTTTCCGACGGGTGTGGCCGTGGCGGCCTCGGAAGGGGCTGGAGTGGCCTTCTCCAGTGTCGGCGCAGGTACTGGCGCCCTCCTCCTGTCCGCTGCCAGTGGCGGCCGTAAACGCTCTTCTGGCAGGAGTCGGCTCTGAAGTCCCTCGATTCGTGCGTTGACCATGGTGCCGGCCTGCTCCGCTATGAGTTGGCGGAGTTCTTCGACCGACATGGCACCCACAGTGTTGACCCTCTGATCTTTTGATGCGCGCACGTCAGACCCTGCGTGTGCTCGCTCCAACTGCTCTCGCACCAGCTGCACCTCGCGTCGTAGCCCTGCTACTTCGTCCCGTAGGGCAGCATTGTCATGTCGCATGGACGAGTTCTCCGCCGTAGTTCGCGACAGCTCTTCCTTCGTTTTCTCCAGCCTGTCCTCTAGTCTTTTCGTATCGGTCACGGTGTTGCGACTGACCATCCCGTCCATAACTGTCGCGATCAGGTCTGCCGCATCTCGAAGAGCCTTGACACTAGTGCCCTTGAGATTGCTGGATGTTTTTGCAACCCCTAGCACCACTTTAACGCCCTCCATACCTCTCTTTAAGAGCTCATAGGTGGCCAGCTCCTCAATGTTGCTGTCCTCCTTCTGCGTCTCGGCTCTGGGTTTTGGCGGCGGTCTAATCTGGCTGGCCACCGTGGCTACCTCCTCTTCTAACTGCTCTTGCAGCTTTTTAGCAGCAGCAAGCTCGGCCCTCATCTTTCCTACGCCGACGTACTGGCCCGTAGTAGGGGGGCGGCCACGGCCGCGGCGGGCGGATGCTATTTTGGCCGGGGTCGTCTCCGAGTCTTCGTCTTCTTCTTCAGGTAGGTCCCTTGCTCGAGACCGTGAACGTTTACGTCCAGCTATATTTCCGGTTATGTCGTCATCGGAGTCATCCACAAAGGACGAGCACGACGGGCTACGGCTCATCGGGACGTACTCCTCTCCAGCTATCATCGCCGCTAAAGCGGGGCTCCGAGTGAGCCTCACAACTGGCTCCTTCAGCGACGCCAACCTCTCCGTCTTTTCCACGGGCTGTTTAAAGACAGCCTTTGGTGGCTCCTCCGTTTCCTTCTTTTCCGCGGACAACTTTGATGTCGTCTTTCGCGGCTCCTCCGTCTTCTTAGGCTTCTCGCCTGCTCCTCCTCCAAACATATTTTTAAAATTGAGTGATTCCATTTGGTTCCCACGAGTATGGTAGCAATTTAAAGGTCCACCCAGGCAGAGGCCCCATACCTGGGCAAGCGTAAGATTCTCGAAACAGGGGGTCCGCCGGTCCCCTGCTCCGCTGCCGTGTAAGAACTGGTCTCCCACCAGCCACTCACCCCCTCGCCAATTCGCGACAGCAAACTTGGGGTTAGGGTTTTTTATTGAGGTTTTCTCCTCGCAGGGTCACCCAATTAAGGGCACGCCCCCCCCGGCCCCGCTCAACGTGGGGTAACGGGTTGGCCGTCGGTTGGCATTGAATGCCTGTCCACTGGTCGCGTTAGCGATCCAGCAGACCCGCCGCCCCCGCTCGCACCGCCGCTACCCAGAATATCCAGGACGCCGGTCGAGCCCGAATCGCGTCGCCGCTACCCAGAAACGTCTGGGACGCCGACCCGAAACCGCAACCTGAAAAGGTCGCCCGTCTTAAAAGCCACACCTGGCTCCTCTGACCCAAAGATGGGTCCCGCGGCTACTTCGCCGCCTCCCATGCCTGCTACGTTACAACCCTCTGCAATCAGAGGGCGACGTGCAGAACGGACCGTGAGGTCCTCCCTCTCGTAATTTTTTAAAGAGGTTTTCTTCCTCGCGGCCCCCATCCCGAAGGATGACAGCCCCCGGCCCCGCACCATGTACGGGGTTACGGTATACCCCTGCTCGGCTGCCGTTACCCAGGCTACCCGGGTCAGCCAGCCGAGCTTCCCCCCCTGTGTCGGATTATTAGCCACCTTCGTATGCAATCCCCCAAGGGATTATATACGAAGGCGCCCAGGATGCACCGGCCCAAAACCCATTGTCGTTCCCACCGCACATGTGAAGTGGGACCTACAATGGGCCGGGCACTCGTGGAGGTTCTATCCGACCTTGCACCCCAACCTAACCTAACCTTTTTTTTTTTTTTTTTTTTTTTTTTTTTTTTTTTTTTTTACGGGGGGAAATGCGTTACGCATACCGTGGGGTATGCGTAACGTTGGGGAGACGGCGGGGTTATGTGGGACTCACCCGTCAGTAAAAGGCTGACGGGCATACCCACTAAAACCCCCCGGTGTTCCGTCTGCCGCAAGTGCGGCGAACCACGGGATCGGAATATGCAACCGCGGTTCGTCGCCGGCGGTCCTGTGGAGGACCCCATCTTCGTGGAGCTCAGAAGCTCCTCCAACGGTGCGGGCGCGCCGAAACACAAACGCGCCCTGCCACCACGAGAGCCCTAATGTGGACGACGGAAATTCCCCGTTTCCGCCGCCCGGCCCTCTCAGCGGGGTTTGCCTAGGTTACCCTAGCTTGCCCCGCTACACATAGCCGCCTCTACTGTGGCAGCCGTCTCCATGGTCTCCGCTGGTAGGCTGGTTTCAGCTCTGGGCGGAGGAGCCGTGGACGCCTGCTTTTGCTTCTCGCGTTGCGGCCGGGGGGCTTTGCAGGACTTACCCCCCAGCGTATGGCCTGCGCTCAATTTTGCCGCTGCACACAGCACGCAGTGTGGCTTGGCAGTGCAGTCTTTTGCCTGATGATCAGGCTTCCCACACCTGTAACAGAGGCCACTTCTGTCCACGGTGGCCTCGCACATTTCGTGGGCATGGCCCACCTCGAGGCATTTATAACACCTCATGGGCCTCGACGGCAGGTGATGAATAACCGCCGAGACCCAGCCTACGAGCAATCTGTTGCCGCTTACAGCCATCTGTTTGGCAGCGGCCACTGGGCATCTCACCAGCACGGTGCCGAGACCGAGCCGGCTGTGGCGTATGGTGCCAACGGATACCGCTGCTTCTGTACAACCCCCCGTTGCGGCTATCGCCGCCCTTACTTCCTCAACTGTAACTGCGTCGTCAAGTCCTGACACGCGCAGAGCAGCTGTTTTGGTCGGCCTAGATATTTGCACAAATTCTGAACCAGCAATTTGCGCCAGCTTTTCTGCCAACTTGTCGGCTCTAGCCCCGTGATCGTCGCCAGCGACCTCAATTTTACGGGCCCCTGTAGCGGCAACCCTTATTTTGAGGCCCGAACCAATTATTGTCGAATCGATATGACTCTTCGCCTGTGCCAGAAAGTCGGCGTACGTCAACCCTTTACTGACAGCTTCGGGCTGCAGTTTTAATACTACCACAGCCGATTGGGGTGGCCGTAACTTCGTTTTCTTCTTCCCCTTATTCTTTTTATTTGGCGGCTTTGGGGTCTCCTTCGCTCGCTTCGACTGAGCTCCCCGTTTACCAACCGTCTCCCAGGCACCGTTGGATGGTTGAGGTGTGGGCATTGTCTCATCTTGGTTAGATCCGGCTTGGATCCTAGAAGTCGCTGCTTCGGCTGCCGCTAGGCTTGTCTTCTTGGCCTTGCGCTTCTTCTTTTCTCCCTTAGACGCAGTGGGAGCTGCTTGAGATACGCCGGCAATATCTACTTTTGATGGCGCGGCTTCTGCCGCTTTCTTCTTTTTGTCCGCTGCCAACGGTGGCCGGATACGTTCCTCCGGCGGCAGCCTCCTTGCCAGACCCTCTATGCGAGCGTTTAGCATAGGGCCCGTTTGGTCAACAATGAGCCGACATAATTCATCTACAGTCATGTCGCCCACGGTGTTTTGTGGGCGACGTTGTCTTCGATCAGACTTCGAAAGCTGGGTTGAGTCTGAGTTCAACCCCTCACGTACCAGTTCGAGCTCACGTCGGAGAGCCGCCATTTCTTCTTTGAGCCGTTGGTTTTCGGCTGCTATACGCGCGTTCTCCGCGTTGGTGCGTGAGAGTGCCTCTTGGGTTTTGAGGAATCGTTCCTCTAGACGCTTTGTGTCGCAACTAGTGTTGCGGTCGTACATCTCGCAGAGCATCTTCTTTATAAGTGATGCTGCGTCTTTAAGTGCCCTTACACTGGTGCCCTTTAAGTGACCGGATTTAGCAGCAACCTCTAGGACAGCATCGACACCATCCATGCCGCGCTGGAGTAACTCGCAGTTGGCTAAGTCCTCGGGCCTTCCTTCTTGTGGTTGAGCCACCCCTTTTGATCTTTGTTTGCTAAGGGGGCAAGGCTTTGTGGCTGCTTCCGCTTCTTGCGCTTCAAGCTGTAGTTGTTTAGCAGCATTGAGTTCCGCATTAGCTCTAGCTAGTCCAACATATTGGCCAGTTGTTGCAGGCCTACCTCTTCCTCTGTTTTCGGAGGCTGCACTTACCTTTGCTGTTGGTGCAGCGTCTTCTTCTGAGCCATTGTCGCCCGGTTGTTTCGGCTCTCTTGTTCGTTTCCTTACTATTGGATCGACCGTCATATCCATAAGTGAGCTTCTCGAGTCTCGAGAGCTACTTCTGCTCCTGCTTTGTGCCGCAGATGTTGATGGCAAGGGTATGCGCGCTAGACGCACGATCGGTTGACGGGCTGCTGCTGGTTCAACAAACGCAGCCTTTTCACCTTCGTCTTTCTTTATCTCCTCCTTCTTCTTTTTGCCGGACTTTTCGTCCCTACCACCAGAAAATAAGTTTTTAAAATTAAGAGTCTCCATCTTGTTCCCACGAGTGTGGGGGAATTAAACAGTCCACCCGGGCAGTGCCCCCTGTACCCGGGTAACCCTAAATACACCACGGAGGACGGGCGGTATCCGTGGGTGTCGCTAGTAGGCTGACGCTCTCCGCCAGCCACCCGCGCACGGGCGCCCGACGCCACGTTACTCCAGCGCCGGGCCTTTGAGGATTTTTTAGAGTGGTTTTCTCCACGTGGCCCCCACCGAAGTGGCGGCCCCCACTCCCTGCACTACGTACAGGGCTGCGGGTGGGCCGGAACCAGTCCTCAGACCAGTGCACGCCCCGACGTGTCCGCGTTGCGGACCGGACCGAGAGGTCCCCCTCTTGTGATTTTTATAGAGGTTTTCTTCCTCGCAGCCCCCACCCCGAAGGATGGCGGCCCCCGGCCCCGCACTACGTACGGGGTTACGGTATACCCCTGCTCGGCTGCCGTTACCCAGGCTACCCGGGTCAGCCAGCCGAGCACCCCCCCAGTTGTCGGATTATTAGCCACCTTCGTATGCAATCCCCGAAGGGATTATATACGAAGGCGCCCAGGATGCACCGACCCAAAACCCATTGTTGTTGCCACCGCACGTGTGAAGTGGGACCTACAATGGGCTGGGCACTCGTGGAGGTTCTATCCGACCTTGCACCCCAACCTAACCTAACCTAACCTAACCTAACCTAACCTAACCTAACCTAACCTAACCTAACCTAACCTAACCTAACCAACCTAACCGAACCACCCTTAAATTGCTACTAAATACTTCCCAACTTTTCCGAAAAAATTCCCAAGCATAGCTCTCGACCTCCTCTATCGACCCCCCTTTGACCCCAAATCGATCCCTCCAATAGTTTTCCCAAAATAAATTCCCAAAAATTTTCCCTCATACAAAAGTCAATGTTGCCGAGTCAGCAGACCGAGCGTTGATGTCTTTTGTATGGGACCCTCTTAGCTTAGGTGCATTTTTGAGCAAAATCAGCCGACCCCAAAATTTTAAAAAATTCACAGTAAATTCATCTTTTATCCGATTTTGATTTTGTTTTCAATTATAGCTAGCAGGGCCCCTAAGGCATCTTTTCCATATTTTTAACTGAAAATTTATTAACAATTTTCCGGAAAATAAGCGTTTTTCCCAAAAATCCTTAAAAATCGACCCAATTTTACCACTTTTTCACGCATAACTTTTTTCTATTTTATCCAATTTTTAATTTGTTTGTGTTCTTTTGTAGATCTCGTTGAATCCTAACTTTAATCTAGATAACATTTTTCTCTATCTCTTATAGTTTTAGAGGAAAAAATTCCCGAAAATTGACCAAAAAACACCTATTTCTAACCAAAACAGAAACCCTTATATCTCGAGATCCACAAGAGATTTCTCTTATCTGTTTGGATATTTATACAGCCCTTATTAACCTTTATATAATATTATTGCATCGTTTTAATACCTATAGTAATAAGTACTTTTATTCATTAAAAACTTTTATAATTTTTAATACCTTTTTTCACCAATATTACATAGTCTATAAGTTCTCTCGGTTTTAACCGATTGTTTTAGTTGTAGTTTTATATTAAATATCTCATTAAGATTTAACTTTAATTTTAATAACTTTTTTTCATATCTACTTTAGTTTTGGAAAAAATAATCCTCAAAGTCGACCAAAAATACACCTTATTTTTACCAAAATTAAAAACCTTATTTTTTCCGAACTATATTAGTTATTCTGATTTTGTTTAAATATAGATACTTAGTTACCCAAGCTTTCTAACATATTGTTGCAAGAAGTAAATCTGACGGTAAACAAAGTTTTTACCACCGCTCCAAAACTGACTTTTATTTGCTTAAATTCGTCTAAGTTTCAAATCTATAGAAATCTCTAATTGTATTCTTTTCATTTAATTTTTATACATATTCGTTTAGACATCATTAAGTATAATAAGTTAGTTTTTAATTCATCAAAATCGGATAATACTTCGATTTGTTAAAATTTTTTTTTTTTTTTTTTTTAGAACAAATATTTTGAATTTTATTTTCTCGTTATTTTTAATTGTTTATCTTGTAATTATTAAAATTTTTCACTGTCTTAATATTTAATTAGTGTTTGTTTATAGTTTATAGCGCAACGCTTCATTCTAGGCATAAAATCCGTCCTTAGGTTTAGTTTTTAGGCTCTAAATGTCTTCTAATATATAAAAATTAAGTTTACTTTATAATTCATTTATTTACTTTTGTGTGAAGTACTGACTCCATTATGGCGTTCGTTGCTCGCTCGCCACCACCCAAATCAAGGCTACGGGCCACCACTCGCCAACAAAGTGACGCTGCTACTGCCAATCGTCCTGATTCTGAGGATGATGCATCACAAAGTGGCAATAACATGCCTCTATTCACTCCAACATCCCTGAGCCTCAGATACCCTGAGGACTCACCTGTACATTGTCCCTTCTCCAGCCCCAACTCTTTTGACGGCCTTCGAGCTCTTGACGTTGATAGGGAGAGTTCTTACACCAGCATACCTCCGTCGGCTATTCAGCCTCCCCCGGACATACAGCCACCTCCGGATTTTCATTCTGCTATTTCAATTAGCGACATGGGGACCTCTCAACAAAAGAAGAAGCCCAAACCTAAACCTGCTGCAGCTCAATACTTCCCAGAACCACCAAGCGAAGTCGATCTCGACGGCTGCTTTTCTACGCCCTCCAGCCCTTCCAATTTGGAAGAGATGGTCGGCAGCATCTCAACACTCCTTAAAGGAATCTGCTGGCGCTTAGACCACGCCAAAAAAGGACTTACAAAAACCCAGAAGGAATGGATTAAGAAGGCCGCCCAAACCTCTGATGAGTATTTAGGGGACCTCCTAAGGAACCACGCCTCCAAGAAAACCACTCCCGATCATCCTACCACCACTATGGGAAACCTCCCTACTTCCTCTGAGAAAGGCGAACCAGTGAATAAGCCTAAGGAACAAGGAGGACTCCTGAGCGGCCACCTCACTTCAGTCATTGAGCGCGCCGTCGCCAACGCTGTCCGCTCGGAGCTTTCCAAAATGTCAACAACTCCACCTCCACCTCCTACCTCATTCGCCCGGACTTATGCCCAGATGGCGGCTGGTCCATCCCCATTGAACCTTCCCACAACCACTCGACACACGCAAGCCTTGATTAGTCGGGAACCCGTCGTGGCACGCCCGGCGATCATCATCTCCTGCGGCAAGGAGTCTCCTACGCGGGAGGACGCAATCAAGGTTCTTGACAGGCACCTTCGCAACAATAACAACCCCAGAATTGGCGTTTCCAACGTCAGGAAGCTGTCTAAGGGAAAGTTCCGCATTGAACTGGACAAGAGGGAAGACGTCGACACAGCCATTCACCTCATCAATCAGGATCAGTTGGGCGCAAAAGCGGAACCTGAAAGGAAGATTTTCCCACGGGTCATTCTCAAGGGCATCAGCAAAGACGTTCCCAAAGATGACCTCACCACCATACTCATCCAAGACAATGATGAGCTTTCACAACTTAAAGTCGGCACCGATCTTAAGTTGCTGTTTGCCAGCTCTAACCGCAACCCCAACCTTTACAACGCTGTGCTGGGAGTGTCTCCCATCGCATGGCAAGCTCTCAAGGACATCCCCCGGGTGCGAACGCAGTATCAGCGAGTGCACCTAGAGGAATTCTCTCCTTTTGTCCAGTGCCGCAAGTGCGCTCAATTTGGACACTCTCCGTTAAAATGCTCCGCCCCAGCTGTGTGCGCCCACTGCGGGAAGGCTGGCCACGATGAACCCAACTGCGACGACAAAAAAAGGTCCCTGAAACCGACATGCACTAGCTGCGTTAACTATAACGCCAGATTTAAACTGAGCCGTACTACTGACCACTCCATATTCTCACCTAGTTGCCCCAGAGTCTCAGCAATGAAAAATAAAATAATTAGTAAAATAGATTATGGCACCCAACAGTAATTTCCCTCTTAAATTCCTTCAATGTAACATCGACCGATCTATATCAGGCTCTAAAGAGTTCCTTAGGGAATTTTGTAAAAACCCTAACCAGATAGGCTTAATATCTGAACCCTATACCGGCTCAGACAATTTTGTGAAAAATATACAGGATACTTATGTATTCCAAAAGACTGCTTCTGACAGAATTGTTAAAGCCGCTATAATCATAAACAGAAACTTGTGCGAGAAATTGGGCGCAATTTTTCTCCCACAGTACTCTACTCCAAACCTTGCGGTTGTCAAAATTTTAGTTAACCATCGCCAGCTGCTCATTATTTCTGTTTACATCGAACCAAGAAATGACACTTACGACACCCTCAATAGTTTATCCATCGCCTTACAGGAGTTAAATGGCTTCCAAACCCTCTGCATCGTGGGGGGTGACTTCAATGGTTGGCATCCCACATGGGATCCTTTGGATCGCTTCAATCCTAGAGGCATCTTGGTCTCTGACCTCATCCAGGAAAACGATCTGCATTGTTGCAACATTGGCGATGTGCCAACTTTTGAAGCTGTTTCCCACGGAACTTACCGACCTTCATATATTGATATCACCATGGTCTCGCAGGACATGGCCAATCGCATCACTAACTGGCATGTTGATCAGAGTGCAATGCTCTCTACTCAACACAAGCTTATCCGATTCACTCTGGCCACTGGTGTCTCCTCCCTTCCGTACAGCCCTTCCACCTCCACATACCGCTACGAAACAACCAAAGACGCGAACTGGGTTCACTTTAGGGAAGAATTGTCTCTGCGTATACGAGATGCCGGATTTCTAGATGTGAATTTTGAGTCACTTAGCTCTTACGACCTGGACAACGTAGTCCTAGACTTGACAGCATGCGTAAACGAGACAGCAGCTTCCTCCTTCCCTACCCGTGGCACCAACATTTCACCCAAAGTTCGAGCTGCGTGGTGGACCGATAGGCTCACTGCCCTGAAACAAGAAGTGAACGAAGCCCGTCGCAATGCTTTCTGGGCCAGAAGCAGTGGTTTCCCGCTTGATGAGTGTAAACAACTTGCTGAGGCTCACCAACGGAAAAAGGAGGAATATTCAGACGCGATAAGGAGTGAGTCCACTAAAAGCTTCAGGGAGTTCTGCGAGCTCCAAACTGGAGAGAACGTTTGGACCATGACCAATCGCCTTCTCCGGTCAGGAGCCCCCAGTAAGCCCCCGGCAGCTATTTTAACAGACGATCAAGGCTACACATCAGACAATCAGATGACTGCTGACGCTCTCCTCACTCACTTTTTTCCTGCTGATCCACCTGCAACGGACTCACCTGCACAAGCTCAGATGCGTGCCTCGAGCACCGACACTCCTGATTCGCCCGACGACCCCCCCTTCACCGAAGAGGAAGTACTCGAGGTTGTTCGGGACATGTCACACAAAAAGGCACCCGGATTGGATGGTCTGACAGCTGACATCTGCTCGAATGTGACCAGGAACTTTCCCACTCTCATTACGAGCATTATGAACTGCTGTCTAAGGTTGGGCCACTTCCCGCGTCCGTGGAAGAGCGCGGTAGTAAAAATTATACCCAAACCTGGTTTAGAAGACAGCAGTTCTCTAAAAAATCACCGGCCCATAGGACTTATTTCAGTCTTCGGCAAAATGCTGGAGAAGCTCTTCATAGGCCGAATTGTCCACCATCAAGCCACCACCGGAACACTTCACCCTATGCAATTTGGCTTCCGAAGACACACGTCTACATCACATGCCCTAAATGAGGCTGTGAATCAAATTAAATCAGCCAGCGCAGCCGGTCTGCTGTGCACGGCTATATCACTCGATATACAGGCTGCCTTCAATCGCGCCTGGTGGCCAGCTATTCTCAATCGTCTGCGCAAAATACACTGCCCGGCCAACATCTTCAAAATGGTCAAGAATTACTTTGACGACCGCAACGTGCTTCTATCACACGCCGGAGCCAGCGCCACTAAAAGAATGGAGAGGGGTTGCGTACAGGGCTCTGCGTGCGGCCCGGCCCTTTGGAACTTGCTTCTAGATGACCTCTTGGAGCAATGCCTTCCGGAGGGCTGCCACATGCAGGCTTATGCAGACGACGTCCTTCTCATCGTTTCCTCCAAAGACCCGGTGACTCTACAGAATGCTTGCAATCAAGCTCTCAATATCATCACATCCTGGGGACATAACGTCAAACTGTCATTCGGACCGAACAAAACCAAAGCCTTGGCATTCTCTAAAAGAGCTGCCCTGGCCAAACTTAGCATGAGCGGCACTCCCATACAGTTCTCTACAGAATTTAAACTCTTAGGTATTATCATAGATGACCGGCTTAAATTCACCAATCACGTTAAATATATTACCGGTAAAATAATTAAATTATTTAACAGACTTTGCCTCTTTGTGCGTCCCTCATGGGGCGCACACCCCGAAAACATTGACTCAATATATCGGTATGTCATCGTTCCCACAGTGACCTATGCAGCTGGTATATGGGGTCACATCGCGAAACAGACCAACATCAAAAACATGCTAGCATCTGCACAGAGAGGGTTCGCAATTAAGGCCATCAGAGGTTATCGTACCATTTCGACCTGTGCAGCTCTCGCTCTTGCCAGGTTTCTCCCTCTGGATCTAGAGATCCTTCGAACAAGAGAAGTGGAAAGGTCCCGTCTTACCAAAACCACCACATACTTACCGTCTGACATTCCACTAGAATCCCCCGTTCCCCTTTCAAATCTATTGCACCCCTCCAAACGAGTCTCAGTCTCGTTTGACCTCACACCAACTCAGGAACGCATTGACATGGCATGCACCTCAAACAGTGTTCAGATATTTACAGACGGCAGTAAATTGGAAAATGATTCGGTGGGCGCTGCCCTTGTGTGTATCGACCCTGACCGCCAAGATTCCCGCCGTGTTACCACCCGCAAATTTAAGCTTCACTCAGCGTGTACAGTTTTCCAGGCTGAACTTTATGCTATCTGGAGAGCGTGCCAATTAGCGGCTGAAAGGGGCTATTCACATACCCTCATTTTATCCGATTCCCGCTCGGCACTTGAGGCGCTGGGCCAACGCAGCAGCTCGGACCCTCTTGTGACCGCTATCCACCAAACCATCGTGGATCACCTACCGCACGGAACCCTCAAGTTCTGTTGGGTAAAGGGACATGCGGGAATCGCCGGAAACTGTTTAGCAGATCAAGCTGCTGGGGCTGCGGCCTCTGCTCACTCCTCAACCGCATATCACCATTTCCCTATTTCCTACCCCAAGAAGATATCCCGTTCCCAAGCCTACGTCGCATGGGCCAATAGATACACCCAATCTTCACAGGGATCGCACACCAGATCTCTGCTTCCTTCAATTGGACTCATCAGCGAGCTCCATTCTATAGTTCCGCCAGCATTTTATCTCACCCAGTACTTAACGGGCCATGGAGCCCACAAATCTTATCTTCTTCGCTTCCATATCACAACTGACGACTATTGCCCATGCGACAACTCAACCTCCCAGACTCCCAAACACCTTATCGAGGAGTGCCCGCGATTCGCCACTGGTAGACACAATTATCTGTCGCAATGCCGCAACCTCAAAGGCTCTCCCTATTCTTTTTCGGACATTGTCGCCAAGCCGTCACTCACCAAGGCCTTTTGCACATTCGTGCATAACACTTACTCGCAAGTGAAGGCATTCAACGGCCCGTGATCCAGGAAATCTGCAACAAAAAGCAAATCTGTATATAGTTAATAAAAAAAAAAAAAAAAAAAAAAAAAAAAAAAAAAAAAAAAAAAAAAAACATATAACCACCTAAGTTATTCATAAGCCACAATCAAAATTAATCACAACATGGAAATTTCTAACTAATATTAATGGTCCCTTTATTTTCGGGCCAATCATTTATTTTTCTTACTTCTCTTTCCTTACTTTCCTGTCATACTATTTTCCACATCTTAAGTAATCTGTCCTCTACTCTCTTCCCCCCCCCCAGGACTCCCCCACCCAAACATGTATGGAATGGCATGCAAGGGGAGGGACTCTGGAATAACTTAACATTCATAACTACAAACTCCTCTCGCAAACATTAAATAAAATCGTAGAAATACAAAAATAAAACCTTAAAAAACGATAACTAAGTATATATAAAAAAAAAAAACCTAACCTAACCTAACCTAACCTAACCGAACCGAACCGAACCGAACCGAACCGAACCGAACCGAACCGAACCGAACCGAACCGAACCGAACCGAACCGAACCGAACCGAACCGAACCAAACCAAACCAAACCAAACCGAGTTGCGCCGCGCCCGCAGACCCAAGCGCCACGTTTCTAAGTCGCTCCGCGGCCGAAAAATCACTAAAAATAGTTAGTGTCCAGATTGTGACGTGTGTACCATTGTGTGCGTATTAACGTGAGGAGTGCAGAAGTGAAAGTACGGAAAAGATCGGGTGAGAACTGGAGGAGTTCTCCCCGAAAAACCGAAATACCTTCCTGACCTTCAGACGCCTACGCCACAAAAACAAGATCGGTGACCGCACAATCTGGTACTGTAGAAACCAGCCCAGCAACGAGTCCTACATTTTGGAAAAAATCCAGATTATTTCCGTCAAAAATAAAGAAGATACGAGACTTTTTCCGAAAACCACGTGGCACGTGGTCAGTGTTCCTGAGGGAGGAGCCGGGAGCCACCTGCACCAGCGCGTAGGCAGCATCCCCCCGAGTCACGGGACACCTTGAACGCGAAAATCGGACCACAAACCACGGAGTTATTAAGGTTACAATTCCTGGAAAATATCCCCGTACTTTAAAAATTTTTTGCAAAAAATTATCAGTGATAACATACGCTTTTTTAATTGTTATAAATTTTGTCATCTCATTTAGATTACACTAAAAAAGTTTCGGGAATTTTCGCCAGGAAATGCCTGAGATATCGAGCGACCAATCCGACAGGACCCAAAGGTCATTACATTGATCGTTTGATACCTAAGGGTTGAGGGTAACTACCCCATTAGTTAAGTTAGCATAAATATAGTGGGACTGGCTCCCTAGAGGACACCACATAAAATTTTGTTTTTGCGGTATAGTTTTTAAGGAAAGTGACGATTACAACTGGGTCCACGGGCCAAAAAACTTAAAATTGTAATATAAAAGCCAATTCTTATCAAAAAAAAAAAAAAAAAAAAAAAAAAAAAAAAAAAAAAAAAAAATTCGATAAATTATATGTCAGTAAAGCCTAGCCGAAGCCTTATCTCAGTAAAAAACTAGAATTCGGATAACTCTTATATTTTCCGAGCGCAGGCACCCCAAATATTCCCATTTCGAGATACCAACCGCACACTAAGTTGGCCGGAGATCGCGGATTGGAAATCGACTTCCCCAATTTACAAAAAATTTGATTTTTAGGAATAAGAAGGGATAGGGGCCCCCTCAAAAACAACTTGTATTGAAAAATCAGATTTTTAGATCTAATATCTTAGAAGTAAATATAGTTCAAAGTTTCAAAATTTTCGCAGAAATAAATAAAGTAAAACACCCTTTAAAAAATCAACCCTCGCACCCCCTGGAACCAAACTCAGGGGAAAATTGGGCAGTAGTGACCTGGTCAAGAAATAGAATTAAAAATAAAAATTTTGCTTAAGGAACAACAAAAACAACAACAAATTGTAGCTGCACCCGTTCCTTAAGCCTAACCCCGGCTAACCCCCTGACCAACGGTTAGGGGTTGTTATTCAAAATTACACATCCAGGCGTGGGGCATCCCCTAAGCAAACTAGGCAGCTATAGAACAACCTGATAGCATAAAACCCTCCAGAGATACAGGTCAGGGAACGCACAGCGTAAATTCTTAAAACTACAAGATAACTTTGCAGGCAAACACATTAATAGACCAACTCGTTTTTTGCCCCAAATTAATACAACCGGGTAAAATTTCCGTTACCAGGTCTCCGTTGTTAAGCTTTCCGTCAGTAAATTTATCGTTACATTTATCTCTATTAAATCTTGGCCGATTAATCATTAATTAAATTATCCCAAATTCAATACTATAAGACAAATTGAAATTAATTTTAACCTTAATTTTTTATATAAACCTTATAATTACCATATTTAATAGTGTCTGGGTGGTAAGGGCACCCATAAAATTTTTGAAAAATTTTGTTAAATTTTTGTAGTTTTATTTTGTTTCTTTTCCGGCTTTTATCGTGTGTATTCTCGTAACTTATTTATTTTATTTTGTTTTGTCGCGTCTGGGAGGTAAGGGCACCTCGGGGAAAAAAAAAAAAATTTTTTTTGGAATTTTTTGTATTGAACTTTTTAGTTCCTGTTTCTTACCGTGCCTAGGAGCATAGGGTTACCTTATCACGTTAGTATCTGGGCGGTAAGAGCCCCCAAAAATTTTTGTAAATTTTTGTATTTCTTATAATTTTATTTTATTCTACTTGGTTTTGTCGCGTCTGGGAGATAAGGACACCTCGGGGAAGAAATTTTTTGCTAATTTTTTGTACTGGAAATTTTTTAGTTTTTGTTTCTTGCCGTGTCTAGGAGTATAGGGGTACCTTACCACATTAGTATCTGGGCGGTAAGGGTCCCCCAAAAAATTTTTTGTATTTTTTTGTAAATTTTATTTTATTTTTTGGCTCTGTCGCGTCTGGGAGGCAAGGGCACCTCATCCCCGAACCCCCTGACCCCCCCGACCTCCGACCCCTCCAATCGCACCCCCACGAAACCTCCCCCCCCACCTCACCACCCCGCACCCCCGGTACCTCACCCCCGAAATTTCAAAGTGCCATATCTCCAAAGATATTGGACATACAGGGGAGTGCGACCCCTCATTTCAAAGGATTTTAAAAGGTGCACAAAACTGCCCCGACAGAAATTTGAAATCGCACAAAAAATTATTTTTTGAAAAAAATTTTTCCCCTAAAAATCATTAAAAAATTCTCCTAAATTGATCCACGCTATAGCAGCGGCGTAACTTGCTTGAAACCGGGAGATAATTAACAAAAATTTCCATAAAACAACAGGAAAAACTTTTTAACTTCTTGATTGACAAACATATACACCACTCTCTTGAGGGTGTATATTAGATTTAGCTTAGGACTCACCTTAAGTGACAAAAGTGGCTGATATTACTGTTTCTGACAGTATACGAATAGTCAGTCACCATTGTAGAAACAGACGTAGTTGCTCCTTACACCCCATCAAGTAGGACCGCACCTGCAAAAAACAAAATTAAAATTAACACATCAAAACAGACACATTTGTGCACACCTCTTTTGAGAGTGCACAAAAGAATAAGTACTTACCCTATTACACCACTGACGAGCTGTTCCCACGGACTATATACTTACATCTGCACCCGAACACCCGGCGCCTTCACAACCACACCACCTGCAACAAAAGTTAAATAGAAACAACAAGATGTCGATGGTCAGGTCACCACCGACCAGGTCGAGAGCTGGTACATCCGTCTCCGCTTCCCCAGAGCAATCTCCAAATCAAGACCCGGGTACAACCTTCATCAAAAGGCCACAAGTAAAGAGAAGATCTCTTAGCCTAATGGAGGAGCTCGTAAGGACCGGAGCGGGAATAAAAGATAAGTCAGACGACTGCCTCCTACAGGAACTGATGAAGGCAATGGAAGAAATTCCAATTAAAATTGCCGACTACACAGGACTGAGGAGAGATGTGAAGCAGTTCCTGTTGGAGACAGCCGATAAGGGGCTAACCACCCTCTTCGAGATAGCGAAGAGGATGAAGGACCAAGAAGAAGCCGCAAAAACAACCGCGGCTCGCCATGATGCAAGCCTCACATCACAGCGGACCATAATATACCGGATAGCAGAGCTGGAAGAGGTAATCGAGGGTCGCTTCCATGGCCTCGAAACCTTCGTGGATAAGGCGACGGAAACTGCAGCCGCAAAGTGGACCAAACAAGGCGTCAAACTAGGAGGACAGCGGGCCGATCGAACAGAGGGGAAGGTCGACGACCTACGGGCGCTCGTCGAGTAACGCTTCAATGAGGCGAACAGCGGCGAGCGCGACGGGGTCGGCGGAGAGGAACTCCGGCGACTTATAAAAGACCAAGGGGAACAACTCCAAATGCTCGAAAGTCATCAGGGTCAGATGCGAAAAGAATTACAGAGAGCCAGAGAGTTGTTGGAAACCTCTTATGCCACAAACGAGCGACCGGCCCGCGTACCCACACACCCGATCCAGGCCACAAGAAGAACATATGCCAATGTCGCAGCGCAGCAATATGTCCAACAACCGGCGCTGCACTCAATCGTCATCACCTCGACGAACCCAATGCTCACCAACGACGAGGTTATAGGTGTGGTCAGAGAGGTGGTCAACGCCAAAAAAGATGGCCTAAAAATAGACAAGGTGCGAAAAGCGAGAGACCAAAAGGTAATAGTGGGATGCACGACCAAGGAAGAAATCAAGAAAGTCAAGGATAAAATCGAAGCATCGGGAAAGGGCCTCCAGACCGTGGATATTAAAAACAAAAATCCGTTGGTAATTCTTAGGGATATCGTCCTGGACAATAGTGACGAGGAGGTGATCCAGGCCATCCTTGCCCAGAACGACACCATCTTCCAGGATGCGACGGAGGAAGAACGTGAGCTCTTTATAAAATATAAGAAGCGAACAAGGAACCCTCAAACTACTCACATCGTTCTACAAGTGAGACCAAGGATATGGCAACGTATGACTGGAGCTGGGTCTCTCCACGTTGACCTCCAGAGGGTCAGAGTGGAAGACCAATCTCCCCTCATACAATGTTCCGGATGTTTGGCGTACGGACATGGCAGAAGGTTCTGCACCGAGGGCGCCGAAAAGTGCGGCCATTGTGGAGGTCCGCACATGAGGCAAGACTGTCCAGACAGACAGGCGGGACTGGCACCACAATGCTGTAACTGCTCTAAAGCCAAGATGGAAAATCGGGAGCACAGCGCCTTCAGTGACGAATGCCCCGTGCGTCAAAAATGGGACTACCTGGCACGATCCACCACGGCTTACATATAACACACCACACCACAATCGCTCGCTGGATGACATACTTGGTATCCCATCCAACGAACAATTGACACTAACAAAGCACTACAGACTACACAATACATATACACTACAACAACACACACACACAACTACTGGACAAACATTCAAGCAAAACACAGTTGTTTAACAACAGTGAAAGCTATGATAATAAAATACAATTAAATAAACCCATAGTCACAAAACGAGCTAAATAAAAACTATGCACCTAAATATATAACAATTATATATAAATAAAGTATATATAGGCGTTATAAAAGAAACTAGGCAATAATTATAAATAAACCAAAAGATATAGTGACATAAAATAAATAACAACATAAACAATAATCCGACAAAACAGATAAAATAAAATAAACTAAAAATAATCCCCTGAAAAATAAAGTAGTAAATAAAAAAGTAGAATAAACGTATAACAAACATGTATCCATCGGCATACATACGCGTTATAATTAATATTATGGCAAAATAAATAGGCAATAGAGTAATTAGGATTATAACATCATAGGCATAAACCAAAAGAGACAAACTTAAGTCTATTGATACAATTAATGTAATGGCAACATAGAATAAGAATATATATATATAGTAAGATAAAATAATAGAATAAGAACAACTGAACTTTGTACCGACAGATGTTATGTTAAAATAAATAAAAGACAGAATAATAGTTATATGTAGAGGACGATATTGTAAACAACCTACATAGACATCTAGTAATAATGAACTGTATATTAGCATACCATGATAGAAATAAGAATATAAAATCATATGTAACTTGAAACAAAGATGTAATTAATGTAACAAATAGCCCTTAAGATATAGACATAAGAACATAATTGCGTAGAACAATATAATAGAAAATAATATAAATAGCAATTGAAATTAATATAAGAAAATGTGATAAAGACAAAATGTTATCAAAACAAGGAAAAACTGTAAAATAAATGTAACAGAAATAAATAATAGACAATAGAAACCATGAATGTAAGCTCACAAGCATAACAAATAAGCATAAGAAACTACGTAAGAAAAACAAAAATTTAAAAAGCGAGTCACCCTTTATTTACCCGAATAACGAGTAAAGATATAAATAAAGATAGAAATAAAGATAGAAACTAGGCGGACATCCCATCCGTTAACAGAAAGAAAGAGATGAATGTAAGAAAGAACACGTATGCTGTATGAAAGTGCGAGAAGAAAACAAGCGAGAACTAGTATGAAAGAGTAGTAAAACAATAATTGTAAAAACAGAACCGTAAATAAGGTCTCTGATTACGTTAGAGGAACAGCGAAAAAAAAAAAAAAAAAAAAACCAAACCAAACCAAATTTTATTATAGTTTTTTTTCGTGTCTGGGAGGAAAGGGCACCTTACCCCAATAGTATCCGGGCGGTAAGGGTACTGTTATCGGGCTGTAAGGGTACCTCAAAATATTTATTTTATTTTAGTTTTTTGTCGTGTCTGGGAGGTAGGGCACCTTGCCCCAACCCCGCCGCCCGTTACCCCTACCGCTCCGACCCCCCCTCTGGGGTCCCCCCCCCGAAATTTTAGACCGGGATATCTCAGCCATTATAAGTCCTACAGGGGTGTGCTACCCCTCGTTTTAGAGGGAATTCCAAGGCGCACAAAACTGCCCCTAGCGATTTTGGATTCGGGTGACGTGCGGGATTTCTGCGGGGAGGGGTAACGTGTTTGGTTAGATAAATGTGTATGCTTTAATTTCATCACTCTTACTTTCCTATAATTAGGGCAGGCACCGACTTCAAAAAATACCTAGTTGATATATCAAAGTTAGTTTATTTAAGACAGAAGTTATCGTATTTATTTTTTACTTTTTAGTTCTTTTATATTCTTTCTAAACGTACGTAGGTAAGTTAGTTGCGTACAATTTAGAAGTCGGTTTTATTTTTTTTTATATATATTTATTTCTTTTTTTTTTTTAACTAAAGTCGTAGGTAAGTTCATAAAGGTTCCTTATATTGGTATTGTGGGTAGATATATATTTTTCTTTCTTTCTGTAGTTGTAGGTGAATTTTTAGTTGTGTTGTGTATATTCTTTCTAAACTTACGTAAGGTACGATTGATTCTGTTTTTTTTTTTCTTATTGTAGGTTAAGGCTAGGGACTTAAAGGTTCCTCACATTGGTAGTGTAGGTAGGATTCCGCTGGCCTGCGTTAAGACGTGATCAACTTGAAATAGGAGAGTTACCAGAAGCTGTTTTAATTTTATTTGATGATCCATCAATTGGCTGTTAATCCAAAGATGAAGAAGGATATGTCGCAGTGTCTCCTGTAGTCGGTGTTATTAAAGTCAGTTCATAGTGTTCATACTGTAAAGTCCTCAAAATAAGGAGATTTGTATCATCAGCTGTTCTTGGCTTATAAAGGTTTTCATGTTGAGTTACCAGCGCAACTGTGTCAAAAACTGCCACCGAAATAAGGAAAACGGCTTAAGAAAAACTAAAGAAAAGTTAATAGAACATATAAATGATGCTATACGAGAGTTGAAGGTGAAGGCCACGAAGGAGAGAGCAACAATGCTTAGTTATTTTACACAGGTAAGTTTACTGCTAAAATGTAATAAGGACATAGCTTCAATGGCGCAATGTCTGTGACGCCATAACTTCCCGAGTTCTTAACCGATTTTAATATTTTTTGCGTGGAATTGAATCAACAGGTTTAGGACCAAATTGTGAAGCGCCCGAATTTTGAAATTCATGAAAATTCCCATAGACACAAAAAATTTTTTTTCTTTTTTTAGGTATTATGCTCCGCTCCAATATATGGTTCCAGCGTAGCTTTATGCTTAGCGACTGCATCGCCTAGTAATATGTAATTCAAACCTAGATTTTTCATAACGGAACTGGTCATAAGTATTATATATTTTTAGCTACCTATGAAAACATCAAGTACGTCTGCAATACTAAGGCCCAATGTCCCCTCGACTTCACGTGCTCTTCAACAAAACCAGGTGCATCTGCTTGTATATGTGTATATTATGTTCTTTTTTATCGCATGTCTCAATAATACCTATTCTTAATTTATTTTCACTTGGTTTATAGGATTCGGATGTTGTAGCTTCATCCAATTATTCATCTCTTATGGAATCGATTGTCGGAGTCGCTGGACGAGAAAGCACTGCCGTCAAACGAAAGATGAGCGATACCCACGATGAACGAAGTGAGAATACTGATGAGGAAACTGCGGAGACCCCGTCTACGGAACTAAACACGACTTTGATTGTTTCGGACATCACTAAAATGTTCCAAGTAAACCGGCTCAAGAAACTCTTATCAAGAAATTTGGCCAACTGTAACAGAGAATAAATGTTCTTACTAAAGCCAGTGATGAAAGAATCTGAGTGACTAGCAAACCCGTGGACAGAGCAGCAGTAATTTCAATCGAATAGGTTTCTTGCATGATTTTTTTATTGTATAAATTGTTATATCGAGGTATATTAATAGAAAAATACATAAAAATTTTTTTACATTAATACATTAAATAATACTAATATTTAAAAAAATATTAGATTATTTTAAATTACATTCAAAAAAACAATTTTTTTTATAGACCTACTTACTTGGTTAATAGTTGTTTTTTTTTATTTTGTTAAGATAACAATTTTAATTTTGTTAATAATACGATTTTTTTAAAATTTGGTAAGAATACGATTTTATTTTGACTAAAATGTTTAATTTCAGTCAGGTTTCTGTTTCTAATTGCATTACCAAAGGTTAAAATAAATGTTTTTTTATTATTTAAAGAGTTTATTAGTAAAAAAAGCTAAAATAGGAGAATGAAGGAGAAAACAATTGTGTATAAAGCCAAAATTTTCTAAAAAATAAACAAAATACGCATGTATTGCGGGTTAAAAATTTATTGTTTTATTTAGTATTACTACCGCAAAGTCAATTAAAACTATAACAAGGATATTTTAGCGACTTTCTTGTACTATTAGGTAAAAATGGTCACTTGAGTGTTACGTAACATTTAGAGAGGGGGAGGGGGGTACAGTAAAACGTTACGGCGCGTTACAAGGGGGGGAGGAAGGGCCAAAAATCTTCAAAAATTGCGTTACGTAATACTTGAACGCTCCCTTATAATGGCATTACAAAATCCTTCATTTTTTTTCGGCAATATACAAGGTTATTTTATAAACACCATCGAAATTTTTTGTAGGCATTAGATATCATTCAAACACTTCATTTATGAAAAAAAATTGGTAGGTAAAATTTCCGCAAAAATATTATTTTGTCCGAGCGAATTATTACAACAGCTGGTTACTGGTCAAAAGAAAGGTCGCCCGAAAGGTCAAACACGGCCGAAATGTTTTGAATGAAACAGCGGGGTGGGGCGCGGGGGGTGTTGATGCCGAGGTACAGTAAGAAAGAACGACGTAACTTTCTTTTTCCAAAATTGAGTTGTTAGAAAGTCAATCTGTCGAAGAAAAAATCGTTTGAGTGAGAAAATTGCCGAATGGGTGAAAGTTATTTTATTTGCTGTAAAATAGTGTTAGTAATCTACCTTGAAGGTGGCCACGCTCCATCTTGGTGCGTCTTTTGGAAAACTCCAAAAAAACAGCTAAAAAAATTTTGAAATGCATTTTTCTCGGAATGTATGCATTTCACAGAAAAATCGATTGATTATAAAATGTAGAGGACGTCAAGATCTACAAAAAATGTCATTAGTGCAATCCCGTACACCAACAAATGCACACAGTAGGTGTCGCCAAAGTCTTCAAAACGGTGTTTTTTTGATTTTTCACCTTGAAAATACATTTTTATTACAAAAATGTAAATGTAAAAGTTGTTCTTCAAGGTTTTGTCAACAACTTTTGTTTGAACAATTTTTTTATACAACTTACCGTTTTGAAGCTGGACCTCGAAAAAGAATGAAAAGTCCAATAATACGGTTGCACCTACGGGATTGCACCAATGACATTTTTTGTAGATCTTGACGTCCTCTACATTTTATAATCAATCGTTTTTTCTGTGAAATGCATACATTCCGAGAAAAATGCATTTCAAAAATTTTTTAGCTGTTTTTTGGAGTTTTCAAAAAGACGCACCAAGATGGCGCGTGGCCACCTTCAAGGTAGATTACTAACACCATTTTACAGCAAATAAAACAACTTTCACCCGTTCGGGGAATTTTCTCACCACTCAACCTGCAGATTGACTCTACTATGTATACATATTCGGCCTTTTCATTGATGTATTTTCATAATTTAACACAAAATGTAAGAATTAACGTTAGAATATTAAGACACATCTGGCTATTTATGATTTTTATGCTAAAAATGATAATGTTTACTGTAAATTTTTATGTCACGTTGAAATAGTAAATTTTAATTATTTAATAAAAGAAAAAAATAACAATCAATAATTCAATAGCCTTATAAGAGTCGTGTAAATACTACTATTTCCATTACAAAAAAGAATGGAAATAAAATATTGTTTTTTTTGCAGAAAACCGTAATAACTTTGAAGTCGATGTTTTTATAACTTGCAAAAAGTTAGAACTTTGACTTACCCAATTTCAAAGCGCATGCGGCGAGCCGCGATCGTGGCTGCGCGCGCAGATTGTGGCTAGGGTTGCCACCTTTTATTTTTGTAGTTAAAGTACATTGGTTAATATAGGTAAGAAAAAAAAGTACATAGTATGAAAATAAAGTACAATTTATTTTCCTTTATCATTATGTTTAAAAGCATATTTTTTATTGCTTTTTGCAGTTTGAATCAAATTAGTATCTCTATTAAACAATTGCAAACACAGCATCTTTACAGTCTAGCATAGCATAGTTTAGTTTGGATATTTAATGCAACCATATCCATTCACACACACACACACACACACACACACACGGGCACACACAGAAAAAAGAAAATTTGTCTTCTTACTTGTCCTTCTCCTATACTGAAGCAATTGTAAATGCAATTCCACACAATTTGCATTTTCCATTATATTCGTTCTGTGGATCATTAATTAACCAATCACCATGTTCGTTTTCCCACGCACTTTTATACTTCTGCAATCGATTATTTTTCTTTTTATCGTATCATTTTTTTAAAACATTCTTTCGGTGTAACATATTCACTATCTGTTCTGTATATTGTATATTATATCGCGAGAACCGATACGGTATGTTTTGTTTATGATGAAACCCAGGATAAAGAAATATCACGTAAAACACACTAGAATAACAATTGACTTCTTAACTAAGCAAAAAATTAGTCGATGTCTTGACAGTTTTGACAGATAAGGAGGTGTTGCCAACAAAAAGTGTACATTAGTTCCGGAATATTTTTGTCAACTCTTTATTGTCGAGCTGTACTACTAAATTTTTCAAAATCCCAAAAACATCAAATCATTCGAATTAAAGTATTTTCGTACGGTAGGCAACTCTAGTTGTGGCGACATCTGTGCAATGAAATCAGTCACCCGGGAACTTCCCGCGACGTATGTCTTGTGCTCCCGCGCGCTTACATCACATAAATACCTACCTAACAAAATGTATTCACACCGCGAGTATTACGAGATGGTACGGTGCTATATTTTAAGTGGAGAAAGCTTAAACGGTGGCCGTGCACTGTACGAAGCTGAAAGTCTTCCTCGTCTTCGAAATAGTGGTTTCGTAAATGCTACAACACCGAATCGTCAAACCATTTTAGCTGCGAATCAACGCTTACTTGACCACGGACAATTTACGACGCCATCACACGCTCGAGGAGGTGGTAGAAGTAGACTTGCAATTGAAATCGAAGACGAAATCTTTGATTTCTTTGATCGAAATCCCAGAGCAAGTACGAATGACGCAACAAGACGTTTCGACGTAAGTCAACCCGCGGTGTGTAAATTACTTAAAGCCGCAACCATGCATCCTTATCACCATCAGAAAATGCAGTCTTTAGGTGAAGCAGATGCCGTGCCTCGCCGTACCTTTTGTGAGTGGCTGATTGAACATCCTGGTGCTGTTATTTAATGGACTGATGAATCTTTATTCACTCGCGTGGGACTGTATAACCAACACAATGAGCATTGGTGTTCGTTCCGGAACCCGCACGTGATAAGAGAGAACTATCATCAAGTGCGTTTTAGTGCAAATATGAAACACCGAACATGGTGATCGCTGGATCGGTCGTGGAGGCCCCGTCCCATGGGCGCTCCGATCACCAGACCTCACGCCTTGTGACTTTTTTTGTGGGGCGAAATTAAACGGCGGGTTTTTGTAGAGGAGGCCCAAAGCCTCGAGGACTTAAAAATAAAAATAATCCGTGCATTTGACGAAGTGAAAAATGACACTGTAGTGCTTAATAAAATTAAAGACAATGTTCGTAAACGTGCAAGACTCAGTTTGGAGAGAAATGGTCTACATTTTGAACAGTTAATGAAGTACTCTTAAACGATTGTTTTTAATCTTTATGTAAGTGTTTTATGATTGGTTCTTTAATTTATTATTGGATTGGAGTATAGCAAAGGTGTGCGGGGCGTTTAGACTTCAAAAAATTTCATAAAAATTGTGTTTTTAATTTTTTTTTTTGCATTCACAATGCAATATTTTCTATAAGATATAAAATACGTGTGTAAAAAACAACTACGCCTCCTAGCCCTCAGGTAGGATTCGAACCCGCGACTTTTCGCAATCCGGGCGAGTGCTCTGACCGCTGAGTTACCGAGACGCTGGCAAACGTGTCGAAATTTACAAACGTATTTCAACTTCTACTATGAGCTAGTATCGTTCCACCAATGTTGAACGCTAACTGCCTTCAACATCAAAAGTAATATTTTTACAAATATTAAACAATTTATTAGGATGAAACCAGCTATAATTATGTAAAATAATGCAATATTTTCTATAAGATATAAAATACGTGTGTAAAAACAACTACGCCTCGGAGCCCTCAGGTAGGATTCGAACCCACGACCTTTCGTGTAGTCATTTGCTACAACACCGTGCGTAGCGTAATGTATCAATGAAATACGGGAGGGCGGGGCGGGGGTTGTGTAATCATCTGCTACAACACCGTGCGTAGCGTGATTGTGACAGTAAAACGGTAGTTTTCCTCGGATAACTTTGTATAGCCTTAATTTAATATTTTAGTACTGAGTGATATTAAAAGAAAAAAATCTTGTTTCGTTACTCTCTTCAAAGAATATCATTTATAAATTTGGATGGTGTTTATATAATGACCTTGTATATAATATGAAGTCGGTTAATAAAACTTATTCAATAGCATATTTTCACCAGTGAAACATACATACATACACTTTTGAAATTTGGCACATTTGTTCAGACGCTGATATAGACTAACATATACGAAAACTGGGCGGTTCTGAAAATATTACATACATACGGGTCGAATTGATAACCTCCTTTTTTTTGAAGTCGGTTAAAAAATTGCAACGCTACCTCCCGGACTATAAAATATTTGATAGCCTCTTCGCCGGAATTTAAATACAAAAGTGAATCATCAGAAAAGTATTTTTGGTGACGAAATATAACCAGGAAGTGGAATATTCATTTTTGGGTTGCCATATCTATGAAGGTAATTAAAGAATTTTATTCAATGATAAAAATCGATTTTAAACTATATTTTCTGTTAAGAAAATGCTAATCTCAAGTGATTTGACTAAGAATACATACTTCTTTTCATTAAAATTCAAATAAAATACTGCGTCGTTGTTAAGCAAATCGATTATCGTGATTTTTTTTGTTGTTTGTTTGTGGCAAGACAGTCAACAATGACGACATATTCTGAAAAAAAAAATCACTTTGCCTCCGTGTACTTTGAATGTTATTTCGACTCCTTTTTTGAAAATCCAACTTTCTTTGATAATGGACTCGGATACCTCTCGAAATGAAGACCTGGCATTACCTTTGGACACCGTATCTGCTTCTGACGATGACCCCAGCGTGACTTTGGACGTTCCTTCGACCTCACATCATATTCCTTTGAGTGGGAGTGAGGAACCGATGCGATGCATAAATTGCCGCCAAGATCTTACACATCGCAGGAGACGCAGTCTTGAGCCCGTTCATAATTCATTATTCTTTATTTGCATAAAAACACGGTGAAAATTTGTTCTTACAATAATATTAAAAGTGCACATGTTTTGCCTTATTATAGAAGCATGCAAATTTTTCAACCGTAATTATTTTACTAATAGATGTCACATCTTGAAGTCTAAGAATTGTTTTATGTCATAAATAATAATAATAATTTAAATTTAAATACATTTAATGTCAATATTATAAAGTTATTTGGAATTTTATTGTAAATATGTATACACGTAGTCAGACAACTTTTATTATACATACATTCCTGATTTTGGTCTTTCCTCTAATATTAGCCCATTTGGATGGACTAAGTTTTTGTGTACAAAAATGCAAACTTCATAAATATACTGGTAGTGGTAGTAAGCCTAGGCCCTTGAGTAATGGTTGACACGACCCGTCTTGTGGGATCCCACAGATTGCTCTTATACACTTTATTGTGCAATGAATGCCTTCTTATAATCGATACCTTTACCCCACAATATTAATCTATATGGCAATACTGATTCCACGTAAGCTCGATAGGTAGTAATCACTGTCTCCCTGTTAGTAATATTTCTCACTTTGTAGAGGGCGTAAACGAATTTCTTTATTCTTTTTGATACATTTTCTATGTGAACGTGCCATTTCATGTTTTAGTCTATAATAACCCCTAAGAATTTGGTATATGGAACTTCATTTATTTTGTCAATGTTCAGTTTAAAATTATATTTATCTTGTGTGGTTTTATTGAATTGTATAAAATTTGTTTTATTTAAATTAATTTTCAAATTATTCTTCCGTTGAAGTACTTCTTGTAATTCGTCACTGGACAGCTCCACAAGTTGTAAGCATATTTAATGTTTTCAAACCGTTATACAACAAACTCGACGCGCACGTTGCTTTTAGCCACTGGGAGACACATAATGCTTGAATTATTAAAAGAATTGTTAGATGTCTGTCCATGACTAAAAATCTTAATATTATTTGCAGGTTACAGCCCACGACTTGATTTGTTTTTCTTGTTGGATGTTGGCATTCAATGCTCCACCACATCGGCAAAACACACAAAGTACAAGTAGTGGTAATCGACGACAACTATGTGTCAGTTGTGGAAGGTCTATTTCGCGTACTAGATCACATCTTCTACAAATCATTTCAGAAAGAGAAACACATATAAGGAATATAATTAGTGAATGGATCTCCGCAACAGGTAAGATCAGATTTATTTTATTTATTTGTTAGTTTATTCAGTTCTTATACTTCTGCACTAATTACACATTTAAAAAAAACAATTTATTTAGGGTATTCAAGTTCAAAAGTTTTACATATTAGATCAGAAAAAATAATTTATTTTTATGTTATTTTAGATTCGTGGGACAGATCGCATCTGTCACCAATGTTGGCAACGAACAGATAGAGTATCAGTTCCTGCAGATATACCAGGGCCAACACAAAAATTAAATTATTAAATTTTTTTTGCTGATTATACCAGAGCACCTGATTCACAAGCATATTGTTTGTTATTTATTGTTGTTATTGTTGCCCAGATTGTGATCCACCACAGAGACTGACTGTTCCCACATAGCTAAGGGTAAAGCTGTTTGTTGATTTTAATTTCTTTGTTCCAAAAAACAGTAGAATATGTTGGTTTCACTTATTTACTGATAATTGGGCTGAATGTTTGTCCATCATGGAACCTAACCATTTATTTACTTCAGAACATATCCAAGATTTTTCATCATTTGTTAAAGAAAGGGACCAAACAATAGATTATAATAATATTCAAGGAATGTCTGAGGATATGGTTCATTTCTGGCTAGGTCTGTCTAAACAACACTTTTTACAATTAAAAACTAATCTGTCAGGGTTATCTCAGTTGTATAAAGGAGAGTTAGCACTTGTTTCATATTTAGTCAAACTAAGAACCGCGGACAGTGATCAAAGAATTTCATCTTTGTTACATATTCCTCGGTCAACATTTACGAAACTTTTAGGCACAGCTCGTAATTTGTTAGATCAGGAATTTATTCCCCATAATTTGGGAATAAATCATATTAGTAGGGCTGAAATATCAGACAGAAATCTTACTATACCCAATGGTCCTCTTCACCAATGAGAGTACATATTTATACGTCCAAAAAGTTCTAATTTTTTTATTTTATTTATTTTTTTATTTGTGTGTGTGTGTATTTGCGATGTTTATTATAAGCCCTTTTTTTTTCTTTTTTCACTCATTGAACCCTGTCAGAATAATAGCGCCTTTGTGCCTATTCTGCCCAGCTGTGAATGACACAGAGGTAAAATCCTGAGACAGGGTATTTGTTGACCTCACACATTAGATTATCATTTTTTGTCTTTTGTTCGCTTCGTTCGTCCCTTATTTTTTTTGTTTCTTTCTCCTGTCCTTGTTTTCTGTGTGTGTGTGTGTCAATAAATGTTTTTTCTTTCTTTCTTTCTTCTTAATTATCTATATCAAAATACACTTACTCCTTGCACAAATACAGGAACTTAATAAAGCCATTCCTGATGGTATCCTCTGATGGATACATTAAAGATGTATTAGGCCCCTATTCAGCAACAATGTCTGATGCCAATATTATGTTACAAGAAATCTAAAATGAGGAAAACAGATTGAGACAATATTTTCAGCCAGGGGATGTTTTCATTCTGGATAGGGGCTTTAGAGACTGTGTTCCTCTTTTACAAGAGTGCAATTATTCTGTACATATGCCGGCTTCATTACAAGAAGGTGAAACTCAATTATCAACGTTGGCAGCCAATAAATCGAGAACTGTTACAATAACTAGGTGGGTTGTAGAAGCTGTGAACGGCATTTTCAAACATTCTTTCAAGATATTTCCACATGATTTTTTTAATTTGGTATCTGCACATGCAATGTTAGATTATAAAGTGGCTGCTGCCTTGATAAACAAGTTTCACCTCAGAATCAGGAATAGAGACGATGCAACACAAATCTTAGATATAATTAATGAAAGACTGTTCATGGATAATTTGCTGATTTTGTAAATCAAAATAATTTGAATAGAAGACGAGCACAGTTTCACAGTATAAATGTTAACATAAATAATCTTTCATTTCCCAGAATGACATACAGTGATTTAATTTTATTCAGCTGTGGAACTTATCAGTTTATCAGCAGGCTAGATCATACTATGGGGAGCATATCAGGAATGACGGTTCATATACTATAGAAGTATGTGCGGAGAGAGCCAGCAACCTCCTTGAAGGTTAACCCTTAACAGGCAATTGCACATTATTGAAGGAAAAATTCAAAGTGGACATATAAGCCGAACAATATATTATGTGTACATTTTATATAATAACAATTTGCAGGACCGAGACTTTATAATGCAATATTATTGCAATTGCTTTGTAGGACGAAGAACAGTGGGTTGCTGTGCCCACGTAATGACCATTATATGGTTTTTGAGCTGGGCAAGACATGAAGATACCATCAGGCCACCAGCCCAGTTTTTGGTTTTAATAATTTATGATTCTGAATGAAATATATAATATCTGTTTGTTTTATTTTATATCTATTAAGGTGTGATTAAGTTATCAAAAATTATAAACATTACAAAAAGCTATTTATTTTGGAACTAAACAAAATTATAGTTAATTTCTTTAAGCCACAAGATTGCATTACTTCACATGCTTATTGTGCCACATCTTTAGACTTTGCAGTAACTTTATTACTATAATTCATGTGTTTTGGGTATGAAATATTCAAAATGAGAATGATTTAGTCAATCATTCAATGTCCACGTAAAGCCAAAGCACCCTAACAAACTGAACAATTCCCTTTTCGGAGAATTTTACTCATTTAGAGAAAGTGGTCAAAGAAGATTGTTCGTGAATGTACATGTCGGCTCCGCGTCAGGGTTCATCTTCAAAAGTCAGTTTTGTATAAATGAGGATTTATTTATTCAAGATCACAAGTACCGAGCTTACGCTTCGAAACACCGAAAAATAATGTCCCCAATGGCACTTTTACAATATATTTATAGAGCAAAAGTCAAGTACAATTCTTATAGATTCTTGAAAATAAATATCATTACAATAAATCAACTTATTATTTAAGATGCAAAGAAACTCAATTAAAATGAGTTCTACATTATTAAATCACATTTACAACCCATATTTTATATTTTTATAACTAAAATACATGAACGGAAACTAGTGAAAAGCGCCACAAGTTAATATTGAATGTGGCTCAATAAAATGCAACAATTCAACTAAACGTAATTAAATGTTTACACATTATTTGTAAAATGATTTCGAGACTGAACAAAGCGATTATTAACATTCTTTTATTTTATTGGGGCAGGCAAAGAGAGAGTATTGATTAATACAAAAATTGTATCCAATGGAAATTGCAAACTTTTCAACAGAGGCTAATTCCTAGTTAGGACTAAAATAGGTTTTAATCATATTTTTTGGCGTGGGAGGATGTTAGGGACCGAACTGCTATTAACCTCTATTGTCGTATCATTGACAGGGTTTTGAATTTTTTAATAGAAAGCAAATATACGGTTGCTATGCGTTTTCTATTGTGTCAGAGAATAAACAAACGGTTATTTATTTTCCTACAACGTGGAAAACAGTTGCTCAACTCTCGAATGAATAAGTATCTTTTATAGTCCGTTTTTTTAACATTAGAAAGAACAAAATTTGGGTATTTTAGTGTACACCTATAATGTAACAAACAAAACATAACAAAGTGAAAAGTTTACACTAAAAAATACCTTAAGAAGCAGAAGTTGCAAACTTGTGGAACGAAACGTTGGTCAGTTTGACACGGCAAAATTTAAAAGTACATGCCGATGTTGTAATACGTACCATATTAGGTGATTTTTAAAATGGTCGCTTAACATGGCCGCCATTTGCAACAACACCGGCAAATGTCAACGTCACTGTAATCACAAAAGCCATTGCGAGTACCTGTGCATTTATCTGTTTTGACTATTTTCACTTTTTTCTTTGGTTTATTGTTAAGCTTCTATTGTTTTTGTGGAAGTTTTATGTTAAAAGTTTTTGTTGTTATTTGTTATTTAATCTGTTCAACAATGGACGAGCCTGAAGCCGGTCCAAGTGGACTCCAGCACAAGGTTGGTCCGCCACTGCTTCTTTGTTTACATAATTTCTCATACTAAAAAAAAACGGACTATAGACAGGCGCGTCACATCCTAGATCGCATCGTCGCTTAACACCAGGCGAGATACCAGTCAAGCGCTTTCCTGGTCACGATAAAATAAAATTTGCTCTGTTATTTCTTTCGTCTTTGCAAATATCTCGCTTGGAATAACAATGGCATTTCTGAGGTCATCAGCGCACCAGGCAGATCACCTGACTTTGTTGCGAGTGAACGCCACCTTTCCTTCCCTGGTCATCAAAACATTTAAAGTAGCTTGCGACACTTTCTCCTCGCCCTTCCTTTTCCTCGGCAACTCCTTCTCCAACTTCCTCCAAAAGCGAGGATCCTTCATATTCAACCATTTCAACTCCTCCAGACCTTCAATATCAACTTCGTCTTTAACTACGGTTAGTATCCTCCTCCTCTTTTGCCCCAACTGGGCCATTTGGGCCGCTTTTAACTCCAAAGCCGCAATAGACGTTAAATAACTCTTCGTGAAAATCACAAGAACCCTTCTCGAGTCTTCGACCGTTTGCGCCACCTTTAAAGGGATGAAGTCACCAATGTCCCAATCCTTGTATCTCGCACTCACCGTGTAACCTTTCATTTCTAATTTCGGTACCAATTCTACAACCACAAACTTCTCATCTTCATCAGCATATGATAGCAACACATCGCTTTTCTTACCGTCGATTTCTTCTTCGTATATGAAGAAGTTGTAGCCTTGTACATAAATGTACCACTTAATTTCACCATTAAATTTATATAAGAGGGTTGCTACAATTGCTACTAAAGTTCCGATGGCTATGAAGGCGCCTGCCACCAACCCAACCCACCAGATGTCGCATAAACTTGAAGTTACGACGGAAAACAAAGGTAATCCGTTCGCGCAAGTAGCATTTTCCTTATCAGCGGCTACATCTCTCCTTTTTAATAAACTTTCAATTTCATTCCTATTTTCACAGGAGCATTGGATAGGGTTCCCAGCGATGTACAACGTTGCATTCATGTCTGATATCGCTTTCGGAATCGTTGTTAACCGGTTATAGCTCAAATCCACTACGTTTAAAACCTTTGGCAACGTAGGTACTTCAGTTAATCCTAAATGAGATAGGTTCAAAGATACGGTTTCTGAAGGTAAACTTGGGAAGTGCCCATTCACATTACGGAATTTTAATCGGATTGACGACAAATTGCGGTCTTTGGGTCGAGGATAGGATGTTGGTGGGCTTTTGCAATCCAAGTCGATGGATGACGTCGCAGGGTGTAAAGTGCAGTTGCAGTCGTTCGGGCAATCGGAAAGAGGACATATGAGAGATGTAAGAACAGCATTTTGTAGAGGAACGCCTTTGAGATTTTGAGGATTGGCACAAGTGGCTGCTTCAAGAATCAGTTTGTCGTGCGAGGAAGGGTAGTTTAATAGCGCATAGAGGTTGCAGTCGCAATTGTAAGGGTTGTTTCCAATAAGAAAAGTGGCGTTGGGGTTGAAATCGTCTGCGATTTCGATTGTGGTGATCAAGTTGTGGCGGAAGTCGACTTTCAAATGCTGCGGCAGGAATTTGGTGTCATTTTTCTGTGAAAATATAATAAAAAGCAATAAAATTTGGATTAAAAAAGAGTTTGGATTGTGTCGGTTTAAATGTCAGCTTTGAACCAAACGGTTCGAGGTCAAACATTACCGATGTCTTAAATGTAAGCCATGCTAGCAATTGTTCAGTAATTAATATTATCAAAACGAAATTATGAATATGAGTACAACTATTAAATGAGTATAACAGTGTTTGAAAGTCACTAAACGATTACGTGTAATTGGCCGATTGCGGTGATTGGTCGTGTGCTGTGATTGGCTATTTGTCAAAGTAATGATTCCCCCCCACCATTCTATGTTATAAAAGGTTTGCCTTGCTGTCAATTGAGCCCTTTTTACTTCGGTCTGTCGACGAGGAATAACCTTTTGCTGTTATTCTGCTAGTTTGACTTAGTACGTGCTTACATAAAACACAAGCACTTAGTTTACCAAGAGAGGTTAACGGCAATACTAATACTGTGTTTGTTAACATTTAAAAAAAAATTACACGTATAGCCAGATGGACTTAAAATAAGTGCTATCAACAATCAAAACTGTCACAATTGACAATCCCTTTTATTTGCAAAGAGATTGTGTGGAGAAGAAAAATAAAAAAAATATATAAGTATTACTATTACTTATGTATTGGTGATCGGACTTTTAAGGTTAAGTACACTGGTGGATTTATGAACGGATAAACACACAAAACCACCCAAATAGGGTTTCATATATGACCGTAGTCTTCTTTAGTGTTTTACAGGAACAAAAGCTAATTTCTTGATGTTTTATAAATCGATGAACGCCGGCTGCACGCACGAAAAAGCATGACTCATTGTCTCATTCCGTCTGAGCCGAGCGTGCAAGCGAGAGCGTGGCACACGCTATAGAGAGGCACGATCGGCCTAAGCGTTCGGCTTGTGACGCAACTATCTCTCTTCCACTCCATCGGCCGAGTAGAAGAGAGACAGCGGCAGCACACAACCTACACGTGGACTGTTTTCTCGACTGTTTATAAATTGAAGTGAAAAGTTAATGTGGTTTCCATTGTTTATTACAACAACAATTACGGCAAAAAAGGTAATTAATTCAGTTAAAATTCTAAACGTATGCAAATTTTTATCAATGTTTTTATATGACGTTATTACGTAAAATAATCGTTCGTAAACCGACTTTACAGACAACCAATTTATTTTTCAGAAGTATCTCTACGAGAAAACTTTATCTTAGGGGGGAAATAGGAAACATTCCAACTCACCCTGAGTCTATGAATTTTATTCCACGATAAATCGATATGCTTTAACATAGGGAGGGAGACTCTCCAATCATCGAACACCACCTCAATCGCATTGTCACTCAAGTTCAAATGTCTCAAGTTTACAAGATCCACAAGGGGGGATTTATTCACATCTTCGATGGGGCCTTTGTGGAACGTGAGCTGGTTAGATGTGAGACTGAGGTCCTGGAGGTTTCGGAGGCCAAGGAAGGTGGTGGCGGTGGTTGAATGAAGTTTGTTCCTGTTTAAGTTCAGCGTCAACAAGTTGGACAGTTTGTTGAATGTGTTCCTGGAACGACAAATTACCTATTGCCATTAGAATGTATTGTCATAACATTTGGACAACTATTGCACATTTTTGGAGTTCCCATGGATCAGCTTCACTTCAGCTTGACGAAATGTATGTGACGTCATAACTCTATGAGTTCTCAGCCGATTTTCGTATTTTCGTAATTAATCGATCCAACAGGTTTAGGACTTGATCGTGCGTGACGGAGCCCGAATTTTGTAATTCGCAAAAATAAAAAAGTTATGACCAAAAAACATTGCCTCTATGGGATTTCCCATTGAAACATTCTTATGGAATTTTAAAATTTACTAAACATTTTTGATTTTTTATATTTAGTATTACGCTCCTCTCCAATATATGGCGCTAGCGAAGCTTTATGCTTAGCGACTGCATCGTACTTATATTATATTCTGCGAAATCACAATTACTATTGATGCGTTTGATGGCGCAGCGAGTTCGGCCTATGAGTGAAGAAGTAAAGGAATCTTCGCAAGGGTCCGTTATCGGAAGAATGGATATAAATATACCATACATCGATTTCAAGTCAAGCATTGAGTACTTGACTTGAAAACCTGATAAACTGCCGGTTCCGGTTGTATCTGTTATCGTTAGCATCCGTCAAACCTGAGCCCGCACGGTGTTTTCATCCTTGTGTAAGCTATGCTAGCAATAGTTCAGTAATTATTATTATCAAAAACAAAATTATGACTAGTAGTGCAATTATTAAATAAGTATTTTTTAATGGAATTCAAAAGTAGCTAAACGATAACGTGTAACTGGTCGTGCGCTGTGATTGGTTATTTGTCAAAGTAGGGGTTTTTTCCCACCATTTGATGCTATAAAAGGTTTGTCTTACTGTTTATTGGTTTGTGAACGAGAAATAATCTCTTGCTGTTTTTCTGCTAGTTTGACTTTGTACGTGTTTACGCTAAGGAGGGGCCTGCCCCCCCGCCGTGGCTCATTACTGGGCTGATAATGAAGAAAAAAGAAATGTAAGAACCATACTCACTCAGTTATAGTTTGAATCGCATTATCCGACAAATCCAACCACTTCAAATTTATCGTTTTCTGAAAAGCTTCTATGGGGATGATCGTGATATTATTCTGGTTGAGGCTCAAGATTTCTAAGTTCCTTTGATCCCGGAATAGTACTCCCGGTATCTGAGTTATGTTGCACCCTTGGAAGAATATTTTCTTTATAGCCGTGGAGTTTTCAAAGAGATCGGGTGGGAGATGGCCCAGGGCCGTCTGATTCATGCTGACGGTCTGGAGTGATGGTAGACCGGCCAGCGATTTGCTTCGTAACGTCAATGTATTTTTGCCAAAATCCAATTTGATCTGGAAGATTGAAGACGAATAGAAATATATTTTTTAATCTGGGCATGCAATTATTGAATAAAATGCCATAAATAGTGATCGACACACACTTCGATTATTTATTTATTTTAACTTTGTTGCACACTTGTTATAAGGTCGGAGATGTTGCGTACCCAAAAGGTAAAAACGGGACCCTATTACTGAGACTTCGCTGTCTGTCCGTCTGTCTGTCTGTCACCAGGCTGTATCTCAAGAACCGCGATAGCTCGACAGTTGAAATTTTCCCAAATTATGTATTTCTGGTGCCGCTATAACAACAAATACTGAAAACAAAATAAAATAAATATTTATTTCTTCCCATAAAACACACGCGATTTTTTTTGCCCTTTTTTGCTCGATATGAATAATGGCAACAGGTAGGCATTTGAAATATCCACAAAACACTCAGTTGTATTTTTACTTTAATAATAAATAATAAAATTAAAATAAAATAAGTATTTAAGGGGGGCTCCCATACAACAAACGTGATTTTTTACTTAACTTAAAGTTTGTACGGAACTCTTCGTGCACGAGTCCGACTCGCACTAGGCCGGTGTTAGTTGTATCGGTTGCAATGCCCTTTTGGGAAGTTAAGCTATAATTGATATGTAATAAGTGCAATAAACACATTCTTCTGTTACGGTTGTCTTACCGGAAACCCCCACTACTACACCCAAGCCAGGGCCGAGCAGCGGCATGGCAGCATAAATACGATCTGAGAGCGTCGATCGCTCTCATTTGCTTCGCGGCGTTTGGATGTGACGGACGTCTACTGTAGTGTTAATTAGGGTCGTTTAGGGTTAATTTGTAATTTGTAATTATAACGCTGGTGATTTGTCATTTCTATTAATTTTTTTATTTTCCCTCATTTCTGGTCGGTAAGATCAGAAGTGGGATTCACGCGTGTTATTTGCCGCTCGTGCTATCTTGTTTTAGTGTTTGCTTCTTAACTAGTTAACATGTCCGGGCGTGCGTCTAGATCAAGAGAACTTAATCATTCTCGGAAGCAACCACGTGGCAATAGTTCATCATCTGAACGTCATAGTGTTCAGGTTATGAAACGTTATAAATCGCCATTAAGACAACATGAGGTTCGTCCACGTGGTCACCGAGATAGGTTATCTAGACGGCACAATAGTGTTGGTACACCACGTGTAAGTCCTACTAGTGACCGGGAGCGATCACGTAGTCCGTGCAGTACTCGCTATAAACACCGCAATAGTTCATACTACCGTTATCACAGTTTTCATAACGACGCATTAGAGAAGATTTTCACAAGGCTTAATGCTCTTGAGGATAGATTACAGCCGCCTGTAACATCCTCTCAAGTGGTTCCGTCACATCCAATTGTCGAAACTCCTCCATCTACTTTACCCACCGAATTGACTGGAGCCACCGAAGGGGGCTCTCGTAAGCAGAAGGACCAGGATGTAACGAACAGAATTGTTGGAGCATTATCTTCGCTTGTTCAAGTAAGGTCTCAAAATTTCTATATTTCTCATTTTGATCCTAATTTAAATGATTTTGATATATGGTGTGCAGAGGTCGATCGGGCGAAAAATGTAAACAATTGGGATGATCGTGAATGCCTCGGGCGCATAGGCGGGTGTTTGAGGGGAGATGCGAAATCATGGATAAATGAGTGGGTTACAAGTGATAGGACGTGGAGTAATTTTAAGACAGAATTTCGTTCGCTATGCCCACGTAACATTGATATAGCTACTGTCCTCTATGAAGTGATGTGCTCTAATTCCAATAAGTACGTAACATATGCAGAATATGCTCGTAGATCTCTTTTGCGGCTCAATATTGTTACTGGGTTGTCAGATGAATTGAAAGTCGCAATAGTTATTCGAGGCATTTCCGATCCCCAAGTTAAAGCTGCGGCGACCAACGCAAAATTGGACACCAAACACCTCGTTGAATTTCTGTCAGCATTTATTAAACCTGCCACTGAATTTAAGAACTCCAACCATCCTGTTCGTTTATTAAATCAGCCTGCATCATTATATTCGCGTAAACGCGAAATGTCCAAAGGCGATAGGAATGTCGCGTGCTTTGTTTGTGGGAAAATTGGTCATAAAAAAAGGCACTGTCCCAAACAGTCTAGAAGTGAGACTGCACATCCCCAACATGATTCCAAAACTACCCCCTCAACCTCTAACAATAACAGAAGTTTAACGTATTGCACATTTTGTAAACGTAATGGGCACTTGGTGGATACTTGTTTCTTAAAGCAGCGTTCTGATTCATATTGTGCTAAAAATCCGTCGAATGTAAATTTTTGTTCAAAACCAAATCACAGCTCAATAACATAATGCCAGGCTTAGTTCAAAAAATACCAGTTGATATTTTAATTGATAGCGGATCTGACATTTCTTTAATTTCGGAATTAATATTAAAACATTTTAATCTTAATAAAAAGCCGACTTATCGCTTAATGCGAGGGATAGGAAGCCAAGAAATCGAATCAACTTCATATGTAACAACTATTATCGATTTTCCGGAAGTGTCACTTGAAGTAGATTTGTACGTGGTTCCCAGTAATTGTATTGATGCACCAATTTTAATCGCTACTGATGTTTTGAACCGTCAGGGAATAACGTATATCCGAGCTAATAATGAGCAACGGATAACTCGATTAGATATTCCCTTAAATGTGCAACGTGTGAGTACCAAAGAAGTTGAAAATATTAAATCCCCTTTAATTGGCAGTGAAAGAGTACGGTTACTAGGGATAATCCGAGACTTCTCAGATATTTTCGTTACTGGGACAGCAACTTCTACGGTAAACACAGGTAGTATGGAAATTAAGTTAACTTCAACTAGCCCAGTTTGTCATCGTCCTTATAAATTATCTTTGGATGAGAAAAGAAGGGTTCGTGACATTATTAATGATTTGCTTAGCAAGGGAATAATTCGTGAATCACAGTCTGACTACGCGAGTCCCATCATCCTCGTGAAGAAGAAAGATGGAAGTGATAGGATGTGCGTAGACTATAGAGCGCTTAACGATGTTACTGTAAAAGAAAGGTTTCCTTTGCCGCTCATAGATGACCATATTGACAAGCTAGGTAACTTCAAGTTCTTTTCGAGTCTCGACATGGCTACCGGGTTTCATCAGCTCCCGCTGAAAGATGATGATTCGATCAGTAAAACAGCATTTGTAACCCCCGAAGGGCACTATGAATACTTAAAAATGCCCTATGGCTTAGCCAATGCTCCCATTGTTTACCAAAGGGTCATTACGAAGACTCTAAAGCCATTAATAGACTCTGGTAAGGTACTAACATACATCGATGACGTTTTAGCTTTATCTAACACAGTAGAAGAAGGTTTTGACATATTGCGCGAAATTTTGAGTACACTTAAAACGCGGGGTTTTCCGTCAATCTCAAAAAGTGTACTTTTCTGGATACGGAGGTAGAGTACCTAGGTCGGTTAGTAGGACATGGTCAGGTACGGCCGAGCCCAGGGAAGGTAGAAGCTGTTGTCAAATCTCCAAGGCCAACCAATGTAAAGGAGGTTCGACAATTTCTAGGTCTTGCAGGATATTTCAGACGATACATAGCTGGGTATTCGTCTAAAACTGCCCCCATATCTAAACTTTTAAAGAAGGGTGAAGCATTTGTTTGGGGTCCTGAGCAGGATGCTGCACGTGACTACATTGTAAGATGTCTAACCGATGAGCCTGTTTTAGCAATCTTTGATCCCAAACTCCCTACACAACTTCACACCGATGCCAGTGCTATTGGCTTAGGTGCTATTTTACTGCAGGAACACCCCGGTAAGATGAAGAGAGTTGTTTCATATTTTAGTAGGGCCACTCAAGGTGCCGAAACCAGGTATCATAGCTATGAGTTGGAGACGCTTGCTATCGTTTGCGCTCTTAAGCATTTTCGTCACTATTTAATTGGTATAGACTTTAAAATAGTGACGGATTGCAATTCACTAAGATTAACAGAGCGTAAAAAGGACTTGATACCTCGGGTGGCGCGTTGGTGGGTCTACCTTCAAGATTTTAGATTCACTTTGGAATACAGGAAAGGAATTTTAATGCAGCATGCTGACCTTTTAAGCAGGCACCCTCTTCCATATAATGTCGCTCATATCCGTAATACAAATAATTGGGCTAAGATTGCCCAGACGGCAGATTCCGAGACTCAGGGGTTAATGGCGAAGTTAAGGGATGGAGAGTTGGATGCAAATAGGTACGTAATCAAAAACGACCTGCTCTATTATAAATATACGCCGACAGGCGAGGAACCCCGACTTTTGTGCTACATCCCCAAGGGACACAGGCTCAGTTTATTGAGAATTTTTCATGACGATCACGATCATATAGGTGTTGACAGGACTACAGACTTAATACTGCGTCATTTTTGGTTTCCGGGACTACGATCGTTTATACGAAAATATATTGGTCATTGCATTATTTGTCTTGCACATAAAAAGGTGCCTAGAGCTTCACATCAACCTATTGAATCCTGGTCGAAACCAGACATTCCATTTTCGACAGTTCATACCGATGTCCTAGGACCACTTCCCGAGTCCAATGGTTTTAAGTACGTCTTATTAGTCATTGACGCATTCTCAAAATACTGTCTGCTTTATCCCTTGTACCGACAAGATGCCGAAGAATCAAAGCGAGTATTTTCTAACGCTGTCTCTCTATTCGGCACTCCGTCAACTATTATTTGTGATCGAGGAAGAATGTTTGACAGTTCCACATTCCAAACCTGGGTTAGCAATTTGGGTATTTCATTACATTTTATTACACCTGGTATGCATCATGAGAATGGACAGGTTGAAAGGTACTGTCGGACCGTTCTCAATATGCTTAGGGTCGAAGTTGGTAATAAAGGTTCAAAATGGTCTGATTTACTGTGGAAAATCCAACTTACCCTTAACATTACCAAGCAATCTACCACGCAAACATCACCACTACAACTGTTGGTAGGTATTGAGGCAACAACACCGGTTATCAGGTCATTGATAAGAGATGTTGCGTTAGATAATACTAATCCCAATCGGGAAGCATTGATGCTCCTCAGAAGACAACGTGCATCTGGGCTTCTTGAAGCTAATCAACAACGCCAGGACAGCTACGTCAACGAGGGTCGACGTCAGCCTCGCAGTTTTGCTGTTGGCGATTTTGTATTTGTGAATAAGGCTTCACAATCTACTGGCAAGCTAGACTCTGGCATGCGTGGTCCTTACAAGATTGTGTGCGCGCTGCCGCACCACAGATACGAATTGGAGCTACTCGCCGGGTCGTATGGGAAGAAGACTCAAGCAGCCGCCGAGCATATGGTGTTGTGGCGTGGCGAGTGGACTCCGGATACATGCTCAATATTTTTTGAGAACGGTGAGTTAGTGGTGTCAAGCGAACTTTGGGCCTCTGACACTAGACAACAAGCACACTCTGTGGCTTGGTTGTGATGGTCGCGAAAGCATAATACTGCAAACGTGGGGCCTCTGTTATGCGATCGCAAGGTGTCAAGCGAACTTGGGGCCTCTGACACTAGACAACAAGCACACTGTGGGGCTTGGTTGTAATGGTCGCGAAAGCATAATACTGCAAACGTGGGGCCTCTATTATGCGATCGCAAGGAGACAAGCAAACGTGGGGCCTCTGTCTTTAACGCTGTTTTGGTACATGAACAAAATGAGTTTTGCTCATGGACTAATGTGAACTTTGCTTTTATTTTGTTCTATAAGGATGATGCTGATGGCGGAAGGCCGGAATTCCGTTATCAGTAGCAGTTCCTATTTTGTTAATTTTTCTATTTATTTTCGTCACTGGAAATCTGAAGCTGTAATTTTGTTTTAGTTTGCGAATTTTCATTTTCTGTTCCTATTCTTGGAGACGCTTGAGTGCACGCTTGCGGCTCTAGACATTTAAACTGAAGTTAATAGCACTACTTTTCTGTTTAAAGCACTAATAACGCAGAAAGCTTCAATTTCCGCTTCAGATTGCTATTTTTCCTTCATGACTACAAATTTTTCTGGATATGTTACAGAAGGTTACCAGAGTGATAGTGATCAGGAAGCAGGAAATCAGCCCGGCTGTGATGAAGAAGCGGTCGTGGACGCCTCGCCGTCAGGATCGGCCGTCTTACCGGAAACCCCCACTACTACACCCAAGCCAGGGCCGAGCGGCGGCATGGCAGCATAAATACGATCTGAGAGCGTCGATCGCTCTCATTCCGCTTCGAGCCGCCGTGCGCACCAGTCGTCCCCGTACACAGGTGCCCCCTAGCGGCGCTCGCCTCACTTCGCTCGCCTCCCGCGTGAAACGCTCCTGTTGAAGCCGAAGCGCTCCTGAGTCCCCGATCCGGGCGGATAGGCAGCCGCTTGTTGCGAGCCTTCTCGCGACCAGCGGCCCTCGCGTCGGATCGCGTCTCTCTCTCTCTCTCTTTTGCGCACCGCGGTGGTCGTTAGGGCAGCCGCTAGTTGCGGAACCTTCCGCAATTAACGGTTTTTACTTCCGATTTCTCGGTCGTAATCGTTCCGGGTTAGCTGGAACCCTTTGTTTGTATTAAAATAAAGGGTTCCTCTTCCCGCCCGCGTCTTGCGTCGACGGATACCTTGCGGTGTTAACGAAGTCGGCGGAGCAATCCCGGTTTGCTCTCTAGGGCCCTTCAGGCTCTAGGAAAACCGAAGGCCAAGTCCCATTGCACTTGGGCTTAGCCCAAGGGGTTTGGCAGGCGGCTATCCATTTAGGGATACCTGCCCTCGGTCGCGTCACCCCCTCCCCCCTGCCACCCGGCAGGGGGTGTCTCTTGCATTAGTTTTATTTCTTGTTTTTTCTCTTTAATTTTATTTTCCAGCTCACGAAATGGAGTCTTCGGACCCAAGTGAGCTCATCAACGAGCTTTCGGGTGTCGACCCGCTACTCTCGCAGCTTCCTGCGAGTAGCGTGGCGGCACTCCTCGCCTTTTTTGAGGCGCGGTTCGGGCCCCAGCCCGTGGCCGCGCAAACCCAAACCCAGATAGGAACCCAACGATCCCTTCCTATCATCCTCTCCTCCCCGGCGTCTCCAGACGCGCAGGGGATTCAACGGTCACCCATCCCGACCGTGACCAGACCCAACTTTAGCGACATGGATTGCGAATTCCTCGCATCCAAGCGCTCGGCCCCGAGGCACACGCCTCCCTTCTCGTCCGACTCTGCCGACGAGTCTTCCTCTACGCTCACCGATGGTTTTACCACGGTAGAGGGAAAACGTTTGAAGCGCATCAAGCGCAGAAAGAACGTTTCTCCGCCCGCCACTCCAGTGGCTTCCACCACCACCTCAGCCGCCCCGGTTAAGGCAGCCCCTACGGCCCCGAGCAGGTCCACCGGGGACCTGCCCCGCGCCGCCCCGACTGCACGCCCATCCACCTCGCGTCCACTATCAAGGTGCGACGCGCAACCTACAAAGGTTGCTGCCCCCCCGCCGATCCAACTTCAGGACAAGGCCAAGTGGGGCTTAGTGTCCGCCTTATGTGTACAGGAGAAAATCCAGTACACAAAGGCCGTCAACAAGGGTTTGACCATCGAGGTCAACACCCCCACGATCGCGGACTTTAGGTCTCTGACCCGACTTCTTGCCAACAAAGGCATTTCTTACTACACCTTTGCGCTCCCCGAGGAGCGCAAAGTCAAGGCCGTTCTTAGGGGCATCCCCGAAGAACTTCCGAACGAGGACATCCTAAATGACCTCGTTCGACAGGGCTACCCTGTTGTCGGCGTGCACAAGTTGCACGCGAGCAATGGGAGGTCCTGGCCCCTCGCTTTGGTCATAATGACCAACAACGAAAAGGCCAAACCCATCTTCCGCGCCAAAGACCTCGTGGTCTGCGGCCTTTCTGGCATTCGAGCCGAGCCCCCCAACAAGCGTGGGTATCCTGGGCAGTGTCACCGCTGCCAGCTTTACGGCCATGCAGCGGCGAACTGCAACGCTTCACCGAGGTGCGTCAAGTGCCTCATTCCACACCTGACCAAGGAGTGCTCTCGCACGAGAGACTCCCCCACCCCTCCCGACTGTGTGCTGTGTGGCCAATCCGGCCACCCAGCTAACTATAGGGGTTGCTCTCGCGCCCCTCGCCCAAAGCCTCCCAAGGCTAAAAAGCCTAACCGGGGACCAAAGGCATCTTCTTCTCAGAAGAAGAGGCCTTCTGGCCCCCCGGCCCCTCCTAAGCCTTCGCTGGCAAATTTCCCACCCCTACCTAAAGGGGCGGGACAGCCGGCTACCACCACTCCAGCCCCCCCCATGCCGGCCTCCGGACCGGCCTGGGGACCAGCCCCTCCGGCACCGGCCCCTGGGCCGGCCTGGGGCCCAGCTCCCAAGGCGACGCCGCCTAAGGCGTCACCGCCGAAGGCGGCTCCCGCCTCCCAAGCCCCGAAGTCATCCCTTATGGATGACTTCTCTATCATTTTCACCACGATGCAAGGCATCAATATCAATGAGATATCGGCCTTGGCATCCAAACTCAGGATGGCCCAAAACGCCCAACAACGGCTTCTAGCTCTCTGTGAGCACGAAGCCCTTCTCCGGTCCCTTAACTAAGGTCCATAATGCCAGGAAGGATCCCATCTTCTTCTTCTTCTTCTCCGACTGTACCAGTCGCTCCTCTCACCGGTCGAGTGAAACCTAGAGGTGTTTCGCTTATCTCTTTCAATACCCGCTCCCTGCGCAAAAACATTCCCGAGCTAAGGGTGTTTCTGCGCGAAAGGGACCCCGACCTTGTCCTACTTCAGGAAACATGGCTCAAACCGTCTATACGGAAAGGGCTATCGATTCCTTCATACTCCCTAGTCAGAAATGACAACTTCACCCCAGCGGACCAGAACCGCAGGGAAATTGTCTCTGGTGGCACGGCGATCTATTACAAAAGATCGCTTCACTGCTCACCAATCCCCACTCCTGCTCTCTCTAACATGGAAGCCACGGTATGCAGACTGGCTATGTCGGGTCACAGAACACTGATCATAGCTTCTGTCTACATACACGCTGGCACCACTCCATTGCGGAGCGACTTCGAGTCCCTTCTGTCCTTGGGCGACTCAGTCATTCTGTTTGGAGACTTTAACTCCAAGCACACTGACTGGACCTGCCGTAAGACAAACACCGGCGGGCGGCGTCTGCTTCAGATCACACATGATCTCGAATTAGACGTCTTCAGCCCGTACGAACCCACCCACTACCCAGACAACCCACAGAATGATCCCGACGTACTAGACCTCGCTCTAGTCAAGGGAGTCTCCCTCCCATTTAGGACGATTGAGACCCTCCAAGACCTCGGGTCCGATCACAGGCCGGTTTCCCTCATTATGGGAAACAAAGAGCCAACCCCTCCCTCCTTCAAAACCATTACTGACTGGGATCGGTTCAGATCGTCCCTCAAGTCGGCAATGGAAGTAGACAACCCTTCGCTCTCTATGGACCCCGACTATTACGATAGTTCGGAGAAAATAGATGCAGCCATTTCCGAACTTACCCTTTTGGTCCAAAGAAAGACTGCGGACAGTGCGAGGAAGGTACCTGTGAAAAATCACAATGCCATTCCTCCCACCCTCCGCAACCTGATGAGGGCCAAAAACGCAGCTCTCCGGAGAGCTGCTAGGTACCCGACCCCTGAGTACAGAGCCAGAGCTAACCGTCTTCAACGGTTAGTAAGATCTCAGTTGAACGACCTGAGGAATAACCAATTTGGTGACCTCATGGCGGACATCACTCCCTCCCATGTAGCCTACTACCGAGTGGCCAGAGCCCTCCGTAGTGACACCTCAAACTTCACACCCCCTCTCCTCCGTCCCGATGGCTCCACAGCCTTCGACGACGAGGAGAAGGCGGAGTGTTTTGCTGACAGCATTGCTTCACAATGCTCAGTCAGCACTCAGATTTGCGACCCATCCCACCTTCAGTCGATTGAGAAGGAGCTCAGCGAGCTGAACTCCAAACCTCTAGACTCTGATCCCATCACAGTGTCCCCTGATGAAGTTCATTCCTTCATCAAGGGCCTCAAGACCAAAAAGGCCCCTGGCGCCGACGGCGTCTCCAACATGGCCCTTAAGCACCTACCATCTCAAGTGCTGGTCTTACTGTCCCTTTTATTCAACGCCTGCTTCGATCTCTGCTACTTTCCAGCAGCCTGGAAGGAAGCAATCGTAATAGGCATCCCCAAGCCGGGGAAACCCTTAAACCTCCCTGCGAGCCACCGCCCCATCAGCCTCCTCAAGGCAATGGGGAAACTCTTTGAAAGGTGTATCCTCGCCCGCCTAAAAGACCATCTCTATACCAATGACCTTATCATACCCCATCAGTTTGGCTTTCGAACCAAACACTCATGCCCCCAACAGGTTCACCGCATAGTCGAGTACATCTCGAGCGGCTTTTTCCCTAGGAAATATAAGACCGTGGCGGTTTTCTTTGATGTAGCCAAGGCCTTCGATAAGGTCTGGCACGCTGGACTAACTGTCAAGCTGTACAGACTTAATCTGTCAGTGAGACTGGTCCGGCTAGTAGCATCATTTCTCCAGCATCGTACCTTCCGTTTCAGATACGAAGGTACTCTCTCAACTCCGCGTAACATAACAGCGGGCGTGCCTCAGGGCTCTGTCCTGGCTCCTCTGCTGTATGTTATATACACAAATGACATTCCCGTCCCAACAAACGGGGTACAACTGTCCCTGTTTGCAGACGATACTGCTCTGTATCTCAAGGGCTCATCACTTAGGAATATCCTCCCGAGGCTTCAGACCTCCATCAACTCCTTAGGCGACTGGTTCCGCGAGTGGCGTATCGATGTAAACCCGGATAAGTCATCCGCTGTTTGCTTCGACGCAAAACGCACGCGTGTACCGGCCCGCCACAACCCACCCCGACTCCAGGGGAAGCCCATTCCATGGCAAACCACTGCCAAATTTCTAGGCGTCACCCTTGACCAAAAACTGACATTCTCTCCTCACGTCAAGAGAGTGTCTCGTAACGCGCGGTTTTACTTGGGGCGTCTCAACCCTATGTTGGGGCGTCACAGCCGCATGTCACTTCGAAACAAGCGAACACTTTATAAGGTTTGCATACGACCGGTGATGACCTACGCGTCCCCGATCTTCTCACATGCAAAGGCATCAGTCCTTAATAAATTGCAGGTGATTCAAAACCTATTCATACGTAGGGCCTCAAATTCTCCCTGGTATGTCCGCAACGCGGACTTGCACAGGGACTTTGAACTCCCTACTCTCCAACAATATTTCAGAAAGGCCTCTGAACGTTTCTTCGAAACAGCAGAGAGCCACTCTAATCCACTTATCCGGGGCGCATCCAACTACACTCCTTCCTCATCCACGAACCCTCTGTCTAGGCGACCTAGGTCTGTCCTGACAGACCAACCCAGTCAATTGTCAGCTGACCTGAACCTCCTCTTAGAGGCACAGGAATCAGCCAAACGTAGAGCCAATACAGACCCATCAGGTCTACCCCAGTCCTCTCAGATGCCGACTGGCCCCCCTTCTGGGAGCCAGCCGACTTAACTTCATTCACGACTGACCCCCCTTCTGGGAGTCAATCGTTTTTTTCTATGCGCTCTCTCACCTAGGTGAGTAGCGCTTGCGCCACCCCTCTCTAGAGGGGTGGTCGCCTCAGATGACGGCTTATGACCTTCTCCGGGTGCAAGCCAATCCCAGGTGGTGTTTAGTCAGTACAAGTCTGACATAACTATCGGGCCGGCCCGAAGTATCCATAGAGGATTCACCACCTCCCTCCCCCGTGTCCGGAGGGTGCATTTTGCATAAAAAAAAAAAAAAAAAAAAAAAAAAAGTCGATCGCTCTCATTTGCTTCGCGGCGTTTGGATGTGACGGACGTCTACTGTAGTGTTAATTAGGGTCGTTTAGGGTTAATTTGTAATTTGTAATTATAACGCTGGTGATTTGTCATTTCTATTAATTTTTTTATTTTCCCTCATTTCTGGTCGGTAAAAGTTGTTTTTTAGCATATCATATTAAAATAATAATATAATTTATTTCGTTAAATTTTGTACAATCAATTTCATCAGTGATTGAAGTCACCTAGTAAGCAAAAATGCCTGTAAAAAATGACTTCACTCTTCCATAACTATACATTTGGTGTTACATTAATATTATCGAAGTTTCATTAAAGAAATACTAACTCAACTTAAAAGAGAAACATAGGTGTAATATAATTATTCCATTATTCTCTATCTTAAAAGTAAGTTTTTATGTGTGTTCAACTTACGTGTGTTGTACATATATGGTGTATGTGTGTGTCGCAGTGAGCGTAGTTAATATAGCTGTTTGTGTGTATATATATTTCAAAAATCATAACACATAGTTACAAAATTTTACTTATCAAAATTTTCCGGAATATTTTTTTACTTTTCCTTCATCTTTTGATACAGTAAATTTAAATCTACCAGCCGTTTCTATCCATCAGCTTTTATTTTTCGTACAGAGCTTTTTGGTATTTTGTGTGAGGGTAGGCGCACATTTACGAATTTAACACAGTGTTGATATCAGTTAAGATAAAATTTTAGCGATGTCTACATCAAGGAGACGTTGTTTAAACGATCCGGAATGTTTTTGCTTTATTTGTAGTGAATATGTTTTTAAAAATTATAGAAAATCGGTGACAGATTTCGTAAAAATCGCGTATGCTAACTATTTTAAAGTACAAGTGTGTAATTTGGACAAGCCGTGGGTGCCTAAAACTGTTTGCCAAAATTGTGTTGTTAGTTTACGACAATGGTCAAGTGGAAAAAGAAGTTCCCTGAAGTTCACAACCCCTATGATCTGGCGAGAACCGAAGAATCACCATGATGATTTCTATTTTTGTGTCGTTAATATAAACGGCATTAATTCAAATAACCGCAGTAAATGGATTTATCCTGATTTACCGTCTGCTAAACGACCAACTTTGGTACCTATTCTAGCTCAAGAGCCTATACCACCAGTTTTACCTTCGACATCTGCAGCAGCTTCTTGCCAAATGGAAACAGACGACATAATAGACGATGATAAGTCAAATGATCCTGATTTTATTCCCAATGTCCCGACTACAGAACTTTTTAACCAGAATGAGTTAAATGACCTAATGAGAGATCTTAATTTGACAAAAGAACAGTCCGAGTTACTCGCCTCTAGATTGAAAGAAAAAAAAGTACTTGCACCCAATACTAAAGTCACGATATACCGTACGCGCGAAAAGGATTTGTTAAAATATTTTTCGCAAGAAAATGACTTAGTATTTTGCCAAGATATCGGAGCTTTAATGAATAACATGGGTTTACAACAGTATGATCCACATGATTGGCGTCTTTTTATAGACAGCAGCCAAAGAAGTTTGAAATGTGTTTTGTTACACAACGGCAATAAATTCGGTTCTATCCCTATTGCATATTCCAGGACATTAAAAGAAGCTTATGGAAATATTTCTTCTGTTATAGAGAAAATCAAATACCATGAACATAACTGGCAAATATGTGTGGATTTTAAAATGGTAAATTTTCTTTTAGGACAGCAAAGTGGGTTTACAAAGTATCCGTGTTTTATTTGTCTTTGGGACAGCAGAGATAGAGAACATCATTGGACTCGGAAAGAGTGGCCTTTAAGAGAAAAATTAGTGCCTGTAAAGCAGAATATAATACATTCTCCGCTCGTTAATAGAGATCGCATTATTTTGCCACCACTGCACATAAAACTTGGTATAATGAAGCAGTTTTTCAAGGCACTTGATACATATGGTGACTGTTTTGAGTATGTTGCACAGAAATTCCCTGGCCTAACTACAGAAAAATTAAAAGCTGGAATATTTAATGGACCACAAATACGTCTGCTAGTTAATGATGAAAATTTTGTGAAAACAATGAATGAAAAAGAGTCCAAAGCATGGAAATCATTTGTGTCAGTAATGAAAAACTTTCTTGGTAATACTAAAGCACCAAACTACCAAGACTTGGTCCAACATATGTTATTATGTCTGAAGAATCTTGGTTGCAACATGAGCGTAAAACTTCATTATTTACACTCCCATCTGGACCACTTTCCTGAAAATCTTGGCCACTTTAGTGATGAACAAGGAGAAAGATTCCATCAAGAAATTCGCACCATGGAGGAACGATATAAGGGCAGATGGGATGTGCATATGATGGCAGATTATTGCTGGAGTTTAAAACGAGACCTACCACAAGTATCACATGCAAGAAACTCATTAAAAAAATCATTTTTGGCGGCTTCCAAAAATTAAATATTTTTTATCGTATTCATTTTTTGTTTTTCTACAAAATCACACATATGCCGTATCTCAAAAACTAAAGCTGATAGATAAAAACGATTTTTATTTTCAGAGTCAGCATGTCATATGTCTACATAAAAGCTAATTAACCGTCTGGAAAAAAATCTTTGTAACTATGTGTAATCAATGTCCCTGTTTCTTTGTAGTTCAAGGTAATAAGGAAATTAGTAATAATTTTCTTGGAAATAGTAATTGTTTTACTGTAAATCTGAATTTTATTTATTCTCGAGCCGGATATGAACTAGCGACCTATAGATCTGTAGTCCACAACGACTCTATCAATATGGAGGTAAGGTAAGTTATGTCTTGGGTTGGGCATTTATTTTAGACTAAACACTCGTGTAACGAGTGGGTCTACTCGTAGTGGTGTAGTACTCACCTCGGAGAGCAACGCTAGCCCTTGCAGGTGCTTTGCCATCAGCTCGTGGAGGTGGAGGAAGTCTGCCGTTATTCGCCGCAGTCGGACGAGGGGCAACAACGCCTGCTCGCCCAGACGCACCAGCGGGTTGCGCGACAGGTCCAGCCAGTGCAGGCGATGCAGCCCTAACGAGAAAATCGCTTTCAAAATCTTAATTTCATTAACTATTTATTGAACGGGAACTTAGACCGCTGTCTGTGAGAGCCGACATGGTGGCCCGTAGGTTTGCTCGCTACTCCAAGGAGGTAAAAGTTACATTATTTGACAGCTTACTGCACCTTTTTTTTTCGCAAGAAATCCATTAGGGAGGAGGAAATGCCGGGAGAGCACGAGACGATATGTGGGACTTTCCTCCATGCCCCTACCCGGCCTAGTGCCCGGTAAAGGCTTAGAGGCCCACCCACCAAAAACTTCGGCATCCCACAACACATTGGTGGGGGTCGAGTGTCCAAGCTTACTGCACCTCCCTCTACACGAGCAGTCTATGGGCTGACTACACGAAGAGACAGTACAGCACTTTGCGTATGCAGTACAATAATGTGTTTAGGGCGCCGCACAGTGGTCCGGATTTTCAAAAAGGTGGACGTAGGATCGAAAATGCATATTTAACTTAACAAAAAATTGTTTCGTATAGGAAATTTAACGCTGATTAATACTTATTACTACAACTTTTCAAAAAAACTGCTCCTTCACGTCAAAAAAAATATTGAAAATAAAAATGTATGGGAGAAAATCTATTTTATTTTTTTTTCTCCGTTCAGTATCAAAGTATAGCAAGCAAACCTTATATTCTGGTAAGTACCTATTGTTCTTAATACGACGACATATAAATTGCGTGCGTATCGCTGCGGCCTTGACGCCTGCGACGATTCAAAGTTTAAAATTTCAATTGGTTTTTTTTTAAATTATTATCGAGTTTTTCAATTATGCTGAATTTAAAATATAATTTCTTAATTATATAAGAATTAAAACATACGCATTCCAGCAATTGTTTCATTTTATTTTAATAAAAAATAGTAATAAAAGTCTTCAACAACAGTCACGTGTTGATTAGTTGCCTATTTGTAACTGACTGAAACGACTCCTGTGATATAAGAATCATTTACCCCCACCACCGGAGACATCGACGACGCTGATTGGCTGTTGAAGATGTGGTACTAATTTTGTCAGTCACTACTTGCGCGCGTGTGTTTGTTATAAATATCTGTGCATGAAACAATTAAAGGCACTTGTTTCTCAACCCTTGAGGAAGCAACATATCTAATTATCCGTGCTGTGTGAAAGTTTAGTGAGTTTCGTTATGGCTGCATTTGTAACAAACTTGGACATCTTTATGTTCCTCCGTGTTGAAGGAGATATGAAAAATTGGGCACGACTCTATGAAGCTATTATTCTACATATCCCAGTTGAAACATGTTCACAAGATTTAGAAATAATCAAGACCTTTTTGAAGAACTACGTCAGTAATATCAATCGCAGATGGACAAGTGCTTCTAGAAATCAGAAAACTTTCATGCTGCGTGGTTACAATCAAATATTAGTTGGCCAAATTGCACTACTGTTAATTTATCCGAGATTTTTCAAGCCCAAGATGAAGTTATCGAAAACATATCGTCAGACAATACTTCATTTGACATCGATACTACAACAGCTGTGATTCCGTCGACATCTAGTACAACAACTGTGGGCACATCTACCGAAGTTCAGATTAGGAAGCCTTTTGTTGACCTCAGCAACAAACAGAAGAAAAGACGTTCAGAGTCTCTTTTGGACTATTCGCCGGAAGAACTTACTTTTGCATTAGTCGAAAGACTTAGGATAGACAAGAAGAATGACTTAGCTCCTGTTATTGACCATATAACGAAGAACCCTGATAGTGTTGCTATCGTTCAAGCCACATTGTTTAAGAAAAATACGAAAAAAACTTTTGATGGAGATTATGCTCTTGGTCTTTATACATCATTGAACCTGTCAAAATGGAAATACTTGTGTTTAAGGAAAGCGCTGTTAGATTGTGAAGTTACAGTGTTACCATCGTATCACAAACTCCTTGAAGCTAAAAATAGATGCTATCCTCATAATTTAGAAATTACTGAGAGAGGAGCCAGAGTGAAGCTTCAAGCCCTATTGAATCTGACAGTCCAGAAGATTAGTCAAATTACTGGTACCCAGATTGATTCGTCAACTGAAGGATTGAAGTTAATTAGTAAATGGGGTTTTGATGGTGCTTCTTGACAAAGTACCTACAAGCAAAGGAGTGAAGATGTAGACTTCAGTGATTCATCGACAAGACTTGACATGAAAACTCATGTCAAGTCTTGTCCCTCTTAAATTAGTTTCTAATAATAGCACCATATGGGAAAACCCAACACCTTCTTCAACACATTATTGCAGGCCCATTAAGTTCGAGTTTTGTAAAGAGACAGCAGAATACATCAAGCAAGAAGAAGCTGCATTGAAGGAAGAAATAAAAAACATCGATTCTACAAAATGGGCAGGGCTAGAGATTAGTCACAAGCTTCATATGACAATGATCGACGGAAAAGTGGCCACTATTATAACGGATACTTCGTCTGCATCTGCCTGCAATATTTGCCTTGCTAAGCCAACTGAGATGAACAAGCTGTCAGAAGTATTTACAAGACCTGTTCGAGAAGATGTTTATAAATATGGACTTTCTACTCTTCATATGTGGATTCGTTGTATGGAGTATATTCTACACATATCTTACAACATGGACTTTGAGATGTGGACTGCACGAGGTGCTAACAAGCAACTAAAAGCTGCGAAGAAACATTTGACACAAGAAGAATTCAAACAGCAAATGGGAATACTTGTGGATTTTGTGAAGCAAGGCTTTGGAACCACAAACGACGGAAACACAGCCAGAAGGTTTTTTAGAGATTATGAGAAATCTGCCGAAATAACCAATGTTGACAAAGACCTGCTAAAGCATTTTGCGGTTATTCTTCAAACGATTTCATCAGGATGTGCCATAGATATTGAAAAATTCAGGACTTATTGCAGAGAAACAGCTGAGATCTTTGTTCATCTATACCCATGGTTTTATATGCCCGCAAGTGTGCACAAGCTACTCATACACGGTGCAGACATTTGTCATCACTTTGGCCTCCTACCAATTGGCATTCTTTCCGAAGAAGCTGGAGAAGCAAGAAATAAAGAATTTCGAAGAGTTCGTGAGTCTCACACAAGAAAATTTAACAGGATAAAGACCAACGAGGACTTGCTTCATAATTTTTTAATTAGTTCAGACACATATTTATCCCATATTCGACCAAAATACAGCAACTCAAAGCAATTCGATTTTTTTCCAGATGTTAAAGAGCTTTTGTTGTTGCCTGAGGTAGTAACAGAAGAAACCGAAAATATGGATCTACAGGAGTTGCAGTCTGAACATGATCCATTAATGTAAACGTGACAGATTTAGTGATGTTGTAATTGTTAGAATTGAGTTTGTTAGTAGTAGTAGTTAAGTTGTGGTCCTTTTCAGGACTACTTAAAATAGTCAAAGGGTCGTAATATTCAGCCGTATCCGGTTAGACTGGACTGGACTGGAAGACAAGAAGACGCTCGGATGATGATGATGATTTAAAATAGTCATTTTCAAGACTTCAGAAAAAGCCCTTTTCAGGGCTAAATCTATTTCTAATTGTTTCTTTCAAGATAAGTCACACTAGTAGTATAACCACCAATATCAACCATGATTTATCAATAGGAAATATCAACAGATGAAATAATTAATCAACAGAAGATTATTTAAAACAAAAATAAGCAAAAATGCTTATTTTATCATAACGTCACGCTTTATATTCCCCGAAGGCAAAGGTGTATACTACACTATAGTACACTGTAATTTCGCCAGTTATATTTAAGTCCCAAGTAATAGGGGGCGAGCCTAATAAAAGGATGGGGCTCGCGGGGGGCTTGTTTTATTAAAAAATATATTTTGGATTAATTTTAATAGAAAAAGTCGTTAATAATAATAAGATAATTCAACATAAAAATTTTAAACTTTATAGCATCGTAGGCGCCAAGGCCGCAGGGATACGCAAGCAATTTATATGTCGTCGTATTAAGGACAATAAGTACTTACCAGAAGATAAGGTTTGCTTGCTATACTTTGATACTGAACGGAGAAAAAAAATAAAATAGATTTTCTCCCATACATTTTTATTTTCAATATTTTTTTTTGACGTGAAGGAGCAGTTTTTTTGAAAAGTTGTAGAAATAATTATTAATCAGCGTTAAATTTCCTATACGAAACAATTTTTTGTTAAGTTAAATAAGCATTTTCGATCCTATGTCCACCTTTTTGAAAATCCGGACCACTGTGCGCCGATGGGGCTGCCGCGGTTCTGTAGCGCGTCAGTGATGTTCGCCGCGACGCGCGTGGATTACCTTTACGCCACCTGGTGTGCCGGATCCAGGCCAGCACTAACAACGTCCTGAACATGATTGCAAGAAGGCTCGACTGCCGGGTACATCAACCATTGTTTATTGTTGGTGCGATTGTGTTTATATTGTAATGTTTTTATTGACATGAGATATAAGTACCTACCATTGTTACTAACCATTTGAAGAATGAGAAAGCAATAAAACGAAATAAATGATAAAGTTTATGAACGTTTGTATTATAATAAATTAATATGCTAAATTATTATTTTTATACTAAATAGGCAGTAGCTATCTCGCATGATGGTAAGCGAAGATGCGATCTAGGATGTGACGCGCCTGCCTAGAAGATACCTATTCACTCGTGACAATAATAATAATATTTGCAAGAAAAATGATATTACTGAAATTTAATTCAAATAATTCAATGCCACGGAATTAACAATGGTTCTTTAATGACAACAAATATATGCTACATTTCATATGTTGGTGGGGTTCACGGTAGAATTCGAAGCTATGCTGAAAGGTTGATCTATTTCATGCTTTTGTCATTGCAGCAGCGTAAAAATCAACTAGCAATATGCTTTTTACATAAGCTATTGAATGATCAAGTAGATTATCCGTCTCTCCTGTTTCAAATAAATCTGAGGGGTCTCGCCGAGATTGTCTAATTTTAGACCGTTCAGTTTCAGTTACAGAAAAAGGAATTTTGGTAGCTCTCCTCTCCTCTTTGTAGTATAATTAAAAGTTACAATGGACTGTCGGCAAACTGTGACATTGATGTTTTTTGTGATTGTCTGGGTGCTTTAAAAAGAAGAATACTGTCTTTTCATAGAAATACTATATCATAGTTAATTAGATATGTTTATTAAGGTTTTTGTTAATTGTAATTATTTAAGTAAATAATAAATCAATAATTGTAGTTTCTCTGAATCTTTAATTAAAAATCTATTTCCTCCCTGTGATCTTACAATGCATCTGGGTTGTATCTTGATTCTAGTAGATATTTTGAAAGTACATATCATACTAGTATGGTTAAAAACTTTTATTTTTAAATGTTAGTAAACTTTAGTATTAGTATATTAGTAAACATAAATTATATAATCACAGAGTGAAAATAAACAATATATAAATCTACAGGTACCCCTGGTGGGTAAAAGCCTCCTCCGTAGAGCTCCAATTGTTTCTATTCTGTGCAGTTTGGAACCAAGATGGGCCGGCTGCACGCACGAAAGTGTCACTTTCAGCCTGAGCCGAGCGTGCGAGCGAGAGCGCAAAACAAGCGACAGAGAGGCACGATCGACCTAAGCGTTCGGTTTGTGACGCATCTATCTCTCTTCCACTCCATCGGCCAATGCGACCGAGTAGAAGAGAGACAGTGGCAGCACACAACATACACGTGGACTGTTTTGTCTAATGGTTATAAAGTGAAGCGAAAGAATGTAATTAATTCAGTGATAATAATTCAATTCAATTAATAAAAGTATGCAGTTTTTTCACGTAAAATTATACTCCGTAACCGACTTTACAAACAACCAATTTTTTTAATGGATTCTTGTTTAGAAATAAAATCACACTTTAAACCAGACTTACCATTGAAAGCGCCATCTTTTATTTCGTTGATGTTATTACCCCAAAGGTGAAGTTCGGTCAAGTTCTCCATGTTAGCGAAGACACCAGGCTCTATATCCTTTATTCCGTCGAGGTCTAGCTCCAGGATTCGGAGGGGGGAGGGCTGGGGGGAAGGCCGCAGGAGGAGTGCAGCCCCATGGAGGCGGAAGTCTCTTAATGTGGGGAGGGCGTTCATCACATCGTATGGTATTGTCCTTTGAGATGCTGTAAACAATAAATAAACATTTCTTACATTCACACCAATAAGCTTACCAAAGTAAGCACTGTAAGGCTTATGTTATGGATAATAGGGTAACGGATAGACATACATATATGATACATAGGTGTGTAATATTAATAGAAATATATATAAATACCCATGACTCAGGTACAAATGCTCGTATTCATCATGCAAACATCTGCCCCTTCCGGGTTTCGAACCCAGGGCCGTCGGTGCTAAAGGTAGGATCGCTGTCGTTGCACCAAACACGGGGGAAATATTCGATTAATACAATATAACTAGCTGACCCGGTAACGCCTAGCTATGGTAACGCGTAGCTATGGTAGCGCGTATACAATGGAAAAAGAGCGGACAGACAAACACACAAACAAGAAATTTGTGTTCTTAGATTATAGACTAGCTGACCCGCTATGGTAACGTTAATTGATTGATACAATGGAAAAAGAGCGGGGAGACAAACACACAAACAACAAATTTGTGTTTTTAGATTATAGATTAACACAAATAGAATTTGAACAGTTGTAATATTATTGTAATATTGTGTGTTTTGTTTGTCTATAAGGCTGCTTCATCTAATTGCTATACACGATTTTATAAATAACATTATTCATTATATTTCTGTTGTTAGAATCAGCATTACCTATATTATTATTTGAAGTGAAAACTTCTTTAGCATCGTTGTGTTTTGAAAGTCGATCAGACGAAAAAGCGACAGTAAAAAGAGACATCCACATAAATTCATAAGATTCAACGTAGGTGAAAATGATATAGGAAGCATTATGTACGTGTTTGTGTGCGCATGCGTAGTACAAAGCTTGAAAGGCATCACAACAACTGTCGTATTTTGTATAAGTGTACGTGTTATTTTTGAAGGTTTCACTCCTAGCACGAGTGAATTGCATACGTGCTTTTTTTGTATGCATTTGCTTTTTATCCCAATCAAGCTGGGGGGCCAAGACCGGATCCAAATCAAGGTAAATCATTTATTGTACTTATATGGTTAATAAGGTGATAATAACTAATAATAGGTACTTTAAATGAACCCTATAAGGGTATTGTAAAACATTGTAAGAGATCAATCTCTACCTAAAAATCTAAGATCACAGTTGTTTGTGTGTTTGTCTGTCCGCTCTTTTTCCATTGTAACAATAACGTTACCATAGCAACGCGTTAACCGCAAGTAGTTCGTCTACCGGACGCTACATAGCGCTAACGGAAAAATATTTAATAATATAAAAAATTTAAAGAATTTTGTCCACCCGTGCAAAGCTGGGACGGGCCGCTAGTCTCTATCTAAAATTATTACTAATAATGAAATATAAATTAAACACCATCCATCCATTCATAGATGGAACGAGCTACCGATGCTGCCTTTGGGAGGTGTGTGATGGTTACCCCCAGCGTCACTAGTTGCCAATTAAGACACAAGTGTGAGGAGTTCGTGCTATCCCTCTCTGCCTTACACATAGCAAGATCCATTACTCACAAGCTCCCAAGATTATCAGTCTCGTGACTCCCATCGTCCCTTCCAAGTGGTTCGCCTCCACTGGTCCTCTACAGTTATCTATGAGCACCTTTTCCACGCCAAGAGCCCCAACCCTCTGGAGGACGCTGGGCACGTGCGGGATGTCGCATGAAGTCAGTGATAGGCTGGACAGCTCCATGTTGTGAGCTATCGGCAGGTCAAGCATGATGTCACTACTGAAATTCCCGCTCTGGAACAAGTTAAGACATGTTTTTTTATAAATTTATACCTTTGTGAGAGCCGGTGTTTCATATAAAACCTACCTAGGAGTGGACTAATGTATGATAATTATAATATTACCAACAGAAAAGGAAATTACATGTCTTGTCATAAACTGTTATATACACAGAAAAGAAGATAATTTATTTTTGTATGTATGTAAGTGTTGTATCTGTGTAAGTTTGTGTTGTAAATATGTATATTTTGTATGTTAAAATCAGTATTGGGTATGTACATTGTGTGTGTGTGTGTTTTTGTCAATTTCTCCAATGTGTTTACGTTATTTTGTGTGTATTTTGACACTATTACTTGACGGCACATTGCTAGCATTGGTTTTGGAATAGAGCAGCGCACTCTAGCGGAGCGTTGTAACGTGGGCGGCGCGGGACGGCCATGTTAGAGAGAAGTCTAACGATGGCCGCCGTCACTGCGCCACGTCAAATTCCGATGCTATCCGTGATCATACTACTAAGATTTAAAGTGTAACGACAATTTAATAGTGAAATCAAAGTGTCTCTAAAGTTATTTTTGTGTTCGGAGTTAATAAATATTTTTTTTAATTTATTTATTTAGGATAACCAACAAAACTTACACTAACTGTTACAAAAATACACTTATTCGTAATATCTTGTATCTAAGTGCAGTTTTAATTACAGGCTGCCACGGCATGCAATTGTTTTAATAAAACAAGTGTGAATCTGAATTCTTTGTGACTTATTTGAAGTGATTCCGCCCATTCCCGGTAAAATATGGCAGATAATTCTAACGAAGGCCCTCCTGCGCATATATACCTTTTTTGAATCTCAACTTGTTTTATTTGTTATTGAAATCTGACACTACACTATGTAATTGCTGATCATCACTATGTTTAAAGGTTCATTTTATTATATAGGTATAAAGCAAGCCGCGCCATTGTTATTACATGGATATTTGTCTGCGTTTGTAACACATAGATGGCGCTGTGCGATAGTTTGTTTCTTCGAGTTCTTTTTATACTATAAGAGGTTTTGTTGCTTTTCCATTGAAATATATCGTGTGAATATTCTTGAAGTTTTTCAATTACAAAATACAATATGTCTTAAGGTACTCGACTTTTATTACCTTAGTTAATACTTAATTTTTAACCCTGATCGGCTATTAATATTAATTTTTCACAATATTTTCGAACTGTTTTTATGACTGCCGTGTATTTTGGAGAATATCTCTGTAAATTTGCATTGTTTCAATAAATAAAAATAACTTAGAGTTGGATAAAAAAAACGTTCTAGATATATGTAAATTTATACATCTATCTGACAATATATTGTTTTAATGAAAACGATACATTCACCATATTTTTGAGGTTCCGATATCTTCGAGGGTCTCATTCGTGGTGATGGCGCAAAAGTATATAAAAAATCTTTTTTAATTAATATTGTCAAAAAATATTTTTCCATTTCAATAAAAAAATAAGCGTTATCAAATATCTGTGTTATTTTCAATTTAATAAAAACAAGAAAAAAAATTGTACGCGTGGACGAAGTAATAATTTCACTTTAATAGCTTCAGACTTCATGGTGTCGCTTTTTTTGATGCATGCTGCGAGCGCAACTTCCGTTACACGAAAAATGTAACCTCAATGCGCCAAAAGCAGTATAACTTCAAAAATATTATCAAATAAAAAGAACAAAATGAAAAGCTGACCTGGCACCGGATCTTCATGTAGTAACCAGTGACGGCTCTCACTATGAACCTGCTCCCCTTCACAGTACAGTCATATCTGTATTCGCCTTCGTCGACTGAGCAGCGACATACATCCTCGCCCCTCGAAACATCCGTACACGGCTCGCCGGAAAACACCAGAATCGGCGCCAAAATCAGAATGGCACCCAAGTACCTGGTGGTACAGATAGCAATATCTCTTACATTCACACCAATTAGCCTAGCCCAAAGTAAGCACTGTAAGGCTTGTGTTATGGATACTAGGGTAACGGATATTTAATATTTAAAAAAAGCTTTTATTTCAATGCGCTAAAAAGAATAAAATAAACTTTTAATCTGGAACCTTTATTCACAATTTATACAAGCCATAAGATACCTACATAAAATATTAACTTTTTACTCTAAGCAACTGATGTGACATAAAAGCTTGTCGCGAATTACGATAGCTAGAATGCTTACTAGATAGATCTCGCGACAAGCTTTTATGTCACATCAGTTGCTTAGAGTAAAAAGTTAATATTTTATGTAGGTATCTTATGGCTTGTATAAATTGTGAATAAAGGTTCCAGATTAAAAGTTTATTTTATTCTTTTTAGCGCATTGAAATAAAAGCTTTTTTTAAAAGTTTTTTTTTACATTGATTTTATTTTTTACTTTTTAGTCATGACCGGATAGGTTTCTCAGTCTGTTCATCTCATCCAAAGCCTCATTGTTATTTATTTTCCGCCATGTTGGGTTTGAAGTACCTAACATCTTTAAATTTTTCGTGTTATACTCAACGAGCTCTTTCATTTGATACCCATATTGTAGAGGTGAATCAAAAATACCTATTCCGCCATCTTATATTTTCCGCCATGTTGGATTTAGAATGACGTCACACAGCTTAAAATGCATTATCATCCGAACTAAACATATCTACAAAATTTCAGCCCAATTGGTTGAAGATATATGCTTCGAAAATGATTTTTGAACTTCATAAGTCCACCATATTGGATTTATAGCAAAGTCACATTTTTTTCGAGTTCTACTCAGCGTGCCCTTTCATTTGATACCCATATTGTAGGGATCCATCATAAATTATTGGTCCGCCATTTTGCGAACGCCGCCATGTTGGATTTAGAACGACGTCACACAGTGAATCATGCATTGTCATCCGAACTGCACGTGTACACGAAATTTCAGCTCAATCGGTTGAAAATATCTGCTTCAAAATTAAGTTGCAAGATTCCACCCGAACAAACATACAGAGCAAGTTAAATAAAAGCTTTTAAAATATACATAAATATCCATGATTCAGGTACAAACGCTCGTATTTAAATATCGTCCCTTAGCTAAAAACACCGCATATGTCATTTTTACCAACTTTACAGGAGACGAAGAAAACTGTCTATTTTAAAAAAATCGGTGGAATTTTAACTAAAGTATATATAATAAGTATATAATAATAATACGTATATTATAAAAAGTAAATTATATATACTTAAGTTAAAATTCCACCGATTTTTTCTTCTCCTATTTATACTCTGCCTCTGTCTGTGTTTCCTGACAAATACAATTGAGGGGTCTTCAACTCACGACTGAATAGGTATCTTCTAGGCAAACACATCACATCCTAGATCGTATCATAGCTTAGCATCAAGCGAGATAGCGGTCAAGCGCTTATCTATTTACAATAAAAAAAAAATCATCACACAAACATATGCCCCTTCCAGGACTCGAATCCAGGATCGTCGGTGCAAAAGTCAGGACCACTACCGTTGCACCAAATGGTCGTGAAATATATAAACTATATATTTTTGATTCAATTGTATAAGGCTTACTAACTAAACGCTTACATGGCAGTAGTTTATAAAAAATAACAAAAATTTAATATATGCGTTGAAATTAAAGGGATACAAAACATTCAAAACTTTGTATTACGGATAGAGATACATATATGATATTTAGATATATAATAGGAAAATAAATTTTTAATAGAAAAATAGGTACTAGAAATAATTGAGTCGATTTTTCCTAGTATTTTTATATTATATCATATAACATAGCATTGTCAAATGCAAACAATATGGATAAATCATAAATTTATTTGTTTTGGTAATCGATTTATTATGTTTGTGGGCAAGATTCGATCCTCGTGATCAACTCTATCTATCGATAATTACTATTCGGCTCAGGCGGAACATTACACTTTTTCGTGTATGTAGCCGGTGTTCATCGATTTATTAGACGTAATCACGTCAAAAAATCTGCTAGGTGGTGTGACGCTGTCATATCATAACTTCTGGCGTTCGTCAACTCAGCTTCTATACGCGGGCGGCAGGGGTGACGAAAGTCGTGACCTGACCACTTCCACCAGTCACTTGTTTCGTTTCAAATTAGCGCATCAAATTAACGAAATATTATTTATGTTTTAATTTGTCTCAGTGAAAACCTATGCCACCCCAGGCCATGCACACTCGGCCCTTTTTTTTTAAAAGTGGAGAAAATGCTTTGCGCATACTTCCGCTACTGGGAGTGCAGCGGAAGTTATGTAGGACTCTCCCCTGCAGACCTATCTGACGATAGAAGCTCGTCAGATTGGTGTGCAGGGGCCTACCCACTATAAACTCCACTACATCCCTTCAATCACCTTGGTGTCACTGGACTGTCGTACAGCTGGTCATCGTCTGATGACGAGTATCTCGACGACGCAGTGACACCTGGTGAGGTCATGGGGACCCTTGCGGACACTACCGCCCCCTCGGCCCTAGGGTAAATACGCCCCTGGCAAAACATGTTGCTTTTATCATGTGTGTCATCTATTTTTACCATGTTAAACCCAAATAGATATCTTGTTTTATGAAAAATGGGAAACAGCACATGCATCGTCTGTGAATACGCCGTCAAACTCAGTAAAACATCGACATACAAAGTAACGCCATCTATCGTCAATCCTCGCCGATGTACTACGGATGTGGATCCAATCGTAACACAAACTTTTAACTTACCACGATTACTTAACGAGCATATTATTAATTTATTTAAGGCATTGCATATCTATATATTAATAAAAATTCCTTGTCACAGTGTTTGACTGCGATGAACTCCGAAACTACTAAACTGATTTTGATGTTTTTTTTTCATTTTGCTGGATTTATTTTAACTTAGGACATAGGATAGATTTATTTTAATTTATAATATAACTAGCGACCCGCCCCGGCTTCGCACGGATGCAATGCTCTACTATATTATGCATGTATTATACATATAAACCTTCCTCTTGAATTACTCTATCTATTAAAAAAAACCGCATCAAAATCCGTTGCGTAGTTTTAAAGATTTAAGCATACATAGGGATATAGGGACAGAGAAAGCGACTTTGTTTTATACTATGTAGTGATATATCAAATGATAATAACTGAGCCACATCAACGCGCGTATATTTTTAAACTCAGTGGTGTTTTTTAATCATAAGTGCATAAGGACCGAAATGTTAAAATATCTTGATATGCCGTCAACTGTACCATTATTTATGGACAAAAAATTGAGTTGATTTTATATGAACAAAAGATAAATTTACATTTTTATCATGCAAATATTAAATCTTCATGAGAGATTTATTAAATTAAAAATACGATAAACAATCTTAACATTTACTTTAAATGTTAGATTAAACATTTAAATAACGCTTATATACCTTATGTGATTGTATTAGAGATCATTTTGAAAGTGTATAATGTTCTCTAATACAATCACATAAGGTATATAAGGTGGAATCAAATTAACTGCCAGGACTTCGTGGAGTGATAGGGTCAAGTATAAAGAATATGCTTAATTAGGATTTTATATTGTAAAAAAATAAAAGCTTTTTTTCGTTTTTTTCGAACTATAACTTCATTTTATCACTTTCACTGTCATTTCCTATAACTAATCGTTTTTTTTCAGTTCACCTTTTAACTATAAAATTAATCAAACTATCTTCAATTGAAAGTAGGCATAATCGCGCACAGCTGATCCGTGCGGTACAATGAACCGCAGCGCAGCGAACAGCACGCGCTCCTTTTATTACAACATTAAAAAAAACGTTAAATTCTGAATTGCTGTTTCCTTGAATAATTATCTATACTCTGATAGTTAAACGGATTACCTAGTATATTTTAGTAATTCTGCTAATGTAAGCAAAGAAACAAACCATCAAAACTCTAAGTACAATATTCAATGACACTGGCGTGGAAATTAAAGAAGTAGTTGAATTTATCTAATTTATTATACTGTATAGTAAACACTTACGAGTTTCAAGTAGGTCTTGGTAGCCGGTAGTAATATTAGTAATCTACCATATTTTTTCCAATGCGGCAGGTCTACCAGCGTCGGTCGCCGGTGGGTCGAAGCAGCCATGTTTTCGGAATCGATACAAAGCGTTGTGGCTACCTCTTATTTTCTCAAACCTTTCTTAATTGGAATTACAGCAGTACTGAACACCTCATTACATTCGCGGTAGCAAAACACCATTTCCATCTACTCCTGGTAGATGACACTCACGATACCACACAACAAAAGACGTGGACGCTGACTAGAAAGCGACTGCGATTCGCAAAATTATTGCTTGAAGCAAAGGTGTATACCTACTTGTAAATGGCTGCGTGATTGTTTAGGGCGTCGTTACACCTTAATAATATGTTGATTAAACATGTGTCTATAAGACTTTTTAGGTTTCGATTTTCAATTAGATTTGATTTAAAAAGGGTAAATAAAGATTCTTCTTTACTATAAAAACAAGTAAAATTGAGTTCGGAAACACAAATCATATTCGTGTTTATTATTTTAGATCAACTGCGGAATATTGTTTCACTAATTTTAATTGATTAGAAGTATTCTTTCGTAATTGTAATTTCGCAGTAAGCAAAAAAAAGAATGCAAATTGGTTGAGAAATCGTTTTTAGAACTATCCAATATTTATAGAAAATTATCGTGAAAACATCACCACCTCAGTTGCCTACACTCTACTAGTTATGTACAACTGCTAGTTATGTACAAAGCACCTATCAACTTACTATACAAAAAGTGAATATGTAAGTTTGATTTAATGACAGAACCTAATTTGACTAAATAATTTGCTCTATTTCTTATTAATTTATTGAGTTCGACTCATAGAATGCGTGTAAAATTTACATTCATATTTAAAGGTTACGTTTCTATGAAGTGAAAAAGCAACATCCAAAAATCGACTATGTTTATAAAGTGTAGTCAGCCTTATGTATGTGTTTCCGAGAATCTCGTGTGTGTTCCAATGATCTCATGTTGCGGCATCTTTGATCTAGCGCTCTCTCTGTCCCGCACCCAGCATGAACACCCACTGTGTGTGTGTGCATACGCCAGTATTGTCAGAATGTTATTTTTGTAACAGTTTTAGTTATATTTGACCGTTACATGTTACTTCTATGTTTCACGATTCTAAATGGTACTTTTACTAACAAGTAAGAATTAAATACTAAAATTGAAAAAAAAGAAGCTACACAATTTAAATAAAAACACGTTTACCAGATTAATTGCGCTTAATTTTATTTTCAATGTTTAATATTCATGTTTCGACTCCTTTACAAGAGCCGTGATCACAGGATGACTAAGGTAATGGTCGTCCTGCATGTGCTTCCTAACTGATCAATTTATACAAAAAAATATTTTTGGATTTCATTTTTATTTTTCTTATTCTATCGATTACTATAAAACTAATGAGTTAACCACCAATTCCGCAATCGGGAGGACCTTCTCAGAATAACTGGTGAAAGAAACTTGCACATGAGGGACCGAACTCCATCTTACTTACATTATTTACAAAAAGAGATAACTATATCACTAGGTCTCGCAGTTTATGTCTTTGCAGATATTAATTTATAAATTAGCTCATAGTAAAATGCACTTGTAAATTTCGACGCCTCTACCAGCGTCACGGTAGCTCAGCGGTCGCCTGGATAGCGAGAGGTCGTGAGTTCGAAATCCACTTGAGGACTTGGCGATGTTGTTTTTTATAGTCGTATTTTATTTCATAGAACTATGGCATTGTGAATGCTAATAAATAAATAAATACAAGAAAGTCCAAGCTATGTACCATGCAGCACAGTGGTAGAATTTGGTTTTGTTTTGCATTCTCTTTGCTACTAGTCAAATTTAGCGAGTTTTAAGTATAAAGAGTTTTTTTTCTAAATAAGATGTTACTTTTTAAGACGTCTCATGTTAGTTTTGACTATCGGCTACTGGCAACACTAGCGCACGCAGTTTGTAAATATGTCATAATAATCATAATCATAACAACATAATTTTGTGTCTGTGAATGACTTAAAAATAGTAGTTTGATAACGCTTTGTAATAATTACAAATTTCATTTGACACAATTATTGTGTCAAATGAAAAAGGAATACCATCTCGATTTCTGCGTGTAGTGTATTTTGTGAACGTTATTAACAACCTAGATAAAAAATGCTAATTTTGTGATGTTTTGTGATAACTTGTTAAGACATACTTCCAACTTTAAGTATTTAAAATACTTACGGTATCCAATAACATTTGTAAAAAAGCAATGAACTTTTAAACGCCAGAAGGTAATAATTTATATTATCAGTAAGGCTTATTATCTTGGTAGGTACGGTATGAATTTTTGTGTACATAATACCATATTAACAAGCGGGAGCAGTCAGAGGTGATAGAAAGTTATCTTACCATAAACTACGTTCTTTGTGCTGTGATGTGATGAGAGTGTATCGGCTACCAAGACCTTACACCAAATTCACCGAACTCGTGTTTCCTATACAGTATAATAAATTAGATATTTATTTAATTTCCACGCCAGTGTCACTGAATGTAGTATTTAGAGTTGTAATGGTTTGTTTCTTTGCTTATGTAAGAGTTACGAAGATATTATCCAAGAATCATTGAACTTGCCTACAATCCAACTATTAGGTACAGGTTTTACTACAGTACAGGCTTTACCTAATAGTGCGATCAGAGTATAGATAATTAAATTACATTAAATAATGAAGCAGCAATTCTGAATTTTTTAAGTTTAACGTTTTTTTAAGTGTTGTAATAAAAGGAGCGCGCGCTGCGATCGCCGCGCTGCGGTTCATTGTACCGCGCGGATCAGCTGTGCGCGATTATGCCTACTTTTAATTGAAGATCATTTGATTAATTTTATAGTTAATAGGTGAACTGAAAAAACGATTAGGTATAGGAAATGACAGTGAAAGTGATAAAATGAAGTCATGGTATGAAAAAAAACGAAAAAAAGCTTTTATTTTTTTACTTAATTAAGCATATTCTTTACACTTGACCCAACCACTCCACGGAGTCCTGGCAGTTAATTTGATTCCATCTTATATATTAACGTTCAATTGTGTAACCATTATAACAAACCCATTACCACAGACTTAACAGGACTGTCATTCTCAAATCAACATTTAGCAAGAAGACGATGAACTAAACGCGTTCTTGTCTTTTATTTCGCCATTTGTTTTTCGAAAGCGTCTTCTTTTTGGTGTACAAAACTTCTTACATGTCAATAAAAACAGAATTTGAACAATTAAATATTGTCTAATAACTACTAAATATAGCTTTAAGAAACAAAACAAACTTATTAATATTATATAAATTCTTAGTTGAAGAATATGATTCCTTATCTTTAGAAGTTTACAGTAGCAACAATATGAGACATTACAACAATGTAACTAACAAGACAACTACTGTACACTCGTCACAAGATGGCGCTGCCAGTCCTTTAAATCGCGCTATGGTTTGGTATTGTATTGGTTAAGTACAATTTTTGTAGATTGCATGTTGCATAGTCAGTGTTCGTCGTGCCTCCGTCGCAGCCGGTCGCGTGTGCTCCGTTCGCGTCGAGCCCCACCCGCTCCGTTGGTTACGTCATCGCTGCCGCCAGTTGCTCTGCCGCGCCCCGCGCGCGAGCAACTCCCCCCGCTTCCGTGTGCATAGACACTTTCTTCCGCGATATAGACGCTTAATGTTTGTGTAGTCCGTGTGTGTGCCTTCGGAAGCTTGAACAGTGTTCCCTATTAGTTAATAATAGGGACGTCGTTCGCCGAGAGACTGCCTTTTACCCACCTCACCTAACCAAGCCAAGACTGCACGTTGTAATTACGTTCGGCCGTCGCCATGAGCGGTCGCCGAGCACCACCGGATCGTGGGCGCACGCCCGCGCCCGTGCCACCCCCCGCGCAGCTGATTCGAGCTGCGCTCAACGCAACGGCCCAAGCTAGGGTATTAGGGGCTGGTGACCATCCTCAACCCCCTAGCCCACTGCCGCTGCACCCACGTGACCACCGTCGTCGCCCACGAGCTGTCGACTCTTCCGTGGAGGAGGGCGACGAGAAGCGCCCTTGCCTCCTCCCATCGCCATCAGCTATCCCACCTCCGTCCGGGCTCGAGTCTGAACTAGACTCGGACGACGAGCCTGAGGTAGCAGGGCCCGCAGGCCCTCCCCAGGCCTCCATCCAGTCGTGTGCGACGTCATACGCGTCCATCGCGGCGCGCCACTCGCCCACGCCCACCCAGCAGCCCGATACGGCAGCTCAGCCGCCCAAGGTGCCGGCCCCGGTCAAGTGCTTCCCACCCATAGTGGTCGAGGCCTTGCCCAACTGGCCCGCACATTTCAAGCTGCTGCGGGAAATCCTAGGCCACGCGCCCAACGCACGCCCCTTTGGAAGGGGCATCCGCTTCCTCCCCAAGACAGCGGGGGAGTTCAGGGCCGTCCAGGCCTATCTGCTGAAGGCCTCTAAAACTGAACCTGCCATCAGCTGGTACAGTTTTACTCCGCCGCAGTACCTGCCACTTAAGGTGGCCATCCGCGGCCTCCCAAGGGACACAGAGCCGTCCCTCATCGCCGAAGCGCTCGAACATCTGGGGTACGAAGTCCGCTTCGTCCGTCTCATACGGGCTAAGCGAGGCCGCCCCGGGTGTTTGTTCCACGCCGAGCTCGAACATCTCGAGCGGGCGGGACAGCAGCGCCTCTTCTTGATCGACGAGCTGCTCGACATGCCGGGCGTCGTCATCGAGGCATGGCGCCCCCGTAAAGGGCCGGCGCAGTGCCACCGATGCCAGGCGTTCGGGCACTCGTCGCTCAATTGTTACCGGCCACAGAGGTGCGTGCGTTGCGCGGGTGACCATGCGGTTACCGAGTGCACGCGCGATCGCGCCGACCCGCCTACATGCGCCAACTGCGCACAGGCGCATACCGCGAACGACAAGCGCTGCAAGGTGCTCCTCCGCGAGGCGAGACGGAGAGGTATCTCTGTCCCCCCGCCCTTCCCCGACCGCGCTCCTACAGTCGACCCATCGGGCAGACAGCCGAGCTGCCGCCCACCACCCAACACCGACACACCGCAGCCGCGTCCAGCCCAACGCAGCCGACGCAGCCTCCTGTTGACGGGCCGTCATTATCACCCGTCAAACCATCCCCCCCCGTCTCCGCTAATTCTGCTCTTTCACAGACGCCGCAACTCGTCCCTCTGGAGGACGTACTGAGTATGGTGCAGACCGCCATCGAGCGCATCAGCTCCGGCGAGGACCCATACTCGGCAATATTGGCCTTCCTAACGCAGTTGCTGACGTCTGTGAGAAAACCAACCATCCCTGAGCCATCCGAGACGGTGCAGTCGAAGCGACACTAGTGCCACCTGCTCACTCGTTCCCCCCACCCATTTACCACTTCCTCCACTCCTGCCCTCGCCTAAATCAATCCTATCCCCACTCACTCGTATGCGTAAGTCGTGGCCCGCTCGCTGGCGCTTGCTGGGCCTCCCCCCCTCGGGGGGGTCTCACCCGGTGTGCGGACCGCGCCGAGGGCCGCGCCGCATTCATTCCCACGAGTGAGCACTCCACATCGTCGTTACGACGGCCGCTGTCCAGCGGCACCAAACACCGTGAGGGCGCACCCCCACGAGAAGATGCTCGGGAAAGAGCAATAGCTCAAAGCCCGCAATTCCCACGCCACCATAGTGGAGTGGATGAAACCCCCAGATGTTGCATAGTAAAATGTAACGAATGCAATTAAATATATATGCCAAACAAGAAAACATGGGCAAAATCACCAAATAAACTGAACATGTATGGTGGATGTTTCAGGCATTAATAATTTACATTAACAAAAATTCAGTACTCGGTATAGTACTATCGTATTAAATAAAAGCCAAGTATATTTTTATTTGCTTAATAACAAACAGAATATTGTGAAAATAACAAACCGTGGCGTGTACAAAACCAATAACCAAATGATTTCAAAGCGTAGTTTTATTGGAGCGGAGCGAGCGAATCGAGCGAAGCTCCCATGGATCAGCTTCAATGGCGCAATGTCTGTTACGCCATAACTCCCCGAGTTCTTAACCGATTTTAATATTTTTTATGTGGAATCGAATCAACAGGTTTAGGACCAGATGGTGACGGAGCCCGAATTTTGAAATTCGTTCGGTTTACGCTCCGCTCCAATATATGGTGCTAGCGTAGCTTTATGCTTAGCGACTGCATCGCCTAGTATTAGAAATATGCAAATCTAATAGATTCTGTATTGTAAACTAACCACAGTTAATAGTTTAAGTAATATTACAATAAACGTGTTGAACGTTACTTCTTATAAACTAGCTTCGAAACATCAGGTTATTGTTCCTAACTAGGGAATCAGTTACAGGCTGCGTAGCATGTTACTGAAATGCATTACGTTAAATAACGCCCAAATGCATTGTAAATGTATGGAGTGCTTTCAGAATTCATCATTTTCATGAATCATATTTGCAAAAATCCAAAACAGGGCTAGCTCCTTGTCTAAATACAGACATGTATTTTTTTATTTGCCTTATAACGAAAAATATACTTTAATATAGTGAAAATAAAAAACGGTCGCGTCTATAAAACCAACAACTAAATAATTTCATCGCGAAATTTTTTTTGTAATCATTAAGGATTGATTGATTTTTTTAGTCAACAATTTTTTTATTTGGGCAATTTTTATTAATCGGTGATAGCTACTGGTGGACTGTATTAAACTGCGATATGAAATATAATGGAAACATGGTGATTTTACGATAATTATCGTAATTTAATTAAATATTCACAATACAATTAAAACAGACCTGTCAGCCTGACACACAAAAACAAAACCAAACCACGAGACAGAAAGGAAGACGAAAAAGTATCAAAAAGATGGAATAATATAAAATAATATAAAAAAGGTTTGCGTATCAGCCAGTCGCCAACAATCGGTAATATAGCGAGTTGGGCTTGTGATTTTTTTTTGCTTATATATAGGTACTAAATAGGTAGGCGCTTGACCACTATCTCGCTTTATGGCAAGCGACGAAGATTACCTACATTCAAAGGGTCAGTAATCAAACAGAGAGCAATTTTGAAAGTATTCAAAATCCCTTTTATTCCTCTATATCCTCACTGCACGGTGGTCCCACGTCCAAGGGAGAGCGGTCAAAACCTCCTAAAACTGTATTTAACCATTCTTTCTCATTGGGAATGAAGTAGAATATTAAAAATAGATGTTTTTGAATAAATACAAACAAATTTATTGAAATAAAAATTAAAATAAAATACATAGAAGCATCTAAAAACCTTTAAAAAATGTTTAAATTGTATGCAATTTTTTTCAACCAACTTCGTACTAAAATCCTATTAATTGTTATAAATTTAGGACATTATTAATAATGAAAGCTAAATGTATAATCCTAGTGTATAAAATACGATAATAACTTATAATTAAACAGAAAATTGTGCGATAACTTGACAATACCAAACAAAATAAACAATATTAAGAGCTTACCAAATAAGAATTAAAAATGGACATACAGCTTGAAACTTCAATAAATTTGTAACTTCCTTAGACAGTTGGCTCTTATTCTTTTGAGGAAGTTTCCGAAGACCAGTTATAAAGGGGTCTGAATTCAGTAATAGTCGGTTAATTTTCTTCCTATAATGCTCTTCCTCTTCCTTATATACTGTAGAACTTTCTTGCAAAAATTGAAAACGAATAGGCCTACAGTATCTAGTAGAGCAAGGGCAAGGGTTTTTCTACAAAACTATATGGTTTGAAGTATTCGGTTCTGTTTTAATTGCTTATTGAAGTGGAACATAAGAGGTCACAAACTACTGTCATCTTGTAATGTTGAATCCAAAGAGCTTTGCTTGTACTCGCTATGACCCGTGCTACCGTCAAATCCTTATTTACCGGTCAAAACTAATTTATTCGAATCGTTTGAAACACTATCTGAAACTGAAGTTTCTCAAGTAATCGAGAAACAGTATGATTAAATAAATTTTGTAACTCTATTTCGCAATTACGTTCTGAAAGTGATATGTTCTCTGAGTAACCCTTCTTTTTCCCACGTTTTTCTCAGGTCGCTTTCTTGTTTGTCTGTCTGTCTGTCTGTCTGTGCAGTTGGATTCTTGCAACTCAATTTTGAGGCACTTCCCGACCACCTAGCGAGTTGAAACTTTCAGGGTAGCTCAGAACCCGATGACAATGCACGCTTAAACAACTTTCAACTTTCTAGGTGCAACTATCACTTTCACTTTTGAATGGGGCTTTTCCGATTGTTGCGTAATACATGGTTACTTCATTGAGTTAATAATTAAAAAGAATAAAATAATAATACTAGATTTAAAAATCTAAAAATCCCAAGTCAGTGACCAAAAAAGAATAAAATAACCCGGCGGGGCCAAGCGAGGGGCCACTCAAAACGTGGGGGCGCATGTTACTTATGGAGATGTAATGAGATGTATGATATGCATAGATGTTGAGAGTATTTGTAAAGATGCGGCCCCACGTTTTGAGTGGCCCCTCGCTTGGCCCCGCCGGGTTATTTTATTCTTTTTTGGTCACTGAAAAACGTGGGATTTTTAGATTTTAAATCTAGTATTATTAGCAATTAAAACACTTTGGTATGACGGTAAGATATTACACGAAGTTTTAGTGTTCACAAGATTTTTAATCCATAAATATTGGTGCTTGGTGAGCTTAGCTTCAAGAATAAGCGATAATATTAGGGGTTAAAGTATGAAATTGCCGATTTGTACTGAAAATCTATATTGTTTATTTTTTAAATTTTTAACAAATTTATTTAATCAAAATAGTTGCCATTATTATCTATACATTGCTGCCATCTAATGGGAAGGTCATTAATGCCTTTGCGATAGAATTCCGACGATCTAGACTGCACAAACTGTGTGAAAGCATTTTGTACTGCCTCCTGGGAAGAAAACTTCTTGTCACGTAGATAATTGTCCAAATCACGAAAAAAATGGTAGTCCGTTGGAGCAAGGTCTGGTGAATACGGAGGATGACGAATGGTTTCTAACTGCAGTTCCTGAAGGGTCAAAATGGTTTCTCGTGCTGTGTGAGGTCTCGCGTTGTCGTGGAGCAATAATGGTGAAGATCGATTCATGAGTCGGGGCTGTTTTACTGCTAGTTTTGTCAACATGGTTCGGAGTTCGGCACAATAGACATCTGCCGTTATTGCTTGACCAGATCGGAGAAAACTATAGTGAATAACACCATGCTGAGACCACCAAACAGTTACCATTACCTTTTTATTGGTAAGTTTTGCTTTAGGACACTGTTGTGGCATTTGACCTGGGGTCAGCCACTGCATTTTTCTTTTCCGGTTATCATAAAGAATCCACTTTTCATCACATGTTACAATTCGATCCAATATTCCTTCATTTCTGTACCGGTTCAACAAGGCAACACAAGTTTCAACACGCGTTTCTTTCTGCAGATCAGTCAAATCATGAGGCACCCATTTTTCGTATTTTTTTATTTTATTGATTTGACGCAAGTGAGTCAATATTGTGGGTAAGGTAACGTTAAACCATGCCGCTAATTCCTGGGTACTTTGACTAGGATCGGCTTCCACTATCTCTCTTAATTCATCGTTATTTACCTGTGTGGGCGGTCTTCCTCGTGGCTCGTTCTTTAAGTCGAAATTTCCATCACGAAAGCGTTTAAACCAAAATCGCACGGTGCGTTCATTAGTAGACCCCTCTCCAAACGCAGCATTGATATTGCGGGCTGTTTCTGCCGCGTTAGTTCCGCGTCGGAACTCGTATTCAAAAATAACTCGAATTTTCGCAGTATCCATCTTTCTTGTCTAAATTGAATAACAAAAACAATTGAAAGTCGATATTCAAATGTTTTACATTTTTTAAAAAAAGAACATCATAGAAACCATTTAAAAAAAGTTTCATTCGAAAACCTCAAACCATGAAGATTCTATGTCAATTCAAAGAACCTATTGCAATAAAACGGCAATTTCATACTTTAACCCCTATTACTTCGTCAGCGCTCATAGCCATATCTGAATTACTACTATTAGATTGACCCGAAGAGTTAAGCAGTGCGTTTACAACAGATGGATCTACTTCTGACAATTCTGTTAAAACTTCTACTTCTTGACCGCCAACTAAGATCGGAAAAGTATGTTTTTTGGGCCGCCCGCCTACGTCGTTGGACGGTCCTGGTTATTCCTGCTATAAATGGCACTGTTCAACACTTCTTGTCAGTTCTACATATTCAATTACATCCAATCAATTAGAATAATTACTTTAAAGTCTACTTATAGTATGTGCTGACTTAACCCTGAAACTGTCAAGACTTTAACATAAATTAACAATTCGACATGATAAAGGTTCTATATCTACATTTTCACCATCATTAACCCTAGAGTGCTCGCACTATGAGCATTTTGCCGCTAGCGGGACAATATTCGTATAATTTTGTACACGATGCATTTGTCACAGTCAAGCGTCCTAGTAGCTGCGCCCCCGTTCCTCAGCTCCCTGTTTTAGAAATTAGAGGTACATGTTTAATTTTATCCTAAAAACATACATATAAAATCATATATCCCATATTTTCTAAAAAAACGTATTAAGAATGGGCGGCAAAAAGCTCCTTACGCGATCACTCGCGTTTCACGGAATGGCGCGATTACTCTAGGGTTAAGAGACGTTAAATATGCTTTAAAATATATTTTTTACTATCTAACGTTTTTTGCAAACACCAAAGCTCAAAAAAATGCCTCCCCGATAAGGAACATTTTATTATTGTACCTGAAATGAAAAATATAAAATAAATATCAATTTCGTAGCAAATGTTATGAAGCGTCTTCGACATCGTAGCAGGCACTTTACGGGCGCGCGGGCAGATCGGGGCAAAAAAAAAAATGTTCAAAGCATAATATTATTTTTTTGTTTATTGCTGAAAGTTGGCAAACAAGTAAACTGCCCACCTGATGGTAAGTGGTAACAGTCACCTATAATACATGTGGCTCTTGTGAGATTCGCAGCAAAACTGCAACCCCACAAGAACCACAGTGTACGTTGCCAACTTGTAACATAAGATGTAAAGTCACTGTACCCAGTAATTTCACTACCATATCTTACCTTTCAAACCGGAACACAGCAATGCAAGCACTGCTGCTTTGCGGCAGAAATAGGTAAGACGGAGGTACCTAAGCAGACGACTCTGGTACAGAGTCTCCCTCCAGTAAAATATTATAGATGAGTAAAACTTAAAATTTTACAAAACACTTACCCAATACACAAACTATACACAAACAACAAAACAATTAACGTTTTTAAAAATCACCAAAACAAATACGACTTGGATGAGTCACCGATAAACAGTGAACAACAACAATGAAATGCGTTCACTTCAGAGGTCAAGAAATAAGTGAAAATTGGGTAAATGGCCCTGATATTTATACCCCTAGTTCTTAGATAAGTGTGTAAAGTATTAAAATTAAAAGTTGCTGGTCTATACGAAGTATGTTGGAAGATAAAAATAGTATTTTGTATTTCGTAATTCAATAAAAGCAAAGCATGTATTTTGCCCACCCCTGATCGTAAGATCAGATCGCGAAACGCAAATTTTTTGTTTTGTACTTTTTTTAACACAAACGCCCTAGAATCCAGTATTCCAGACACTCGTAAATTTAAACCGACTTCACTTTTTTTTATTTTTGGTATTTTTTCAAAGCTTTCCTATAAGATAATTTATTCTTAATAGAAAGATACTAGAATAAATCAACTCGGCTCACAAGTGAATTCACAGGTGGGTGTTTAAATTTAAAAAAAAATGTGTTTGGCAATTTCAATCGTTTTAAATAGCACCATAAAAATATATATGTTACAGTCAAAACTCATAACCAGTCAAAACCACTTTTGACTGCAAAAATTAGGTAAAACTACTTTTGACTGATTTTCGCAGTCAAAAGTGGTTTTAACTGAGGGCGTTGGTCAAAAGTACTTTAAACTGCAAAATATTGGGTAATAGTGTTTGTGACCAAATTGTTTTAGTTAAAAGTGGTTCTGACTAAGAATATTAGTGAAAACTACTTGGAGTGGAAATTTTTAATGTTTTCTTTTTTTCCCCAAATTTTGCGTCTTCCACCTCAATTACAAAATTTTCAAATTTTTCCTTTGCCATTACATTATAATGACTATTCTTAATTTCTTCTTACGTTTGAAGTCTTAATAAAAAGCGTTCATTCTTTTCGTTTCTACTCATTTTCTTTGAATTCCAATTTCTGCTACAATATTTTAGGTTACAGTGTAACGTATTAGTCACTTTTGTATGTGTTGCAAAATTCATGCATCAACCATTAAGGGGTTGTATTTTTCTCTGTTTAATAATTTTTTCAAGTATTAGCATCAATATTTCCAAATCACATATTTTTATTAAATTGAGATTTAATAATTAAAAGAGATCAATAATAAAAAGAGAATAACCTAACCTAACCTAACTTAACCACCTCAACTATTTATGAGTTTTGACTGACAATCTAAATTATAAATCAGGCAAAGCTACTTTTAACTGTTTTTTGCAGTTAAAAGTACCTTTGATCGATGCCCTTAGTTAAAACTACTTTTGACTGCGAAAATCAGTCAAAAATGTTTTTAACTAAGGTCGTTGGTCAAAAGTACTTTTGCCTAATTTTTGCAGTCAAAAGTGGTATTGACTGGTTATGGGTTTTGACTGTAACATATATATTTTTATGGTGCTATTTAAAACGATTGAAATTGCCAAACACATTTTTTTTTAAATTTAAACACCCACCTGTGAATTCACTTGTGAGCCGAGTTGATTTATTCTAGTATCTTTCTATTAAGAATAAATTATCTTATTTTCCTATAAGATAATTTATTCTTAATAGAAAAGCTTTGAAAAAATACCAAAAATAAAAAAAAGTGAAGTCGGTTTAAATTTACGAGTGTCTGGAATACTGGATTCTAGGGCGTTTGTGTTAAAAAAAGTACAAAACAAAAAATTTGCGTTTCGCGATCTGATCTTACGATCAGGGGTGGGCAAAATACATGCTTTGCTTTTATTGAATTACGAAATACAAAATACTATTAAAAATAAAAAGTAATGCAGCCCACCACGGAAAAGCAAATAAAAAGAAGATTAATCAGTAAAGCCAGTTACTTTTCTAGAACGAAAATCTCCTTTCATGGAGAAATTACGCAAGTAATCGAACGCTATTTTCTTCAGAAGAAATAGTAACTACAAAATACCTGGGAGTGAGGTATTCGAAATACGAATTATAAATTACTCTGCTTACAATGAATTTTATAGAACACTTATTTTCAAATAAAAAACATTTTTTTACCTTTATTTATCATTATAAATGCTTATAAATGAAACTTATTGACTATAGCTAACACAAAGGAAACCACTAGGGTTTGTATATGTGTCAGGATTTTACATTTTACAATCGTATTATTTACAACAATCAGGAGTGCTTGTGTGATAATAATTTTCTACATACTATATCTATAAAATTCAGTAATATAGAAGCAGAAGCATCCATATATATTACATTCCAATATCCAAAAAGTATTGTTTTAATTTATTCTTTATATTGTCCTGACATGCTTTTTATCAAATAGGGAGGTAGATCATTAATTAATCTTGGGACAATGTAACTGGCTGTTCTTTCGCCGTACGCGTTTGCGGCTCGCTCGACTATAAGCCTATTGTTAGCAATAGCGCGCGTGTATACAGATTACGGAAAAATTAAAAAAGGAGTTTGATGACGCTGTGGCCAATTTTGTTATAAACAACCTACCAACCTATAGAGCGTCTTGTTGGCATCCGAACTTTTGTCCAAATCTCATCTATTTGTGTTTCTTGCCTCAATCTCATGTCACAAAGTACACAACACATTATTATTTCTTCCTAATAATATTTTAAAACTTAATTTAATAATAATTAACTAGCGTGCCTCATTTTAACATACAATGTCATTTCTACTCGCCACAAGATGGCGCTGCCAGTCATATGCGTCGCGTCATATACTCAGGGTCACCGCGGCCGACCCGTTAAGGCAAAGCAATATGATCAGTTTTATCGACAAATCCACAATAATAAAGCATTTTGTACCTGAGTCATGTATTTCATATCTATGTATAATTTATATGTATATCTATCCGTTACCCTGTTAAATATAACACAGGCCTTCCACTGCTTACTTTGGGCTAGGTTAAATGGTGAGAATGTGAGATATAATAATTATTGTTGTAACATTCTACTTACATTTTCAATAAACATGTTTATAAGCACCATGCTTTTAGAGCAAGGAGCATTCAAAAATTGTAATGGTTGTCATATATTCTACAAAGAATTATCGAGAGAATCATTTAAGTATATTTCTCAACTCGAAACCATAGCGCGACTTAGGGGACAGCTAACACCATCTAGTGACGGTTTTACACATCAGTGTCGTGAAAACCGGTGAAATATTTGCCACTTATTATTTAGGACATAAAACAAGTACTTTCTTTTTATGTGAGTTAGTGCGGTTATACGAATTTAGAAAAAATATATTAGTAAACGAAATGTTTATCTACCTTAATATATATAAATTACGTGTCACGTTGTTTGTCCGCGATTGACTCCTAAACTACTTAACCAATTTTGATCAAACTTCGTAACTATCTGTTATTTGATCTTACTTAAAAGATAGGATAGATTTGATTTTAATTTATAACACAGCAACGCGTGGTTGGGTCAGCTAGTATATATATAAATTCTCTGTCATATTGTTTGGCCATGATGAACTCCGAAAGTACTTAATCGATTTTGATGATTTTTTTTTATTTTGCTGAATTTGTTCCAATTTAGGACATAGGATAATAACTGAGCGATGATGGTAATGCGCCAACAGACGAAATTAAATGTGATCATGGAAGTCTTTTAATAAAAGTGAACAGTCTTGAAGTTCGACGTAAAAGATATGATCTCCTCCTGTTGCATAAAATAGTCCACTCCAAGATTGATTGCTCGAGTTTGCTGTTCCAAATTAATTTTAACATTAATTACAGATTTCGTCGACCTAAACTCTTCAGACTGGAGGTTTTTAAAAATAACACCTCATTTTACAATCCTCTAGTCAGAATGTGCCGCCTGTACGATGAATTATCGTCGCGAAATCCGGAAGTCGACATTTTCCAGCGCAATTTGTACTCGTTTCGCCGTAGTATAGATAAAGCACTGTGCCTTTTTTAGTTTAATATATTATGTTTAATATTTTAGTATATGTTTAATATTATATTTTAACGGTACTTCAGTATTCCCAGTAATTTAATAATCTTATTATTTTGTTTTTTTTTCTATCATTTTCAATTTTTATTATATATTTTCAATTCTTATTATTTATTTGATTTTAAAATCAATATAAATTGTAACAATGAATTTAATCTAAAACAAATAGCGCATATTTTGTTTTAAATCTTATTGTAATTTTAATTTTATTCCGTAATTTTAAATGTACATATTTAAGTTTATGTGGTTCAACTTGGTAACTCATCCGTTCATGCCTGCTATGTACACTGTTAAGGGTTACAGTCTAGTACTTATCTAATTTAATTTATTGTCATTTCAATGGAATAATAAACTGTAACCTGTTTGTGTACTAAATAAATAAAATAAAATAAAATAAAAAATAAACTAGGGCAAAGCAGTCGATAAGCATAATGCTTCACTACCACTGTATATTGGAGCGGAGCGTAATACTAAAAAATAAAAACCGTTGTGTGTACTTATGTACGCACGTAAGAAGTTATACTTCTTTATCGTTACTAAACAAAGATAAATAAAAATTTCCCCCCGTGTGCTCGTATTCTTTGTATGTGAAAAGAAAGATATATTTATAAATTATATAGTGATCAGTAAGAAGCATCAAAAGATTAACAGATTTTCTATATATCTGTATACAGAATCAAGTAATATATCAAAAATAATTAAAATAAACTGTTTAACCAATAGTAATGTAAAAAATAATAATAATTTATATTACAAACAAATAAAAAGAATACATACCGACAGTTAACCTCAAATCAATAAACGCACTAAAAAAAGTTTATAAAATAAAAACCACTTTTAAATAAAATAGTTATATTGTTATTAATAATATAAAATTGTTAATATAATTTTATATAAATTATTGTTAACTACCATATATAATTTAAAATCACACACACATTAATAATTAGCGGCCAACTTCATCCTGCTGGTTTATACTATGTCGCTTTTGCGCCCAACTCCAACATTATAATTTTGTGTTGCATCTTAAAATTTTACATCATCATTTTTTCATAGCGCGCCTAAAGAAGTATAATATCACAAACATAAAATTCAATAATTTTCAGTAAATTTCAAAATACCATAAGAATGAAAACTTTCAAAAAGCGCGCCCATTTTATTTCAATGGGAAATCCCATAGAGCCAATGTTTTTTTTGGCATAACTTTTTTATTTTTGCGAATTTCCAAATTCGGGCTCTGTTACGATCTAGTCCTAAAACTGTTGTTTCGATTCATTACAACTCATAAAGTTATGGCGTCACATACATTTTGTCATTGAAGCTGATCCATGGAAGCTTCGCTCTCTCGTCTCCAATAATATTATAAATAAAATAATGATTTACATTTTCTTGTGGTAAATATTATTCATGTAATCTTTATAAATTTATAACAATAATACAAACAATACAGGAGTTGAGTGGTGGAGGTAAGAATTACTATGTTCCCGTCATAAAACACAACTTACTTCTCCACAAACATCTGTTATAGTTTGTTAAAGATGGGTATTAATAGACCAGTGTCGATAGCTTTGAAAATTGTAAAAAGTAAAAACAAATTATATTTAGACTAGCTTCCGCCCGCGGCTTCGCCCGCGTGGTCTTTTGATAAAAAGTAACTTATGTTCTTTTTCAGATTTCAGACTATCCATATCCAATTTTGTAACAAACGACTCAGCAAATTAGCCGTGAAACAAATATTTACACAGTTACAGTAAATTAATTTGAATATTAATGATTATATTAAAAGAACGGTATAGATTTGGGTATAGCATTTGATTAAAAGAGAGTGGGTATGTTTAAAAAAATTAAAAAATATCTGTTTACAGTAGGTATAAGGTACCTATGTATTCCATTAAGTGGCAGAAAGTACCTAGGAAAATTTATTGGTCCCTTATGTCCAAGAGACACTTTACAGGGGCCAGCGTCACGTTGTGTACAAAAATATTGTAAAATGACCTAATTTAAAACATTTTTGTACACAACGTTTGCTGTTTTGTTATTATTTGTTAAAATGTGGAGATTGTTTGGACTCGACACTCGCGAGCAGGCCACGTACAGTTGGCCATGCGAAAAACAGTTTTCTCTAAATGGACACCCGCTACTTTAAGTATTTGATCCGTTCCGTTACGTTCGAATTTCGGGAATTCCGTTTGTAGAATTTCACCCCCACAATGGTAAAAATTTCAAAATGCTAGAACAAACGATTTTTGTTTCTTATTTAGTGTCTAAATACAAAATGTAATGTTTTTATCTTCAAAATGACGAACTTCATACAAACTTTCAACCCCTATTGCATCCCCTCACAGGTCGAAATTTCAAAAACGCTACAACAAATTGTTTTTTATTTCTTATCAAGTTCCTAAATATAAAGTTTCATAGTTTTATCCCCAAAAATGACAAAATCCCATACAAACTTTCAACCCTTATTTCACCCCCTCACTGGTCGAAATTTCAAAAACGCTAGAACAAATGTTTAATTATATCTTATCAATTGCTTAAATATAAAGTTTCATGGTTTTATCTTTTAAAATTAAGAAATCCCATACAAACTTTCAACCCCTATTTCAACGTCTTCATCCCTTTTTTCGCAATAAAAGGTAGCCTATGTTCTTTCTCAGGGACTAAAGATTGTCTGTGCCAAATTTCATCAAAATCGGTTGAGAGGTTTAAGCGGGAAAGCGTAGCAGACAGACAGACAGACAGAGTTACTTTCGCATTTATAATATTAGTAGGGATGAAACCCATTGAAAAAGGTAGAGAATATAACAAAAATGATTGGAAAAATAATTTACGGGCGATCTGAGGTCGGGAAGGGGAAGGAGCTGAGCTTTTAAGGGGAAAAATCGGTTTATCTCGATTTCTGGCAAAACTACAAGTCCTATGAAAAAAAGTTATTCGGCAAAGTTGTAGGTAATAAAAAGATCTACAACTTTTATATTTACACTTTTTTCACATAACCTCAAAATTTATGTGAAAAATTCAAATAACCAAGATTTTGGTTTTTTATTTTTATCTTTTGCGAAAAATAAATATTTTTTAACGAAATTTGCTGAAAACTTACCTTTTTATATCCCAAATACACAGTAATTTTTTTGATTTTAAATATTAATTTTTTCACTTCATTTTGACTTAATATCGAAAAATCACCCTAATTTTCAATCGAAAAATCATTATTTTGGTCTCAAAAATTATCGACCCTGATCTATAAGTAAAGCATTGAGACTTCACTCCATCTGTTTTATTATAAGTCATAAACAATTCACAAATGTTGTTTTATTAACACTTAAAACTGTTTAAAATAGGTTCAGTCCATTATTATAGCGCGAGTATTGGCGATGCAAAGATTCTAACTAGCGCCTCAAGCGTCAAAATTGTGAAACTGTCTAAGGACGACACTTTGACAGTTTTCGATACAATTTACGTCACGGAACAAATTATTTATTAAATATAAATCAGATTTATGTGGTTTAATGCTGGACGAGACAATAATTATACTGTCGATAGTCGATGTAATTAAAGCGTCTGCAGGATACACAAAACCAATGCTGGAGAAGAATTATTACGGAGTGAAATGGTGATTTCTGTAGGAAAAAAAGAAAAATTAATAACATAATTCATATAGTATAAGCACTGGTACTGCGCAAGTCGGAAAATAGTTTGAAGCTTGAAAATGATGAACAAACGCTCATTGCTGGTGAAATCGGCTTGCCTATTCTTAAAGCAGTCTCCCATTTTTAACACGCTTTTTTAGTTTCACCTGTATGTTTGTATGTATGTAACTGACTCGTTTGGGCTCGATTTTGCCCAACTTTAAGCGGTCACATTTACTTTCAACGTTGTAGACTTATCAACGATCGACGGCAATACAATATTTTGACAAGCTTATCTCATTATCCTAATTAGGATCGCCAGGATTAATGATTTTAATACAAGTCCTCTGCGTGAGAGCAAAAGAGATCTATCTCTAGCAAGAGCGCGGTCTGCGTTGTTTATGTTGGCAACAAAGAATTCCTTGAATATGTTTTCTATCGAGATGAAACTGTTAACACGTCTTTACATATTAAAAACTAAAAAATTTTTAGCAAATCGAACTAAAAAGTGCAAAATAAAATATTTTAAAAAAAAACTAAAAAACACGCTTTAATAGCAAATCGAACAAAAAATCAGAAAATAACTTTTAATTTATATTTTATTCGACGTTTATAAAAATTATACTCACTCAATAGGTTTAAATAATTTTCAAAAATACTAAAATAAAAAAAAGTAATGAAAAGAAAATTAATTTCATATTGACATTGATTGTTGTAAATATATAATTAGTAGTTATTTGTAAACATACAGTTAGTATAGAAATTTGATATAAAAAGCAGCCCACGCTTTTTTACAATGAAATTAATTTTCTTTTCATAACTTTATTTTTTTTTAGAATTTTTGAAAATTATTTAAACAAATTGAGTTAGTATACTTTTTATAAACGTCAAATAAAAAATAAATTAAAAGTTATTTTCTGATTTTTACTTCGATTTGCTATAAAAGCGTGTTTTTTAGGGTTTTAAACTATATTTTATTTTTTCTTCATAATTTTGTCTTTTGGAAAGAAATGACATATTATTTCGAATCTTTGTAAGTACTACATTGAGGAACGCAATAACATTTCGTATTTCTGCTTTTATTATCACCTGGTTTCTGTATATAAACGTGATCCATCTAAACTTAACCTCAACTTTAAAGCAGTGTCCTTCTTAGACAACTTCTAAATTTCGCCGCTAGAGGCGCGCGGATAATCTTTGCATCGCCAATATATCCTGTTACCATTACATTAAAATTGATAGATATTTTCGTTACTTTTAAAAACTTTTTAATTTTTGTATTAATCATTACAAATACTTATAAGAATGAATGTATGAAGGATGATTTAAAATTGATCTAATGTAACTTCGGCTCGTGAGATGGCGCTAGAGTCGTGGCCTATAATTTTTCTCTTGAATGTACGCCAAGGAATTAAAAGAAATAAAAGCAAAGTCTGAGAAGTTGACCATCTTTTATTTCAGTACTAAAAAAAGCTAATAATCCCGTTTTTTGAGACCGAGACGGAAGAGAACTAGAGTGAGAAAGCGATATTTATTTATTAATTTGGGACAAACAGTATTCACAATATATATTAAAATACTAATTATTACAAAAATAAGGTTGTAGTGAAGCCCACACCATTATCCACAAGTGAATTTGTGAAACTGTTCAATTTCTGAACACACTAAAAATCACACAAATAAAGTAAGATGACTGTAACAAAAAAGTTTAACGAATTTGTTTAACGGATCACGACCGTTTGGTGCAACGGTAGTGATCCTGCCTTTCGCACCGACGGTCCCGGGTTCAAATCCCGGAAGGGGCAAATGTTTGTATGATGAATACGAGCATTTGTACCTGAGTCATGGGTGTTTATATATATTTCTATGAATATTACATATCTATGTATCATATATGTATGTCTATCCGTTAACCTCGTATCCATAACACAAGCCTTCCAGTGCTTACTTTGGGCTTGGCTAATTGGTGTGAATGTAAGAAATATTTTTTTTTTTTTTACTAGAACATATTCAAAACTAGTTGAATAAGACGATAATTAATTTGGTATTTCAGCAAACTTCCAAAATATATATTTTTAATTTGCACTCCGCATCTACGAAACTATATTAAGTTTAGATTCTTTAACACTCAATGGACCTGGGGTCTGATAATAAATGATTTCTTTTTTTATTTATTGGAACATAACCCTTTAACTATCGTAACACTAAAATTGACAAACTCTTCAAATAATCGACATGACATTATGATAATAATTAAATGAAATGTAGTAATGATACAATTAAAAATTATATATATATATACATATAAATAAAATTGGAGTGTCTGTTTGTAATATTGAAATAACCGTTTCTATTACATGCATATGAATATATATACGGTACACACACCAATATAACATTTTTCACAATTTTCGTCTGTCTGTCTGTTTGTTCCGGCTAATCTCTGAAATGGCTGGACCGATTTTGACGGGACTTTTATTGGCAGGTAGCAGATGTAATAAGGAGTAACTTAGGCTACTTTTATTATAGAAAAAATCTTTAAAATTACTGTGCCACAGCAAAGCGTGGCTGGGTCAGCTAGTTAATAATACAATCGCCTGACATTCACATGCTCACTACTGGCTAGACAGACGAACTACTGATGTTTATATATTTTTTATTGTGCTCAGTATTCTGTGAATTAATCATTACATATAACCGACTTTGAATAAGATATTAATTGTATCTTATTCAAATGTAAAAAAAAACAACAGCTCCTCCGAGAATGAGGTGAGAATCGAACCCACCTTTCACTATCCGGGCGATTGCTCTGACCGCTGAGCTACCGAGATGCTAGCAGATGCGTTTACAAACATATTTCGACTTCTACTATGAGCTAGTATCGTTCCACCAATGTTGAACGCTAACTACATTCAACTTTCTTCATCATACACCCGGAAAGCGAAGGGTCGTGGGTTCGAATCCTACTTGAGGGCTCGGAGACGTGCTTGTTTTTTACATGCGTTATTATATCTAATACAAATATGGCATATTTTAATTTATAACACAGCAACGCGTGGTTGGGTCAGCTAGTATATATATAAATTCTCTGTCATATTGTTTGGCCATGATGAACTCCGAAAGTACTTAATCGATTTTGATGATTTTTTTTTATTTTGCTGAATTTGTTCCAATTTAGGACATAGGATAATAACTGAGCGATGATGGTAATGCGCCAACAGACGAAATTAAATGTGATCATGGAAGTCTTTTAATAAAAGTGAACAGTCTTGAAGTTCGACGTAAAAGATATGATCTCCTCCTGTTGCATAAAATAGTCCACTCCAAGATTGATTGCTCGAGTTTGCTGTTCCAAATTAATTTTAACATTAATTACAGATTTCGTCGACCTAAACTCTTCAGACTGGAGGTTTTTAAAAATAACACCTCATTTTACAATCCTCTAGTCAGAATGTGCCGCCTGTACGATGAATTATCGTCGCGAAATCCGGAAGTCGACATTTTCCAGCGCAATTTGTACTCGTTTCGCCGTAGTATAGATAAAGCACTGTGCCTTTTTTAGTTTAATATATTATGTTTAATATTTTAGTATATGTTTAATATTATATTTTAACGGTACTTCAGTATTCCCAGTAATTTAATAATCTTATTATTTTGTTTTTTTTTCTATCATTTTCAATTTTTATTATATATTTTCAATTCTTATTATTTATTTGATTTTAAAATCAATATAAATTGTAACAATGAATTTAATCTTAAACAAATAGCGCATATTTTGTTTTAAATCTTATTGTAATTTTAATTTTATTCCGTAATTTTAAATGTACATATTTAAGTTTATGTGGTTCAACTTGGTAACTCATCCGTTCATGCCTGCTATGTACACTGTTAAGGGTTACAGTCTAGTACTTATCTAATTTAATTTATTGTCATTTCAATGGAATAATAAACTGTAACCTGTTTGTGTACTAAATAAATAAAATAAAATAAAATAAAAAATAAACTAGGGCAAAGCAGTCGATAAGCATAATGCTTCACTACCACTGTATATTGGAGCGGAGCGTAATACTAAAAAATAAAAACCGTTGTGTGTACTTATGTACGCACGTAAGAAGTTATACTTCTTTATCGTTACTAAACAAAGATAAATAAAAATTTCCCCCCGTGTGCTCGTATTCTTTGTATGTGAAAAGAAAGATATATTTATAAATTATATAGTGATCAGTAAGAAGCATCAAAAGATTAACAGATTTTCTATATATCTGTATACAGAATCAAGTAATATATCAAAAATAATTAAAATAAACTGTTTAACCAATAGTAATGTAAAAAATAATAATAATTTATATTACAAACAAATAAAAAGAATACATACCGACAGTTAACCTCAAATCAATAAACGCACTAAAAAAAGTTTATAAAATAAAAACCACTTTTAAATAAAATAGTTATATTGTTATTAATAATATAAAATTGTTAATATAATTTTATATAAATTATTGTTAACTACCATATATAATTTAAAATCACACACACATTAATAATTAGCGGCCAACTTCATCCTGCTGGTTTATACTATGTCGCTTTTGCGCCCAACTCCAACATTATAATTTTGTGTTGCATCTTAAAATTTTACATCATCATTTTTTCATAGCGCGCCTAAAGAAGTATAATATCACAAACATAAAATTCAATAATTTTCAGTAAATTTCAAAATACCATAAGAATGAAAACTTTCAAAAAGCGCGCCCATTTTATTTCAATGGGAAATCCCATAGAGCCAATGTTTTTTTTGGCATAACTTTTTTATTTTTGCGAATTTCCAAATTCGGGCTCTGTTACGATCTAGTCCTAAAACTGTTGTTTCGATTCATTACAACTCATAAAGTTATGGCGTCACATACATTTTGTCATTGAAGCTGATCCATGGAAGCTTCGCTCTCTCGTCTCCAATAATATTATAAATAAAATAATGATTTACATTTTCTTGTGGTAAATATTATTCATGTAATCTTTATAAATTTATAACAATAATACAAACAATACAGGAGTTGAGTGGTGGAGGTAAGAATTACTATGTTCCCGTCATAAAACACAACTTACTTCTCCACAAACATCTGTTATAGTTTGTTAAAGATGGGTATTAATAGACCAGTGTCGATAGCTTTGAAAATTGTAAAAAGTAAAAACAAATTATATTTAGACTAGCTTCCGCCCGCGGCTTCGCCCGCGTGGTCTTTTGATAAAAAGTAACTTATGTTCTTTTTCAGATTTCAGACTATCCATATCCAATTTTGTAACAAACGACTCAGCAAATTAGCCGTGAAACAAATATTTACACAGTTACAGTAAATTAATTTGAATATTAATGATTATATTAAAAGAACGGTATAGATTTGGGTATAGCATTTGATTAAAAGAGAGTGGGTATGTTTAAAAAAATTAAAAAATATCTGTTTACAGTAGGTATAAGGTACCTATGTATTCCATTAAGTGGCAGAAAGTACCTAGGAAAATTTATTGGTCCCTTATGTCCAAGAGACACTTTACAGGGGCCAGCGTCACGTTGTGTACAAAAATATTGTAAAATGACCTAATTTAAAACATTTTTGTACACAACGTTTGCTGTTTTGTTATTATTTGTTAAAATGTGGAGATTGTTTGGACTCGACACTCGCGAGCAGGCCACGTACAGTTGGCCATGCGAAAAACAGTTTTCTCTAAATGGACACCCGCTACTTTAAGTATTTGATCCGTTCCGTTACGTTCGAATTTCGGGAATTCCGTTTGTAGAATTTCACCCCCACAATGGTAAAAATTTCAAAATGCTAGAACAAACGATTTTTGTTTCTTATTTAGTGTCTAAATACAAAATGTAATGTTTTTATCTTCAAAATGACGAACTTCATACAAACTTTCAACCCCTATTGCATCCCCTCACAGGTCGAAATTTCAAAAACGCTACAACAAATTGTTTTTTATTTCTTATCAAGTTCCTAAATATAAAGTTTCATAGTTTTATCCCCAAAAATGACAAAATCCCATACAAACTTTCAACCCTTATTTCACCCCCTCACTGGTCGAAATTTCAAAAACGCTAGAACAAATGTTTAATTATATCTTATCAATTGCTTAAATATAAAGTTTCATGGTTTTATCTTTTAAAATTAAGAAATCCCATACAAACTTTCAACCCCTATTTCAACGTCTTCATCCCTTTTTTCGCAATAAAAGGTAGCCTATGTTCTTTCTCAGGGACTAAAGATTGTCTGTGCCAAATTTCATCAAAATCGGTTGAGAGGTTTAAGCGGGAAAGCGTAGCAGACAGACAGACAGACAGAGTTACTTTCGCATTTATAATATTAGTAGGGATGAAACCCATTGAAAAAGGTAGAGAATATAACAAAAATGATTGGAAAAATAATTTACGGGCGATCTGAGGTCGGGAAGGGGAAGGAGCTGAGCTTTTAAGGGGAAAAATCGGTTTATCTCGATTTCTGGCAAAACTACAAGTCCTATGAAAAAAAGTTATTCGGCAAAGTTGTAGGTAATAAAAAGATCTACAACTTTTATATTTACACTTTTTTCACATAACCTCAAAATTTATGTGAAAAATTCAAATAACCAAGATTTTGGTTTTTTATTTTTATCTTTTGCGAAAAATAAATATTTTTTAACGAAATTTGCTGAAAACTTACCTTTTTATATCCCAAATACACAGTAATTTTTTTGATTTTAAATATTAATTTTTTCACTTCATTTTGACTTAATATCGAAAAATCACCCTAATTTTCAATCGAAAAATCATTATTTTGGTCTCAAAAATTATCGACCCTGATCTATAAGTAAAGCATTGAGACTTCACTCCATCTGTTTTATTATAAGTCATAAACAATTCACAAATGTTGTTTTATTAACACTTAAAACTGTTTAAAATAGGTTCAGTCCATTATTATAGCGCGAGTATTGGCGATGCAAAGATTCTAACTAGCGCCTCAAGCGTCAAAATTGTGAAACTGTCTAAGGACGACACTTTGACAGTTTTCGATACAATTTACGTCACGGAACAAATTATTTATTAAATATAAATCAGATTTATGTGGTTTAATGCTGGACGAGACAATAATTATACTGTCGATAGTCGATGTAATTAAAGCGTCTGCAGGATACACAAAACCAATGCTGGAGAAGAATTATTACGGAGTGAAATGGTGATTTCTGTAGGAAAAAAAGAAAAATTAATAACATAATTCATATAGTATAAGCACTGGTACTGCGCAAGTCGGAAAATAGTTTGAAGCTTGAAAATGATGAACAAACGCTCATTGCTGGTGAAATCGGCTTGCCTATTCTTAAAGCAGTCTCCCATTTTTAACACGCTTTTTTAGTTTCACCTGTATGTTTGTATGTATGTAACTGACTCGTTTGGGCTCGATTTTGCCCAACTTTAAGCGGTCACATTTACTTTCAACGTTGTAGACTTATCAACGATCGACGGCAATACAATATTTTGACAAGCTTATCTCATTATCCTAATTAGGATCGCCAGGATTAATGATTTTAATACAAGTCCTCTGCGTGAGAGCAAAAGAGATCTATCTCTAGCAAGAGCGCGGTCTGCGTTGTTTATGTTGGCAACAAAGAATTCCTTGAATATGTTTTCTATCGAGATGAAACTGTTAACACGTCTTTACATATTAAAAACTAAAAAATTTTTAGCAAATCGAACTAAAAAGTGCAAAATAAAATATTTTAAAAAAAAACTAAAAAACACGCTTTAATAGCAAATCGAACAAAAAATCAGAAAATAACTTTTAATTTATATTTTATTCGACGTTTATAAAAATTATACTCACTCAATAGGTTTAAATAATTTTCAAAAATACTAAAATAAAAAAAAGTAATGAAAAGAAAATTAATTTCATATTGACATTGATTGTTGTAAATATATAATTAGTAGTTATTTGTAAACATACAGTTAGTATAGAAATTTGATATAAAAAGCAGCCCACGCTTTTTTACAATGAAATTAATTTTCTTTTCATAACTTTATTTTTTTTTAGAATTTTTGAAAATTATTTAAACAAATTGAGTTAGTATACTTTTTATAAACGTCAAATAAAAAATAAATTAAAAGTTATTTTCTGATTTTTACTTCGATTTGCTATAAAAGCGTGTTTTTTAGGGTTTTAAACTATATTTTATTTTTTCTTCATAATTTTGTCTTTTGGAAAGAAATGACATATTATTTCGAATCTTTGTAAGTACTACATTGAGGAACGCAATAACATTTCGTATTTCTGCTTTTATTATCACCTGGTTTCTGTATATAAACGTGATCCATCTAAACTTAACCTCAACTTTAAAGCAGTGTCCTTCTTAGACAACTTCTAAATTTCGCCGCTAGAGGCGCGCGGATAATCTTTGCATCGCCAATATATCCTGTTACCATTACATTAAAATTGATAGATATTTTCGTTACTTTTAAAAACTTTTTAATTTTTGTATTAATCATTACAAATACTTATAAGAATGAATGTATGAAGGATGATTTAAAATTGATCTAATGTAACTTCGGCTCGTGAGATGGCGCTAGAGTCGTGGCCTATAATTTTTCTCTTGAATGTACGCCAAGGAATTAAAAGAAATAAAAGCAAAGTCTGAGAAGTTGACCATCTTTTATTTCAGTACTAAAAAAAGCTAATAATCCCGTTTTTTGAGACCGAGACGGAAGAGAACTAGAGTGAGAAAGCGATATTTATTTATTAATTTGGGACAAACAGTATTCACAATATATATTAAAATACTAATTATTACAAAAATAAGGTTGTAGTGAAGCCCACACCATTATCCACAAGTGAATTTGTGAAACTGTTCAATTTCTGAACACACTAAAAATCACACAAATAAAGTAAGATGACTGTAACAAAAAAGTTTAACGAATTTGTTTAACGGATCACGACCGTTTGGTGCAACGGTAGTGATCCTGCCTTTCGCACCGACGGTCCCGGGTTCAAATCCCGGAAGGGGCAAATGTTTGTATGATGAATACGAGCATTTGTACCTGAGTCATGGGTGTTTATATATATTTCTATGAATATTACATATCTATGTATCATATATGTATGTCTATCCGTTAACCTCGTATCCATAACACAAGCCTTCCAGTGCTTACTTTGGGCTTGGCTAATTGGTGTGAATGTAAGAAATATTTTTTTTTTTTTTACTAGAACATATTCAAAACTAGTTGAATAAGACGATAATTAATTTGGTATTTCAGCAAACTTCCAAAATATATATTTTTAATTTGCACTCCGCATCTACGAAACTATATTAAGTTTAGATTCTTTAACACTCAATGGACCTGGGGTCTGATAATAAATGATTTCTTTTTTTATTTATTGGAACATAACCCTTTAACTATCGTAACACTAAAATTGACAAACTCTTCAAATAATCGACATGACATTATGATAATAATTAAATGAAATGTAGTAATGATACAATTAAAAATTATAAATATATATACATATAAATAAAATTGGAGTGTCTGTTTGTAATATTGAAATAACCGTTTCTATTACATGCATATGAATATATATACGGTACACACACCAATATAACATTTTTCACAATTTTCGTCTGTCTGTCTGTTTGTTCCGGCTAATCTCTGAAATGGCTGGACCGATTTTGACGGGACTTTTATTGGCAGGTAGCAGATGTAATAAGGAGTAACTTAGGCTACTTTTATTATAGAAAAAATCTTTAAAATTACTGTGCCACAGCAAAGCGTGGCTGGGTCAGCTAGTTAATAATACAATCGCCTGACATTCACATGCTCACTACTGGCTAGACAGACGAACTACTGATGTTTATATATTTTTTATTGTGCTCAGTATTCTGTGAATTAATCATTACATATAACCGACTTTGAATAAGATATTAATTGTATCTTATTCAAATGTAAAAAAAAACAACAGCTCCTCCGAGAATGAGGTGAGAATCGAACCCACCTTTCACTATCCGGGCGATTGCTCTGACCGCTGAGCTACCGAGATGCTAGCAGATGCGTTTACAAACATATTTCGACTTCTACTATGAGCTAGTATCGTTCCACCAATGTTGAACGCTAACTACATTCAACTTTCTTCATCATACACCCGGAAAGCGAAGGGTCGTGGGTTCGAATCCTACTTGAGGGCTCGGAGACGTGCTTGTTTTTTACATGCGTTATTATATCTAATACAAATATGGCATAGTGACTGCAAAAAATAAAACCGGCCGAGTGCGAGTCGGACTCGCGCACCGAGGGTTCCGTAAAAAATATTGTTACTATGTGATGTAACTAAAAATTTACGGTTTTTGTAATTTTTACTTTATCTGTACTATAAGACGTTACTTCGTACCAAATTTCAAGGTTCTAAGTCTACGAGAAGTACCCTGTAGGTTTTGATTCCCGTGCGAGTTTCAAAAATTTGTGGAATAAACGTCTGTATCTTTTGATTGCTTTGGCTTAGGAGTTTGATTTTTTCATAGCTCCAAGGGACAGTAGGCCTGAGTATTGGATATCAATTTTAGTTTGATACCTCCACACGTTCCTGAGAAAAACGGTCTTGACAGATGGACGGACGGACAACAAAGTGATCCTTTAAGGGTTCCGTTTTGTCCTTTTGAGGTACGGAACCCTAAAAATTAAAAACATTTTTGTTCACCCATTCAAAAGCTGGTCCATAAGATGGTGTTTAACCCCCGCAATCTCAGGGCAAGTGCGATAGCTGATGAGCCATTGAGCTTAACTTAATTGATAACAAGTCTTCAAATATGTATAAACGATTTTTTTATCGGTATGGACTTCGGTCATTTGGTATGAGTCATCTTGTGAGCACGGCTTACGAAAGGAGAAGAAACCACTGCCAAGTTGTTTATTATTTATTTAGAAACTCAACAGCTTTTTTTACAAAGGTATCTTATGTAACTTAAGACATTTAAAGTCTGAAACCAATTATAGTTTCATAACATTTAATGAGGCTTAAACAAGAAGAGGAAGTAACAACAAAAACCAAAATATTCGAGCTATGACTGACTGCGAATGAATTTATTCTAAAGTTAATTTATCAAAGTTTATTTTAAATGTTAATAACTGTCTACCGATCGATAAACGTTATCAGCGCACATATTAATAATAATTATTAATTTAAAGAAATATTATTATGGTGAAAACGATAAAATGTCATTGTATTTCAAATGCCCACGACATTTTGCTATCCGGGAGAAGACTGCCGAGACGCCGGCAGAGGTGTCGTTAACAAACGTATTTCAACTTCTACTATGAGCTAGTATCGTTCCACCAATGTTCAAAGATATTTACCTTCAACATCGAAAGTATTCTTTTTTTAGTATTTTACATAGTATTAAGTTGGTACCAGCTATAATATTTTTGGAGCTAACTCCCATGAATCAGCTTCAGTGAAGAAATGTATGTGTTACATGCGCCCCCACGTTTTGAGTGGCCCCTCGCTTGGCCCCCCGCCGGGTTATTTTATTCTTTTTTGGTCACTGAAAAACGTGGGATTTTTAGATTTTTAAATCTAGTATTATTATTTTATTCTTTTTAATTATTAACTCAACGAAGTAACCATGTGTTACGCAACAATCGGATAAGCCCCATACAAAAGTGAAAGTTGCCGAAAGTTGACCTGAAAGTGCACCTAGAAAGTTGAAAGTTGTTTCAGCGTGCATTGTCATCGGGTTCTGAGCTACCCTGAAAGTTTCAACTCGCTAGGTGGTCGGGAAGTGCCTCAAAATTGAGATACAAGATGCCAACCGGACAGACAAGACGACAGACAAGCAAACAGACAAGAAAGCGACCTAAGAAAAACGTGGGAAAAAGGTATGACCAAAAACATTGGCTCTATGGGATGAGCAAAAAAATAATAAAAAAAAATTTCATGAACTCGCTAGAGCTTATATTTTTGCAATCATCAATCCGCTCCGCTCCAATATATGGTGCTAGCGAAACTTTATGCTTAGCGACTGCATTAACCTAGTAATGTAATTTTATTTAATTTTGTGCATTCGCAATGCAATATTTCTATAAGATATAAATTACAGCTGAAAAAAATATTTTACTTATCAATTCAATTCAATTTTTTATTGCACTGCATAATGTTATTAAAAGATATTACATAAAAATATTTTGAATCAATTATGGGCCCTGTTGAGCACGCAGTTTGATAGAAGAGATGAAGTAAATTCTAAAGCTATTAAGTTTGATTTTCGTTCGAATTTAATTAAATGATTTAAAATTATATTGTTGACACTTTTTTATGATTTTTATAACATTATGTACCGTTTTTATTCATATTAAATTTCCAATAATTTTTAGGTTATTGGAAATTAAATATGTTATATCTTTGTTTTAAATTCTGTTCATTGGTAAGGAAGGCTAGCCTTCCGCCTGTGTTCCATCAATACGCCTGTATTGGTGACTGAACCATATAATTTCTATCGAGTAATCCTGCTTTTTGCACGGTCCTAGTTTCGAATCCCGAAAAGAGCAGACGTTTGTGTGCAATTGGTATTTATGTATTTCTATGTATCATATATGCACATCTATCCGTTACCCTAGTATCTATAACACAAGCCTTACAGTGCTCACCTTGGGCTAGGCTAATTGGTGTGAATGTACCAAATATTATTATAATGAAGCAGATATCTAAAGAGGTTCGTGACCGAGTGCCGCGGTTAATAAAACAGATAAACTGCGGCATTGAAAATTATAGTATTCCATACGTTATTTTACAAATTATGATACTAGAAAATCTATAAATTAGAAATAATTGAAAATATTACGAGGTCTACACAATACTATTACCTACCTATATATATATATATATATATATATATATATATATATATATATATTATTTTATATATATATATATTCACTAAACGAAATAAATTAATGTTTTTTTAAGCCGCTTATTGAATTTAAATGTAAACCAACCTACATTTTGAGTTTTGACATCATGACATGACAAAAATTATTTTACGCAACTAATCAAAGTATAATATAAAAAAAACTTACATTTGTCAACAGAAGTTATTCACACAGATTAAATAATACAGCCAACACAATACACTGTTAAATAATGTTTATTTAACAGAAAAAAATATTCACAAATTCAAATAAGTACACTTATGTGCTCACATTTTAATTTAAATAAATATTGTTTCTAAAACAACTGTATTTTTACTAATATTCGATTAAACAGTAAGTTTATTAACGTTTCGATCGACACTGAGCAGGATAAAGTTGGCGGTCAGAAAAGGCGGGAACGCCATTTTGTTATTCTCGCGTGCCACTATTAATAGAAATATGTGCGGATATTATAACAAAGTTTAATTCATACACCATTATGTTTATAAACAAATTGATTCTCGCTATTTCTCAATTAATAATACTATTTCTGTTTCGTTCAGAAACAAGTTACAATTGTTTTAATTAATTGATACTTTTTTAAAACTGATACTAGTTGACTTTGTTGTAATCAACGACGTAACGAAACCATAACACTATAGTGTATTTTTTCTTACTTGAGCTAAATGGTAAACAAACATCACTGGATCACAATTTACGATATTCCGAAGGAATCACTCACTTAACGTTGCCACAATACATCATAGTCATTAGTTTACATATAAACGCATTTATTTTCACTGAAAACTGCTTTGAAATATCCTCACAAATAACATTTTTTAGCTAAAATCGTAATTTCCAAGACCTTCTCGGTCACAGATTAAATAAACAATATGTCATAATTGAAAAATAAAACAAGGATGGGGTGAAGTGAATGTATGAATGGTTTGTAACGAATCAGTTCATTTTAAGGTTTCCGTGGTTATTTTCATAATTATCTTTTTGCTGCAACTGTTATTATTTAAAAAAAGTAGGTTCTTAATTCGACCGTGTTTTACGAGATAAATATGATACTTTGAGGGTGGTCCCATAAAAATTATATTTAAATCGGATCAGAATTTCGCAAATTAACAAAATCTAATAAATATCGAAATTTAAAAATATCTTAGGTCTTCATTGTTGATGTTTTGATGTGAGTCAGTTTTTAGTATTTGTCTTTGTTAATTATTTAGGTGTTTGTTAGACACATATTTATACATTTCCACTGTGACATTTTATTGTTTTCATCTGCAGTAGGGACAAAGCGAAGAAAAACTGACAGTGATAGTTATTATAATTATTATAAGTATTTACTACAAGTAAAGCCTGAAGAATTTATTTCATTACCTCGACCGTATTTAAGAACCCAATAATCTAAAGGTTCATACACTCATTCAATCACTTAAAGATGTCACACTTTCACTCAATGGTTCCTAACCCTAAAAAATGTCGACCGCCATATTTGTTTACTACTTAGCTCACGTAAGGAAAAATGGACTATACTATTGTTGTGATAACAGAATAATATTGTCTTTTGTGGATTATGTATGGTGACGACATATAATATTGTAAATGTCGTTACTTATGTGAAAGTTGACGAGTTTATTGCGCTCGTTTCTCTTGTTAGTTATAAGACGTCCTGAATGGGTGGTACGACACTGGACTTGTAGTCTGGTTCACGAGTCCCATTTTCCTCAGAACCTAAACCGGACCAATTTTTTAATTTTTCCAACGGGGATCTCTTCTAAACCCTTTTAAGATTAGCTCCAAAGAATAAAAAAGGTTGGTCCGGTTTAGGTTCTGAGGAAAATGGGTCTTGTGAACCAGACTATTGGATAATTCGAAACATCTTATTGAAGTGCATTTGAATAAAGTTATTTTCATTTCATTTCAGGCTTTGAATTGGCGATATGGTCGATATAGCAGAAATTGTACGATAGTAACAGGCGTTTAAAGCTATTAAGTATTATTTCGGGCTTTTTGCCATATATTTTTCACAGTTCTTCCATGTTGGAGTCTGAATAGTAGTAAAAAACGTGATAAATGTCCAGATTTATATATACATTTTAGAACAAGAATAACAATAAATTATTATTTAAAAGTGCATGGACACAGGATCGGATTTGGCTCTGGGGCAATGGCCCCTAATTATTTTCGAATATTTTTTATCAAATTAAGAATATGGGTTAATCAGTTATTATAATCATTTTCAAAGTTTTTCTATACTTTACTATGTAAAAATCTGTTTGGAAATAAAACTTAACCTGACCCGTGTTATATACCTGATGGTATTGATCTGAGAATACTAGAAGGGTTGGGTAATAACAAAAAAACCACAAACTCTATGAATTCTATGAATATATTCTATGAATATTACATATATATATATATCATATATGTATGTCTATCCGTTACCCTAGTATCCATAACACAAGCTTTATAGTGCTTACTTTGGGCTAGGCTAATTGGTGTGAATGTGGGAAATATTATTTTATTTACTCTATTCTGACCTAGCTGGGTCTATTGATCTATATTAAACGAAATTCCAATTGAGACAAAGTACAATGCGCAAACGGTCTTGACACCGCCATGTAGGAATGTAATAACAATGACAACGCCATCTATTGAAAACCTTTCGAAGTATAACTACGAACAACAACTTTAGTTTTAAATTACAATTCAGTTTTGATTCATTTATTTATCTATAAAACCCCTATTTATGTATTAACGGTTATTTATTTATTTATATAAAGTTATATATATATATACATTTATATTTAAGTGGACCTGAACACCCGTCAAAATTTGTCATTTTTATCTCTATTGTGAGGGCCGCTCTCTAGTGGAGGCCCCAAGGCAGTAGCCCGTCTGCCCTCTCCCAAATCCGGGTCTGAATGGGCAAGGCATTAACGGCAGGCCAAGGCGAACTTTCAGAGATCAAATAGAAGATGTTCTAAAAAAGGCCAGGTCAGAAGATCCCGTAACCGATTAGCTTGTATGATAGGGCTGATGAGAGTTGAAGATGTATGTCAGGATAGTGGATAGTGGAAATCTGTGATCTCTGTCTACTCCTGCCAGAAAAAAGCATGAATCTAGAATCTAAGATCACAGTGGGTTGTGTGTTTGTCTGTCCGCTCTTTTTCCCGCTCTTTATCCATTGTATCAATCTACTACGGTCTAGCAGATCTAGTCTACCGGACGCTAGATGGCGCTAATGGAAAATATTGAATAATAGAAAAAATAAAAGAATTTTGTCCACCCGTACGAAGCCGGGACGGGCCGCTAGTTAATTATCTAAGATCACAGTGGTTTGTGTTTGTCTGTCCGCTCTTTTCCATTGTATCAATTAACGTTACCATAGCAACGCGTTAACTGCAAGTAGTTCGTCTATCGGACGCTAGATGGCGCTAACGGAAAAATATTTAATAATAAAAAAATTAAAGAATTTTGTGTAAAGCCGGGTCAATTTAAATATATATATATATATATAATATAAATTGATCTTATTATTTACGATTTGCAAACAAAAAGAGCATGTGTATAATTCACACGTGGTAGAAGAGAAACCTTCAAAAATTTTGGTTTCAATTGTATTGGATAATTGTAGGTTTTAGTAATGATCATAGTGATACAAAGTTAGATAATTATTTTACATTTTTTTCTTATATATTACATAGATTTTATCAGACTCGGAGCTTACATTTTCGATTAATGATACAAGAGGCTTATGGTAACTAAAGTACATATCACGAACATAAGAGACACTGTATAAGGCTTCCTATCTCATTTTCTCCTACGTTACATCTTATGAATTTATTTGTCTGTCTCTTTTTACTGTCGCTTTTTCGTTTCATCAACTTTCAAATCACAACGATGCTTAAGAAGTTTTCACTTATAAAATTGCATTTCCAATGCTATCTTATATAATACTTGATTTAAATAGAAAAACCTTCTTGGCTCACGAGTTATTCTCAGGCGGGACTCGAACCCGCAACCTTTGGATGTCCGGTCCACTGCTCTACCAATTAAGCTACCAAGATATCAGAGCACCCATTAAAATTTTCCTATTTTTACTCTCTAGGCCAGCATTGCTTAATCAATAAGAAAAATATATTCGCATTCGAAAAAAACATTTTTACAGATGATTTGACAATAGATTAAGACGAAACAGCCATTTAATTTATGTTAATAAATAGAAAAACCCAGCCAAGTGCGAGTCGGACTCGCGCACCGAGGGTTCCGTACAAACCTGTAGGTATATAAGTAAAAGTTCACCTATCACGGCAATCGAGTAATAGTTATGGTATTTTTATTGCAAAATGAAGATATAACAAAAAAATTAAGGTTTTCGGAATTTTTTCCTTATATGTGCTGTTAAACATTGCTTCATGTCAAATTTCAAGATTCTAGATCGACTGGAAGTACCCTTTAGGTTTTGATTCCCTCGCTAGTAGTTGCGAGTTCGAATATATGCGGCTTAAATTGCTATTTCTTTTGATTGCGTTGACATAAGAGTTTGATTTTGTTACAGCTCAAAGGTATTATAGACCTGAGTATTTGATATGAATTCCAGCTTGATACCTCCACGCGTTCCTGAGAAAAAGGGTCTTGACAGACAGACGGGCGGACGCACAACAAAGTGATCCTATAAGGGTTCCGTTTTTTCCTTTCGAGGTACGGAACCCTAAAAATATTAGAAAATACGACTCGGCTCTCAAGTTGTTCTCGACATTTTTTAGTATTTTTTTTCTTAATATATAATTTTATTGCAAAAAACATAAAAACAATAACATTGTTGGAAAAATTACTTTCATTATATTTCGTATTCAAATCGGATGTTGAGTTATATCATTCAGGAAGTTTAATATTTTTGTATAGTTTCACGTGCTCTACATCCGTTAAAGAAAACACATGCTTGTGTATATTTACGCGTTGGTATTAACCAACATGCTGCACTGGACACGATTCAGCGCACAACTGAGAGGCTCATAAGGGACAGCGAATTGGTGAAGAGCAAGCTTAGCTGTGCTCAGGAGCTGCATTTGTTCATACCGCCATCTCCCTTTTTCCATCGGAAACCAGACGCACTGCGAGCTACCACCCTTTCTTGGTTGCTTCACCTATCTGTGGCACCAAACGCTCCTCAGTATCTTTCATAACGCGTATAGTAAAGGAGTGGAACTCCCTCCCTGCGTGTTTATTTCCGAGTATTTATAACCCGTCCGTTTTAAAAGCCAGGGTGAATAGACACCTTCTGGGTTAGCTCTGCAGGTTGCGTTTCCACCAGAGATGTGGAATAGGAAGAGATAAGCGGTGCGAGGATGTGAAGCAGGCTCTTTTCAGATGCAAGAGAAGAGGCTGAGGTGTGGTGGGAGCAGAAAACTGTTTTTATAGTAAATAGCGCTTGACCACTATCTGGCCTGATGGTAAGCGATGATGCGATCTTAGATGTGACGCGCTTGCCTAGAAGATACCTATTCACTCGTGACTTGAAGGGCCCTAAATTGTATTTGCCAGGCAAAGAATCCCACTTTTTAGTGGTACGTATTACAAAAATATATATAACTAGGCGATGCAGTCACTAATCACAAAGCTACGCTAGCACCTTATATTGGATCGGAGCGTAATACCTAAAAAAAGAAAATATTTTTTTTTATTGGAATTTTTGCGAATTTCAAAATTCGGGATCCGTCACAATCTAGTCCGAAACCTGTTGATTCGATTTCATACAAAAAATAGTAAAGTCGGTTGAGAACTCAGGAAGTTACGGCGTAACAGACATTGCGCCATTGAAGCTGATAAATAGGAGCTTCGTTCGCTCCGATTACAAACTCCGAAAAAGCTTAAACGAATTTGATGACTTTTTTTTCCGACTTAGGATAAAGGATAGGTGTAATTTTAAATTATTAACACTCGGCCGGTCAGCTAGTGCATGTATAAAAAAATTAATATCGATAATTTTTTTAGCTATATAAATAAACAGAATGGTAAGTACTTCAATTATTATTCAGTGATTGTGACGACTATAATTTGTTACATTATCGGAATGATAATGTAATTTATGCACATTTTTAATTAAAAGGTCATCGGTCACAAGCTGATAAGCTTCGCAATTAAAGATAACGACTAACTGGTCGATGGATGATAATATCGGAGGTACAACCTTGTTTCGCCGTCCCATTTTTTCATCGGACAACCAGACTTACAAATAGGCGACACCATTATTTGGTAGAATGTTACCGGCAATCTGTATTATTCAGGTATTATATACAATACCTAGGCAATGTATAGAATACCTGGGGCGTTCAGGCAATGTATGAAATATTATTGTCCATTACATGCTTTACCTAGGTAATGAATACAATTCCTAGGGATTGTATAGAGTACCTGACGTTCCACCGGCAATGTGTAAAATAAATAGATCTTGGTCTATATTTATCAATGTTACCCGGCCTACCTATAAAGTGACGAGCAAATGAATCGTCATGTTCTATTACTTAAAATCAACTTTATTACAATTAACAATAAGGGTGCTCCTTAAAAATAATCTATATGAAAACGGTACAAAAAACGCACTTTTCTGTTACTACAGTCAAATCACAATACAAATAACGTGAAACTAAAAAATTATTCTGGCTATAAGTAACATAATATAATTTGCTTACAAGTACTCAGGTACGTAATAAGTATAAAAAAATTAAGAAACAAAAAAAAAACTGTAAAAATAATAAGTAGGTTTACTGCCTAATCAAAATTTAAAATAAGTCAGTATAAAATTATTTATTCTTACATGATGAACTATTATGACATTTTGAAGAGCACAAAATCTTATTTTTATGACAAGAACACTTTTTAGTATCGCAGTATTTTTTGCAACTACATTTGACGAATCCCAGACCTGCCCCTGTAGATTGCAGAGTCGCAACTGTTCGGAGTGTCGTTTCTAGATTAGGGACGTCTTCTTTTTAAAGTAATTCTTGATGACAAACTGTAAACTGCTGTCTTGAATACAATGTCTTGACAACGCCTTGCTTTGTGCCTAGTTGATAAAGTTTGTCATCGGTTTTTTGTAAGACTACAGCTAATATATTGCGAGCATCACCGCGACCTCTGTCGACTTCCGGAACAGGAATTCTTACAGTAGTACCCAACGCTATGGGAGGAAGTTTCAAGCATTTTCTGTGCTTGCTCTATCAAATTATTTTTTACTAGAACTGATGCGGTTTTCTACAGATAAGGCGTTTATTGCACATAAAGGGCAAATAACTTTAGAACCAAAACCTTCTGCCGTATTTTTTCCGGAGCAGCACAGATCGCATGAATAGGGCTATTACACATTCTACACGAATGAGCACCTGTTGTCTCCTCAGAACAAACACAGCAAATGAGTGTAGAACTTAATGATTCCTCAGATTCTGATATGAAACTCAGATCATTTAACGGTTGAATATTTACCTCAGAAGGAAGATTTTCAACATTCGTAGGCTTATCAAAAATCTAAGAACTTGTGATAGTCATGTGTTCATCATGCGCACTTTGAACATTTGAAGCTTCAATACGGATATCAAAACTTTCGATGGCAGGGCTTTGTTGATGTAGAGCCTGTTGAGGGTGATTTTGTGTCTCAGCTGGATCTACTATTACAGATTCTTAAGCAATAGGTATACTTGGTGATAATTTAATTACATTTTCTAGATCTTCTTCGCTTTCCAGGTTGTGAGTATCATCGAGAGGCAAAGACATACCAACTTTTTAGATCCAAAATAGTGAATAGGTATCATCTAGACAAGCGCGTCACACTTAAGATCGAGTCGTCGCTTACCATCAGGCGAGATAGTGGTCCAGAGCCTGCCTATTTAGAATTAAAAAAATACAAATATTGACGATATCGGTCGAGTGGCTCGCATACAGGTTTTCATGGTTACGCCTATCCGAGGTCTCGGATTCGATCCCCATCGGGTTAATGTAGACAAGAAGCTTTTCTATATTGACTCAGATGGTGTAATGAGATGAATTCCATAACTTAAGTGCTTTGGCTGTATGATAATTTTAATAGAGAAATACTATCTATATATATAGAAATTCCCTGTCACAGTGTTTGACCATACGAACTCCGAAACTACTCAACAGATTTCGATGACTTTTTGACGTCACAACGTCTTATAATTCGATATAGCCGGCTGCGCGCACGAAAAAACATGACTCATGCGGCGTTACCTCGTTCTGAGGCGTTCCATTTAAGGCTTGAAGTGCAAGCGAGAGCGCGGAACGAGCGACAAAGAGGCACAATCGGCCTCCGCGTTCGGCAGCCTTCGACATCTGTCTCTCTCCTACTTGAGTGAGCGATGCGTCCGCGTGGACAGCTGCCATACAATAATACATTTACATGTTTTCGTCAAGTATGAAGTGCAGTGAAAAGTGAATGTAATGATCAATAATAAAAGGTAATGATTCTTTCAGTATTAAATATATGTTCAGTGATATATTGTCGCAAATTTGTGTTTTCATCATTAAAATAAATTGCACCGGTCCGCTAGTGCAGCAATTGTAGGTTATGCTATAATTGACAAAACTATAACAATAAGTTAACAGAAACAGTTATTTCACGATGAGTAAAAATCAATGGCCTTACATAATTATATTTATGCGTACAAATAAATGTAACTTGATCAATTCAATTGTGATTTCCCATTACCTCCTTATCTATATCCATACAAAATATCTATCAAAGAAATAAAATAATAATTTTCTTTTGAAAAATGCAACCATTCCATCAGTATTTTCTTATGACGTTGTCACGTTCAACTATCGTCAGTCTATCCTGGTTAATTATGAGTATGAAATTGACTTTTCTAATCATATTCTACATATGGATCATTAAACAAGGTCAGTTGTAATTCTGAATGTCTTAATGACCTTGACGTGATCAGTGATTGATACAAAGAGTGCAACAATGGCTCCTACGAAGCCTTGTTTCCCTGGTTCATGAGCATGAAATTTACGTTTTAATCATATTCTACATATGAATCATTTAGCAAGGTCAGTTTTGATTCTGAATGTCAGTATTAATGTTGCAAGGACAGTTGTCGTTAACGTGACCAGTGATTGATACAAAGAGTGCAACAATGGCTCCTACGAAGCCATGTTTTCCTGGTAAATCATGAGCATAAAATTAACGTTTAAATCATATTCTACATATGGATAATTTAGCAAGGTCAGTTTTGATTCTGAATGTCTTAATGACCTTGACGTGATCAGTGATTGATACAAAGAGTGCAACAATGGCTCCTACGAAGCCTTGTTTCCCTGGTTCATGAGCATGAAATTTACGTTTTAATCATATTCTACATATGAATCATTTAGCAAGGTCAGTTTTGATTCTGAATGTCAGTATTAATGTTGCAAGGACAGTTGTCGTTAACGTGACCAGTGATTGATACAAAGAGTGCAACAATGGCTCCTACGAAGCCATGTTTTCCTGGTAAATCATGTAAAATGCCCAATCTAAAGAGTAGCTAGGATGTTAATTAAAAGAATATATAATTTAATTTAATGGATTTATTTTCAAATAAAAACCTTTACTCTATACTTTAGCTTGTAATTGTTACATCAATAATAAATAACTCTGAAATCCTACATTCATTTATTGATCAAACGGTACTTACAATAATCACCTGTATATGTATACTTATGTATAAGTATATCTTGAAGCTGTGCTCGAGGCGACGTTCAAACATCGAATGACGCTCGGTCGGGTCTTCTTCTGCTGTAGTTGCAGGTGCGGGCTTGAGCTGACGCTCCTGCCCGGGCGTCTTCTCATAGGGTAACTACCCCATGGTGATTATGAATTTATAATCTGAAAACAGACTAAAGGATGGGAGTTAGTTGGGCGACTGAGTGGTAATAACAGTCGCTAGTTGCAAAACCATCTTTTTACAACCTCGTTTTTCACTCTCGTGCTTGCGCGGAGGACTGATGCGCGGCTCTCGGCGCGGTCTGCATGCCGGGTGAGACCCCCCCCCGAGGGGGGGGAGGCCCAGGCAGCGCCAGCGAGCGAGCCGCGACTTGTACAGTCGGGTTGCGGGGTTGTAGTTGTGGGTGGTAAAATGAGTGCAGATGGAAGCACGCTGCGAGGCACTGATTTCTTCTTCTTATGCGTGGAATCATCTTGCGGTGCTATGTTGTGTAGGTTGGTATGGGCGCCGTGGTCCGCTCGGTCATACATCCTCTTTGCGATGTTGTTAATGACTGTCGTGAAGGGACAAAATATAAAGACGGAAGATCAGGGTAAAGTTACAGTATATATATTTACAAAAACAATTTAAAGAACAAAAAGATTGGAGGTAAGAAGAGTGAGGGCGAGTATGTGTAGAGTTCAGTGAAAATGTGAGTAGGTGGTTGTGGGTCGTCGGCGATCTTCTATATCGGTGGCTAGAGGCCCGGGGCTTTAGGGCCCAGATGCGGTGTCACCGTCGGATGAAGGGTGGCGCTGCCGGTAGACAGGAGGCGGGGCAGACGTCGGCCGGAGCTGCTGGTAGACGGGCAGCGCTGCTGGTAGGTCGGGAGGCGTGACAGGTAGGTAGGGCGGCGCTGCTGGTGGACGGCCTGCACCGATTTACTGCCGGCGCTGCTGGTAGACGTGCGGCGTGACAGGTAGATAGGGCGGTGCTGCTGGTGGACGGCCTGCACCGATTTACTGCCGGCGCTGCTGGTAGACGTGCGGCGCTGCTGGTAGGTCGGGCGGCGTAGCAGGTAGGGTGTGGCTAAGTTTAGTGTAGGTTCTTGAGCCAAAAGTTTGCCTTACGGCGTTGAGGACTTTTCTTGAGTTCCGGGGCAGCCGGCCCCGGGATAAGGCCTTTAAGAATTTTGGAGAGCTCGGTAGCGAGCTATAGATGTTAAAGTGGCAACTTTTGCCGAAGAAGTGAATCACTTGGCAGGTCAGCTCGGTCTTTTATAGGCCCAGAGCCATTTAAATTTAGATTGTCTTCGAGAAGACATAAAAAGAATAAAATCTGGTTTTCTTTGGAGGTTGAATACCATAAATGAAAGATCGTGTCATGGGTAGCCATGGCAACGGAGAAAAACTTATATGTCAATAAATTAAATAAATACATTTTTAGTGATAAAATGGAAAAATAATAACGAAATAGATTAAACAAATAGACAGGTTAAAATAACAAGCAATGCCAGTAAGTGTGTAGCATTCTGAATAGAAGTTTTGAGTGATTGCGAAGCTCTATATGAAAATTCAGTGTTTCTTTTCAGCAATGAAGAAATTATTAAGTAAAATATTATTGTATATATATATTTACAGAGATTAAAACATTAACAAATGACGATGCAAAATGGAATGATAAAATATACAATTTAACGAATGCTATGAATGAAAATCGGAGATTATAAAGGTACGTATTAGTATACATTACATTTCCCCCACGACCCCAGAAAATTTTCGACTCGGGAGAAAATTTTACTAAAAGAAAGGGCCAAGAGAAATCCTAGGAACACTACTTCGCAGGAACATACAAGCATTCACACAAATATCCATCCTTCTTCTATCATACCCATCCTTCTTCTATCATGTCATCAACTACATTCAGGTAAGGGTGGAGTTCACATTCAATGACTACCACTCTAGAAGGGTGTTCCTACATGACTACAGGCTTTTTTAGGGAGTTGTCAACCGCTCCATAGGTGGAAAAAAAAATATTTGTTATTGACCTAGGCATCTTTAAGGAGTAATCAACCGCTCCGACCTAAGGCTTATTTAGTGAGTAGGCAACCGCTCAGACTTAAGGCTTGTTTAACGAGTAGTCAGCCGCTCGAAAAGGAGTACCAGTTAGTACTTAAAGAGTGTAGGGTTAAGTTGAAGAAGGCTAACGATGTAGTCTTGGGTAAAGGTTAAGTTTAAAGTAAACTCTTTAGTTACCTTTAAAGAAAATTAAGATAGAGCAGTGGAATACTCTATAGTAAAGATAGAGGCAGAGATTTCAAGTAACGTCTCTTTTAGACGTTGGGGAAGCTTAAAAGCTATAAGGTAAAACAAACAAAAATTAATAATTTTGAGATTTTGATGAGTGATTAAATGAACGAATTATGAACGAATTAATGTAGTAAATGAAATATATATGGGATTTAGATTTTAATGTCTTTGATATGCCATTTGGTTTTTGTGCCGTTAGTATCTTCTAATATATACACTAAGGGTGAAATCTTTTTTACAACTTTACATTTTACAAATTTAGGTGCGAGTTTAGCGCTGAAATAAATACCTGCATTACTTTGAACATAGTTCTTTCGCCAAACCATATCGCCGACATTAAATTCTTTAAATGTACGACGTAGATCATAACGCGCACTGTTTTTAGCATGAGCTAAGAATAAGGTACTTTGAACTTTATCGAAAATAGATGCGAGGAAACCAGCATTCTCAGCGTAGACATCGCGAGGTAGAAAAGTAACTTCTTCGATACTTCGAGCTGAGGTGTAAAAAGAACCGCAAGGAATTGTTTCCCGACCAAATACTAAAAAGTTAGGCGTATAACCAGTTATAGAGTTAACGCAACTGTTCATCGCTTGTTGGATTTTGTAAAGGTAGGTATCCCACTTTCTATGGTCGTCACCTACTAGGGCAGCTAAAGCAGTGATTATAGTTCTATTATATCTTTCGGTAGGGTTGACCTGAGGACAGTAAAATGGAGAATGAAATATAAATGGAATTTTATATTTCTTTAAAAATGAGATGAATTCACGAGACTGGAATTGAGGTCCGTTATCCATAATAATGGTTTGAGGGACACCATGTGTTAGAAAGACTGAGTTTTCAAGGGAAGAAATTATATTAGGCGTGGTAGCACGCTTAAGGGGAAAGATTAAAGTGTATTTAGTAAAGCAACAGTTAATAACTAAGATGTATTGGTTACGATTTCTAGTCATGGGGAGTGGACCCATAAGATCGAGCGATATAGTTTGGAAGGGTCTAGAGCATATTTTAGGTTTTCCCATAAGTCCGTAAGGAGAGTGATTGGGATGTTTATACGCCAGGCATGTGTCGCAATCAGAAATATATCTGGCTATGTCCTTAAACATACCTGGCCAGTAGTAAAGTAATGAAAGTTTTTTGTAAGTTTTAAAGATTCCCAGATGAGGTTCGAGGTCAGAGCCGTGGTTAATTTCAATAAGCCTACATCTTTCAGGAGGTAAGGGCACCTCTTTCCAATTGAAGTCATCATTGAGACTATTTGGAGAGTGAATGCAACGATTAAGTTTGTTATTCTTCACCATATAGTTTGGATAGGAATCAGGATTATTTTGACAGCCGAGCAAAACTTTGTTATAGTGATCCAAATCACGATTAGGAGGAGGTTCTTCCGTGGAAATTGGAAGTACACCTTGAGGTGAAGAATCCGCAAAGCCCTTAGGTTTAGATCTAGATAACAAATCTGGAACAATATTATCTTTACCCTTTTTATGTTTCAGAACGAAGTTGAAACAAGACAGACGTAGAGTCCATCGAGCAAGTCTTCCTGAGGGGTTAGATAAGTTAAGAAACCACTTAAGGGCTGCGTGATCTGTGTAAATGGTAAATTGTTTGCCATTGTCAAGATAACAACGCCAGTGTTCAAGAGCAGTTATAACGGCCAAGGTTTCCCTTTCCGTTGTTGAGTAATTTTGTTGGTTCTTGTTAAGTGATTTGCTCATGTAGGCAATAACGACTTCTTTGTCGTTTTGAAGTTGGGTAAGTATTGCTCCTATACCATAGTTTGATGCATCGCAATGTACCGAAAATGGTAGGTTAAAATCCGGACAAGCGAGTACAGGGGTAGTGACTAGAGCTTCTTTGAGCTTCTGAAAAGCAGTTTCAGCTTCAGAGTCCCAAGCAAACTTGGGAGCATTTATACCTGAGCAAGTAAGTTTGTTAAGAGGAGCAGCAATTGTGCTGAAATTTGGAATAAATCTTCGGAACCAACTACAGGTGCCGATGAATCTACGAACTTCCTTTCTACAAGATGGTGTAGGGTATTCCAAAATAGAGCGAATTTTGTCGGGATCAGCTCGTAGCCCAAATTCGTCCACGATGAAGCCAAGATATTTAAGTTCGTTCTTGAAGAATTGAGATTTTTCAAAATTTATAGTTAAGTTGGCGAAAGAAAGTTTTTCATGGACTTTTAAGAGGAGAGCGATATGCTGGTCGAACGTTTCACTTATAATGACAATGTCATCGAGATAACAAAAGACTCTATTGTCAAAATCAGGGGTAAATAACATATCCATAAGTCTCTGCTGAGTAGCTGGAGAATTGGTCAGACCAAAGGGCATCACTTTAAATCTGTACATGCCCCTGCCTGGAACGTAAAAGGCAGTCTTATCTTTATCAGCAGGGTTAAGTGGCGTCTCCCAGAACGCTTTAGCAATGTCAATACTTGATAGATATTTGGCATTCCTTAGGTTGTCTAGGATCTCGCTTATAAGAGGAAGGTTATATGCGTCGCGACGAGTAATAGAATTCAGTTTTCTACTATCGACGCAGAAACGCCATTCACCATTTTTCTTAGGGGTGATAATCACCGGGGATAACCATGGACTTTCACAGGGTTCTATGACATCCCATTCCAGCATTTTATCCACCTCGTTAACTAATGCTTTTTGTTTTTCAGGGGATAACCGATAGCATCTCTGTTTGATAGGAAGAGAATCGCCAGTGTCGATTTTGTGAGTGATGAGGTTAGTACGTCCCAGTACTCCTTTTTCCTCAAATGAGATGCCTCTGAAGCGATGGATAATACTATCGGCGATGTCCTTCTGGTCTTTAGTAAGATGATCATAAGGTAGTACCTTTTTATCATCATTCTGAATAGATGAGCATTTGAGGGTTGAGAAACCAGCTGAAGACAATATAGAAGGAAGTAGATTAAATTTGTTCCAAAAATCAATGCCAAGAATTAGGGAAGGAAATAATTCAGGGAAAGCATATGCTCTAATTTTATGCGTCTGTTCATTAAAGGACATTGGTACTTCAAAATAGCCCAATGATTTAACTCTTTGTTGGCTAGCAGTGGATATAGAAATGCAGTCTGACTTGAAAAGCTTGAAGCCTAGTTTGAGAATTTCTAGGTGAGAATTATTGCCAAATATGGTAACTGAACTACCAGAGTCCAGAAGACCCGACATGTTAAGATTATTAATACGCACATTAATGAAAGGACGTTTAGTATCTTTTTCATTAGTGTAGAATGAAGAAGAGATTTTATAGCAAGAAAAGAAATTTTTAATTGTTGAGAGCCAAGAATTCCATTCATTAATGTCGAAATTAGAAGTGCTTTTCAAGTCAGAAATTAGTTTTTTGAGCTAGTATTAGGTTTAAGGTTACATTTAGGACAATCTGCGGTTTTGAATCCTTTCAGACCACAATTAAAACAAACCAAAAATCGAGATTGAGTACAAGTTTTAAGTTCGTGTCCCTGCTCGCGACAACGAACGCAGAAAAGATCCTTTTGTAGTGAGTTAACAAAATAAGATTTTTTGGAGTATTCAGGAGGTTTTTGAGTGGAAGAAGGGGGAGTTGGAGGAGGGTCTAGAGATCTGTAATTAAATTCAGTTGTCAAATAGTTTTGGACTGGTTCCTTAAAATTTTGGTCTCTGTCAAGGAATTTTTCATAATTTTGACAGGTAGTAAGAAGGGAATCGATAGTGTTACAATCTTTAAGAGCTACAAAAACTGAATAGCATGGTCTAATGTTTCTAAGTAAGACATCGAGCTTTTCGTTTTCAGTAAGTTCCTTTGTAAGACGAGAGAACATTCCTGACATAATGGAAATATAGATAGCTATTGGTTCATTTAAGCCTTGAGTGCGACTTCTGATTGCTTCCATGAGCTTGTAATCATAGTCGAATAGGCCAAAGTCTTTAATTAGCAATTCAGAAGTTTCTGCCCAAGATAAATTAGGATTCCTACTAATTTGGAATCTAAACCAATGGAGTGCATTTTCGGTAAATAGTTCATATGCCTGACTAATTAAAAGGTTCTTATTAAGATTACGTGAGATGCAGTACTCATTCAACTTTTGGAGAAAAGATCTAGGGCAGGACTTTCCATTAAATGTATATCTCTTAAGGTCTTTGAAAATATTGTCGTTAATCAAAGAATAAGAAGGAGGGATTAAGGGCTGAGAGGAGGGTTGGGGAACTTCAGAAATATAAGTAATTGGGGATGGGGTAACTACAGACGTCACAGTATTTTCCGCTGGGTGAAAGGTGAATGGCTCAAATTTATTATTTAAGTCATCAAATTTAGTTTTAAGATAATCAAAGGTAGTTAAGAGTTCAGGGTTAAGGTCAATGTCAATGCGTTCAAATCTAAAATATAAGTGGTTAAGGTAAGATTCAATTAGGCGAGTAAATTTAGCATCGCCCTTAATAAGTCTATTAATTTTTGCTTCAAGGTAGTTGATGGTCGTTTCGAGTTGAGCAAGATCCTCATCACCCGGAATAGGAGAAGTTAAAATATCCTTCGACGAAGTTACCGAAGAAAGTCGTTGAATTTGTTTACGTAAATCTATGACCGTGTTTGCTGGATCCTCTAATCTAATTGTTACCTCATAAATAAGTTCAGGTTTATTTAAGTAATCAAATTTAATTAAGCGAGGCATAGTGAAAAAAATGAAAATTAAAGTTAATAAAGTTTAAAGAAAGTACCTTATTTCCTTCTAAAATAAAATAAAAATTAGTGTGAGTAGAGTAGAAATGATGTAATGTATTAAATATGAGAGAGAAAAAAAAATTGGAAAAGTTAATTAATATTTAAATAAATAAAAAAAAAATTCTAAGTTAAAGATTGAGTAAATTAAGCAAGTTAAGTAATTAAAGGATTAAGATTAACTAAAGTAATAAACTAATGAGAAAGAAAGGTATGAAGATTAAAGTTAAAAATTAATTTCCGATTTTTATATAAATATATATATATAGGAATAGTTAGATATAATGAGGGGACTTTTTTTGTTTCTTAAAAAGATGCCAAAAGGGGTGAATATGAATATATACACTAGAAGAAGTGTTGTTTTAGAATTTAGGGGGGATGCTGAGGTGATAAATAAAGATGGGGTAGGGAGGAGGGGGAAAGCTAAAGAGAAGACCTGGAGACTTAGAGTTGGGCGCCAATTTTGTCGTGAAGGGACAAAATATAAAGACGGAAGACCAGGGTAAAGTTACAGTATATATATTTACAAAAACAATTTAAAGAACAAAAAGATTGGAGGTAAGAAGAGTGAGGGCGAGTATGTGTAGAGTTCAGTGAAAATGTGAGTAGGTGGTTGTGGGTCGTCGGCGATCTTCTATATCGGTGGCTAGAGGCCCGGGGCTTTAGGGCCCAGATGCGGTGTCACCGTCGAATGAAGGGTGGCGCTGCCGGTAGACAGGAAGCGGGGCAGACGTCGGCCGGAGCTGCTGGTAGACGGGCAGCGCTGCTGGTAGGTCGGGAGGCGTGACAGGTAGGTAGGGCGGCGCTGCTGGTGGACGGCCTGCACCGATTTACTGCCGGCGCTGCTGGTAGACGTGCGGCGTGACAGGTAGATAGGGCGGTGCTGCTGGTGGACGGCCTGCACCGATTTACTGCCGGCGCTGCTGGTAGACGTGCGGCGCTGCTGGTAGGTCGGGCGGCGTAGCAGGTAGGGTGTGGCTAAGTTTAGTGTAGGTTCTTGAGCCAAAAGTTTGCCTTACGGCGTTGAGGACTTTTCTTGAGTTCCGGGGCAGCCGGCCCCGGGATAAGGCCTTTAAGAATTTTGGAGAGCTCGGTAGCGAGCTATAGATGTTAACGTGGCAACTTTTGCCGAAGAAGTGAATCACTTGGCAGGTCAGCTCGATCTTTTATAGGCCCAGAGCCATTTAAATTTAGATTGTCTTCGAGAAGACATAAAAAGAATAAAATCTGGTTTTCTTTGGAGGTTGAATACCATAAATGAAAGATCGTGTCATGGGTAGCCATGGCAACGGAGAAAAACTTATATGTCAATAAATGAAATAAATACATTTTTAGTGATAAAATGGAAAAATAATAACGAAATAGATTAAACAAATAGACAGGTTAAAATAACAAGCAATGCCAGTAAGTGTGTAGCATTCTGAATAGAAGTTTTGAGTGATTGCGAAGCTCTATATGAAAATTCAGTGTTTCTTTTCAGCAATGAAGAAATTATTAAGTAAAATATTATTGTATATATATATTTACAGAGATTAAAACATTAACAAATGACGATGCAAAATGGAATGATAAAATATACAATTTAACGAATGCTATGAATGAAAATCGGAGATTATAAAGGTACGTATTAGTATACATTACATGACGTCATCAAGCTGCGCAATTTTGAGGTCGCGCGCGATGACGTCATTGCGGACGTATCTGCCCGCTCCTGACGCGATGCGGAGAGATTGGTTTTGCACGACGTCTAGGCGTCGGCGCTGCGTCTGGGAGCAAAGAGCATACCACGCTGGTGCTGCATATATTAGTGTGGGTCTTATATATTGCATATATATTTTCCTTTTGATGCTAAGTGGGATGTTGGACTTCAGTATGGGATATAGTGCCGCGCGTGCGCGTCTTCCCGCTGTGGTTACTTTATCCACATGTTTAGCCATATGGAGCGTGCGGTCAAGGGTCACTCCTAGGTAGGTGGCCTCGTTGCTCCACTCGATGGTTTGACCCAGGAGCGTGAGTTTGGGCGGCGTTCTTCTAGTAGTTGTTTGAAGGGCGGTTGTCTTACTCACGTTGACTGCGATCCTCCATTTGGCGAGCCACTCAGGTAAAAGGTCGAGTTGCTTCTGCATGCGCCTGGCCGCCATACTCGGCCAGGCTGATGATGTGAAGAAGGCGCTATCATCAGCGTATAAGGCCAACTCAACCTTGGGCTCCCATTCCTTAAGGCTGCCGTTGATAGAAGGGACATCTTTAGTGTATAGTCCGTATAGGGTTGGCGAGAGGACGCTGCCTTGCGGTACGCCCGCTTCGATGCGATGCTCGGTGGACTCGCACGCTTCCACTGATACCACAAATGAGCGTTCCTTTAGGTAGTCGGCAATGAGGTGAACTAGGGCCTTTGGTAGGTCGGTGGAGCTCAGTTTGTGTATAAGGCCTTGATGCCAGACTCTGTCGAAGGCCTTCGCGATGTCTAGGAACACAGCCACTGTGCAGTGTTCCTTATTTATGGAGGAAGCCATGTGGTGGATGAGTCGCGCTAACTGGAGAGTGGTCGAGTGGCCGCTTCGAAATCCAAATTGCTCCGGGCGCGGTTCATAGTATGGGTTCAAGCGGCTTAATATTAATCTTTCAAAGACCTTTGCCATATGGCTAAGAAGGGTAATCGGACGGAAATTTTCCGGTCGGCGCTTATCTTTGCCTGGTTTGGGGATCATTACGATTCTGCCCCTCTTCCAGGGGGTGGGAAAGTGGTTGAGGCGTAGAGCTGCATTCATCACTTGCGTCCATGTTGCGATCGCTCGTCTTGGTAGTGATGAGATGGCCATTGGTGAGATTTGGTCGCCGCCGGGGGCCTTCCTCTTATTGAGATGGGTGACCACTCTTCTTACTTCGGCTGGCGAGATAAAGAAGCGGCCTGGTAAAGGTGGGGGTGTATCGGCCAGGAGTTGTTCCACTTGCAACCGAATATCCTCGTGGAATACCGCCGCGTCTGGGTCAGCGGGGTGGGGGGTAAATTGTCCTTCCAGATGATTAGCGAGGAGGTTGGCTCTGTCCTGCGCGGAGTAACGCCTGTTTCCCTGCTCGTCAATAAGTGGACAGGTGGAGGCCGCCGGCTTTGAAAATCTGCGCAGGAGTTTGTGAAGCTGAGAGTTGTCGTCTGATGCTTTGTCTATAGTGGCCTGCCAAGCGTCACCTCTCCATGTCTTGACCAAGGAGGCGACTTCGGCGGCCACTTTGTTCAACTCGGCTTTCAGTCGGGGGCAGCGGATACGTGCCCATAGTGAGAGCAGCTCCTTCTTCTTTTTCAATTTGGATTTGATGTGGGCAGGAAGTGGGGGCCTTTGGCGAGATAATTGGAGTTTGGAATTCCGCTCCATGGCTTCGCGCATCTCCACCGTGAGTTTGGAGACTGCTTCATCAATCTCTGCTGCTGCGGAGAGTGGGCCGGGCACTGAGAGATTTGCCATCTCGCTCGCGTACGCCTCCCAGTCGGTCTTGTAGCGAGGTGGTGGTGGAATCACTGCATCAGGGTTGGCATCCAGGGTGAGTAGAACAGGCTGGTGTTGAGTATCCATCCCATAAACTGTTTCTATATTAATTTGCACCCGGACGTTTCTGAATAAGGCGATGTCGATGATATCAGGCCTTAAGTTAGAGTCGGTAGGGATATTGGTTGGATCGGATGGCCCTATTATTTCTATCTCTCTGTTTGTAGCAGCTAATAGTAAGCGTCGGCCATCGGTGTTGGTGATATTGGACCCCCATAATGGGTGTTTGGCATTTAGGTCACCCATAAGCAAGGTGGGCGTGTCGTCTGTGAAGAGGCAATCTAAGTCGCCCGAACTAAAACCGGAGTTGGGGGGGCGGTACGCCGCATAGACTTTAAGCTCGGCCCCGCCCACTTTAATCATGACGCCCGTAGATCTCATGAATGTATAGTCGGGCCATGGCAGCTCATGGTGTATGATGTCTTTTCGAACTAGGACCGCTGTGCCTCTATATGGGGTCCCTGTTTCAGTTAGTTCGTCTCTTCTGTATATGAAGTAGTTGGGTATTGATAGCCTGTCTTTAGGTTTAAGGAATGTTTCGCCTAGTAAGATAAGGTGTAGGTCCTGTATCTGAGCTAATAGGCGAAGTTGGTTGACCCGTCGATTCACGCCTCCTGGGTTCCAATATGCGATCCTGAGAACCCTTGGATGCCTTGGGTGAGCCTCCGAGTTGCGCTGAGTGTCGACGTTGTTGGGTCGACGCCGTTGGAGATCTCCACTATCATCCCTTGCAGTACGTTGATGAACATCTGGGGGGCTTGGAGTAGCGCCGTCGTTGTGTTGTGCTGAGGGAGCGGTTGTGGATGGTACGTAGGTTGATGGGTGGTGGCAGTCATTTGTGGTGCTCTGGGAGGGCGCGGCTGTCTCTGTGGTAGAGGTCTGAAGGCGGATGGAGCGGCTTGATTGGTTTCCGCTTGCTGGTGCGCGTCTCGTACGAGTCGTGGGTCTGGACGCGGGGCTGAGAGCCGCTGTAGTGGTTGAGCGGTCATGGGTGGGGGGTGGGGGGGTTGTGAGAGCAGGGGGGGCACCTATGAAGGTAACAGGGTGCTCCGTTGGGAGTACGAATATGATGTTTGTTGTGGTGGTGCCCCCCCTTGATGAAAACCCGCTTGAGATGCGGGGAAAGGGTGGGTGGAGGGGGCTGGGGTAGAGGTCCCTCTCGGGGCAGTCGAGGGGGCTCTGGTGGCTCTGCTTCGGCGGCGGCGACGGCGACGGCGGCTGGATGGAGCTGGGGCGCCTCGCTGGGTAGGTGGATTGGCCGGGGGGGCCAGGGTTGCTCCCGGCTGGGTGTCCCTCATGTCGGCACTGCGAGGGGGAGGTGGCGGCTGCGTGGGTGCTGAGGTTGTGGCCGTGGGCACTGGCGGGTGGACGTGGGCGTTGGTGCGGCGGGCGGCGTTTAAAAATGCTTTACAGCGGCGGTCATTCGCCGTGTGGGCCTTGCCGCAGTTTGCACATGTTGCCGGTTCAGCGCGGTCGCGTGGGCACTCTCCAGCTAAGTGTGGGCCTGCACATCTAACGCATTTCACCGGGCGATGGCAGTTGGCGGAGTTATGCTCGAATGCTTGGCACCGGTGACATTGAGAGGGGCTGCTTCTCGGCCTCCAAGCTTCAATCTCAATGCCCGGCATGCCCAGGAGTTCGTCTGTCTGGAAGAGCCTGGCCTGCTCTTCTTTGTTAAGGTGCTCCAGCTGAACGTGGAAAATGCATCCGTGTCGTCCTCTCTTAGCACGGATGCCTCTCACATGCGTGGCGGTGAAGCCTATGTCTTCAAAGGCCTCCTTAATTTGGTTTATGTCCGTGTCGGCCGGGATTCCCTTCAGCGCTATTTTAGTAGGTTTGTCTTCTTCTGGGGAGTAACAGTACCACGCCAGATCGGGTACTTCTGCGCTCAGCTCGGCCATGTATCGCTGGGTGATACGGAATTCTTCCGCTGTTTTAGGTATGAATCTTATACCCGATTTAAAAGGCCTGGCGTTGGGGGTGTGGCCTATCTTCCCCTTTAATGCCGCTAAGTGAAAGGGCCAGTTAGGTAGATGTTCTACTATGATAGGCGGGTAACCTTTAGTTGCAATAGGCGGGTTCGGAGAGTTATTCCTAGAACGCTCTAGAGTAGGCGTAGGCGTAGGCGTAGGCGTAGGCGTGGGCGACGGAGATGAAGAGGCAGTTACCTGTGCATACGACATTGATGCTCGTGGGTTTAGGTCCAGAGGCTGCACGCCGGCGTAGACAGTGGACCGGGTGTCGTCGAATGTGGGCGGGAGAGGACTAGCAAGTCCTTCCATCCCGCCCAGTACGATGTCGAGGTTCACTGGTGAGCAGGGGCGGGCGGCGCTGGGGGCGCTCGCGCCCGCTGGTTTGGGTGGCGTGGGGCCGTGACGGGGACGTTTCTCGTCTCCGCAGTGGAAATCTTCGTCTTCATCATCGAGGCGTCGACGAGGGTCTCTGAGTTGCGTGCCCGATGAGGTGCTAGGGCGGGGTTGTTCATCAACCTCGCTGGAACAGCTCGTTACGGCACGGGTAAGTTGCGGAGCCGCTGTGCGCCTCGAGAAGTGCGTGGCGGGTCTCGGTGTAGTAGTGGCTGTTGCGGGTGCAGGCGTATTGCGCGCACTCGATGGGACAGGGGCCGTAGTACTGGCTCGGCTGGGCGGTGAGGTCCTCGGACGATCCGGGGGCTTCTTGTCCGTTGACGCTTTGTTTGTATTCATTGTTACAAACAAAGAGGTTGGGTGGGGGAATTACTATGGTGAGGGGCGACGAAAGTAGTGGGAGGTATGGTGGGGGGTAGTGGTGTTTGGGTGGGAGGCTCGTAGGAAGGGCAACACTCAGGGGAATCACTTGGCTTTTAACGCAATTAAAAACGTCGTGGTTCAAAACGATCACAGAAGGACGATCACTACACAGTTATAAGCGTCTTGTCGCGGAAAATAGTCACTATCTATGTTCGTTTGCAAGTGGCACTGCACACGCGAACGCGGGGAGCGGTGCGCGGGGCAGCGCGGCGCGCGGAGCGCGGCGGAGACGGGCGAGAGTGCACGACGAAAACCGATCGGGCTCAACGCGATTTCTCAGCGGAGCACACGCGACCGGTTCACACGAAGGCGTCAAGTTGACTCGCTCGAATGACGCTCGGACGGCCGTGCGCCCCTTTTATACTCTCAAGGCAGACGCAAACAACAAGATGGCGGCCGTACGAGAGTCATCGTTTAACATTTTCTAATGGATTAATCATAAACAATTTAATTAAACCGAACAGCCAATTTATAATTTAAAACAATAAAATGTTAACAATTAGGTATTACAGTGTAGTTGCTAACAGATTCGGCCATCCAAGAAAAAGTGTGTCCTCACACTTAACATTATAATTGTTAATAACAAAAAAAAATCTTTGCAAAATAAAAGTAGGCCTCATTGTCAATCAAAAAAAAATTATAAAGGTTAACATAATTGTAAATAACAAAAAAAAATCTCTGAAAAATAAAAGTGGGCCTCATTGTAACCATAACACTTTATAAAGGTTAGCATAATTGTTAATAAATAATCTCTGAATAAAAGTGGGCCTCATTGTCCCAAAAATAGTAATAGATACCACAGACCTCTTTGTTCTGGGTTTAATTAATATATTTGTATATTACAGGCCTCATTGTCCTGTCATAAATATTAATAGGTTTGCAGACCTCTTTGTTCTGCATCAAACACATTTTACTGTAAAAGACAAAAAATTAATACATTTAATAAGACATACAAATCAATCAGATTCCTCTTCGCTCAAAATATTATGGGTGGAATATTTTTTATTGCCCTTCCTTGTGAGAGGGGTGTCTTCTACCTGATATCTATCGTGATCGTATACTTTTGTAATTTTATAAGGACCCTGAAATTTAGGGACTAATTTCTTACTATTACCCGAAGCAGGGACTTGAATCTCTACCCTGACTAAGTCACCTTCTTTAAATTGGACAGGTTTAAATCTCGTTTTATCATATCTTTCCTTTTGTTGTTCCTGAGATTTTGTAACAAATGAACTAATCTCGTCTCGAATGGTATTTAGATCAGAATTTTTAGTATTCGTCGTAATTCCGTCATCAATTGCTGCTATTAACCTGCTATCACTAATACCTTTAGGTCGTACACCAAAAAGGGCTTCAGCAGGTGTTCTATTAATGCCTTTGTTGAAAGTGTTATTGATTCCCCACTGTATCTCCGGTAAGTGTTCCTCCCATTTACTTTCCGAGGTCCCTACGCACTTAGCTGTTCAAGAATCTACAATAACCCTATTATAGCGTTCAACCTGTCCATTTGCCCTAGGAGTGGCAACAGCGTTAAGGACATGCCGAATTCCCTTCTCAGCTACGAAAGATTTAAAAGAATCACTTGTAAATGATGTACCTCGGTCGGATATTATTCTACGTGGGACACCAAATATACCCATGTACTCACGCATCACTTTTATGGTAGAGCTGCTTTTTGTACTACACACTGCTTTCAGGTATATAAAACGAGTAAACGCATCAATAAAAACCAGTATATAAATGTTACCTTTACTGCTTTTTACAAACGGACCAACATGATCTAAATGTACAGTGTCAAAGGGTTGATTAACCTTTTCAATAGGATTTAGAAAACCGGGCTTTTTGCCTGCTGAAGCTTTAGAATATGCACATTCTAGACAAGATGAGACATATTTTTTAACAAAACGTCTTAACTTGGGGAACCCGAAGTGAAGTTTTATTTTCTCGAGAGTTTTATCCAAGGCAAAATAACCAATATCATCATGGTTCTGCTTCACCACTTGCCACCGAACGCCCTTGGGTACAACCCATCGATCGCCTTCAGGAGTGATTCGGAATAACTTACCATTTTTTATTTTATATTTGTTTTTAATATCTGTAACATCATCTAAATTTGGATCATTTAAAATGCCAATGATTCGTTGAATTTCGGAATCGGCGTTTTGGACAGTTGTTACCCAATCAGATTGCACTATGTTATTAACAGAATGTGGAGTTGAATGATGTTCTACAGATGGATTGCGGCTAAGAGCGTCAACGTGGTTCATGGATGCCCCTGCCCTATACTCTATGATAAAATCAAATTCTTGCATGTATGACCACCATCGCGCTACTCGTGGTAACATATCGCGTTTAGAAAACGTAGCACGTAACGAGTTACAATCAGTGATTACTTTTAATTTAATGCCCACTAAGTAAACCCGGAACTTTTGAAAGGAGGCAATCACAGCAAGAGTCTCCAAGTCATAGGAGGAATAGTTTTGTTCCTCTGGCGTAGTTTGTCGACTAAAGTAAGCAACTGGTTCCAATCTATCTTGATCATCTTTTTGTAGTAAAATACCGGCGACACCTATTTTGCATGCATCGGTGTGAAGTTCAGTTTCAGCTTTAGGATTATACAGAGCTAGAATAGGTTTTTCGACTAACTTATCTTTCAAAGTTTCAAAAGCTTTTTGCTGATCCTGTCCCCACACCCATGCTGCATTCTTCCTAAGAAGTTGCGTTAATGGTTTGACTAAAATTGAGAAACCCTGCACAAATGTCGGAAAAAACTAGCTAGTCCTAAGAATTGACGGATTTGGTGCTGACTTGTGGGTATGGGAAAGTTTTTTACTGCTAATATTTTTTTAGACCCTGGCTTAATGCCGTCTCCCGAAGCTTCGAAACCTAAGTAATCTACAGAACGTCCAAAAAACACACATTTCTCTAGGTTCAAAGTAAGATGTGCATCAGATAAGACTTGCAGTACGAGTTCAAGACGTTCTAAACCCTCTGATATATTTGCAGACGGAATAAGTATATCATCTAAATATGCTAAGGCCTCTTTGTAGCGTAGACTACCAAGGACCTGATGCATTATTCTTTGGAAGGTGGCTGGAGCGTTAGCAAGACCGAAGGGCATCCTATTAAATTCAAAGTGACCTTCGGGTGTGACAAAGGCAGTTTTGTATTTATCCTGTTCATTAATGCGGATCTGATAATAACCAGAAGCCAAGTCTAGAGTTGTAAAGAAGCTATTTCCTGAAAGAATATCTAATTGGTCATCGATGAGAGGCATTGGGTAGTTCTCCTTCATAGTTTTTTTATTAAGTGCACGGTAGTCTATACAAAGGCGATAGTCACCACTCTTTTTTTTAACAAGTACCACGGGGCTAGAATACGAAGAAGTAGATGGTCTAATAATGTTATTATCGAGAAGTTCATTGACCATTTCTCTGACTTTTTCTTTTTCTGTTATTGCTAAGCGATATGGTCTATAAACAATGGGGTCGTCGTCTTGTAAAGATATTGCCATCTGTGAAACCTGACAATTTCCCAATTCAGACATTGAAAAGGCAAAGCAATTACGAAATCTATTAAGAAGTATCAATAAACTATTAGCTGAAAATTGGTCTAAGCTTTCGTCAAAGTGTATATCTGAAAATCTAATAGGCCTAGGTTGATTTCGCTGGTCCTGAGCCGATACACAGAGTACGTTCCTACTCCTGCTTTCCTCATAAGCTATTTTACCACGGGCAAGTAAAGAATCTTTGTTTATAAACAAAGTACTTGCATTAAGTACTTCACCCTTACCAGATTCATCAAATTGATATATGCCTGTAGATACATAATTGTAAATGCCATGCTCAGTTCGTAAGCCACCTTCAACAAATAATACCCCAGTGAATTTTGGCTGAGTATATACCTTTACAATAGATAAGCCAGATATTGTGCTAGACTCTAGACAGTGTAAATTAATTTTGTTATTTGGTGTAATATCTATAGCTGGTCTTATGTATGAGAATATGCGATTGTTCGGTAAATGTTTGACCTAACATTAGTGGTGTTTGCATAGAATCATTGGGGACCAAAAGCAGCTCCGTATATGCCCCCACACCGTCAATTTCAATATATACATATATTCTGCCTAGCACGTTCACTGAAGAATTGCCAAATCCTTTCAAAACTGGTAAATTATCGACTTCAATGTCTTTAATCCCTAATTTCGGTAAATAAGATTCCTTTAACATAGAACACTTACTACCTAGGTCAATAAAAGATTCTATGGGTATTTTGTTGACCAGTGCAGTTTTAAGAAACTTCTGTCCAGAATCAGAATCAAAGCTTACTTTATTCACGGATTTTTCAGATGTAGGCATGTTAAAAAAACATTTTTCTATTTCATGTCCTATTTTGAAACATTTAGTGCACTTTCTAATAGGGAGGTTACACTGACTAACCGTGTGACCATCAGCTTTACAGTTTATGCACCGTAGGATTCTTTTTTTAAAAGATGTTGATTGAGACTGATTGCTAATCTGAGAATTATTTTTAGAAAGAAAAGTTTTTATATTAAGTCTGTCAGAGTTTACTTTGACATTTCTCGAATTCCTCAGATATGTTAACAATTTATCTAAATCATCGAATTGTGCTGCTTCTGCGCCTAGTCTAACAGCGCGATCGTCAATGCCGTGAAGAACGCACTCTACAGCTTTTTTTCCCGTAATAGAGCATCTATTAATAAGAGCAATTTTATCGTAGAAATAGTCTTCTAAAGAGTCCCCAAATTTAGCGCGCCTAGCCAGCATATCACTAAGCATTTGACCATAGTTTTCATCTGAAGGGAAAGCCGCAAGTAACTTAGATTGCCACTGTTCCCAGTTATAAAGGACTGTAGGGAGACCTTCATACCACCGTTTAGCTACACCTTTTAATTTAGGTAGAGCGAAATGCACTATTTGCCTTTCAGACCAGCCATATATAATTGCACACTCGTTTACTTTGTGCAGCCACATTGTCATTGTCTGCTCTTTCCTAGCGGGGTCAAACTCGGGAATTGTGTTGTTTAAAGAACTTATTTTATCTGAGTCAGGAGCAATTGCTTTAAGAGCTTGTACTAACATGTTCAAAGTATTACTATCAGAATTCCTTAAATAAGGTGATGCTGAACCGACCTTGCCCATTCTGCTACCCGTTGTTTGTTGTTCGCCAGATGATTGTTGTGGAGATGTTCCCCACCTGTACTGTGCGGCATGGCTCGCGTCGCGTAGCTGGCTGGGGCTGCGCTGAGATGATCTAAGGTGCCTTTCGTCGAGATACCGCTGATTACGCTGTTGGTAGACCGTCTGGCTCCTGGATCGCTCTCGTAATTGACTTCTAGACCGACTCCGGTAATGGTGAGAGGGTAGATGCTCTCGAGACCGCTCCCGTGACCGCTCTCGTGACCGCACTCGTGACCGCTCCCGTGACCGCTCCCGTGACCGCTCTCGTGACCGCTCTCGTGACCGCTCTTGCGACCGCTCTCGCGACCGCTCTTGTGACCTTCTCTGCGACTGTCGTCTGGTCCGGCTTGTAGAATAACGTGATGTCCTGTGCCACATATTCTACATATGAATCATTTAGCAAGGTCAGTTTTGATTCTGAATGTCAGTATTAATGTTGCAAGGACAGTTGTCGTTAACGTGACCAGTGATTGATACAAAGAGTGCAACAATGGCTCCTACGAAGCCATGTTTTCCTGGTAAATCATGTAAAATGCCCAATCTAAAGAGTAGCTAGGATGTTAATTAAAAGAATATATAATTTAATTTAATGGATTTATTTTAATATAAAAACCTTTACTCTATACTTTAGCTTGTAATTGTTACATCAAATAATATATAACTCTGAAATCCTACATTCATTTATTGATCAAACGGTACTTACAATAATCACCTGTATATGTATACTTATGTATAAGTATATCTTGAAGCTGTGCTCGAGGCGACGTTCAAACATCGAATGACGCTCGGACGGCCGTGCGCCCCTTTTATACTCTCAAGGCAGACGCAAACAACAAGATGGCGGCCGTACGAGAGTCATCGTTTAACATTTTCTAATGGATTAATCTTAAACAATTTAATTAAACCGAACAGCCAATTTATAATTTAAAACAATAAAATGTTAACAATTAGGTATTACAGTGTAGTTGCTAACAATCATGAGCATGAAATTAACGTTTTAATCTTATTTTGCATATGGATCACTTAGCAAGGTCAGTTTTAATTCTGAATGTCAGTATTAATGTTGCAACGACAGTTGTCCTTAACGTAATCAGTGATTGATACAAAGAGTGCAACAATGGCTGCTATGAAGCCATGTTTCCATGGTAATTATGAGCATGGAATTTACTTTTCTAATCATATTCTACATATTGATATCATGTAGCAAGGTCAGTGTTAATTCCGAATGTCAGTTGCAACGACAGTTGTCCTTAACGTGATCAGTGATTGATACAAAGAGTGCAACAATAGCTCCTACGAAGCCATGTTTCCCTGGTAAATCATGAGCATAAAATTTACGTTTTATTCATATTCTACATATGGATCATTTAGCAAGGTCAGTTGTCATTCTGAATGTCAGTATTAATGTTGCAAGGACAGTTGTCCTTAACGTGATCAGTGATTGATACGAAGAGTGCAACAATGGCTCCTACGAAGCCATGTTTCCCTGGTAAATCATGAGCATAAAATTTACGTTTTATTCATATTCTACATATGGATCATTAAGCAAGGTCAGTTGTCATTCTGAATGTCAGTATAATTGTTGCAAGGACAGTTGTCCTTAACGTGATCAGTTATTGATACAAAGAGTGCAATAATGGCTTCTACGAAGCCATGTTTCCCTGGTAAATCATGAGCAAGAAATTAACGTTTTAATCATATTCTACATATGGATCATTTAGCAAGGTCAGTTTTAATTCTGAATGTCAGTATTAATGTTGCAAGGACAGTTGTCCTTAACGTGATCAGTGATTGATACAAAGAGTGCAATAATGGCTCCTACGAAGCTATGTTTCCCTGGTAAATCATGAGCAAGAAATTAACGTTTTAATCATATTTTACATATGGATCATTTAGCAAGGTCAGTTTTAATTTTGAATGTCAGTATTAATGTTGCAAGGACAGTTGTCCTTAACGTGTTCAGTGATTGATACAAAGAGAGCAACAATGGCTCCTAAGAAGCCATGTTTCCCTGGTAAATCATGATCATAAAATTTACGTTTTAATCATATTCTACATATGAATCATTTAGCAAGGTCAGTTTCGATTCTGAATGTCAGTATAATTGTTGCAAGGACAGTTGTCCTTAACGTGATCAGTGATTGATACAAAGAGTGCAACAATGGCTCCTACGAAGCCATGTTTCCCTGGTAAATCATGAGCATGAAATTAACGTTTTAATCATATTCTACATATGGATCATTAAGCAAGGTCAGTTGTCATTCTGAATGTCAGTATAATTGTTGCAAGGACAGTTGTCCTTAACGTGATCAGTGATTGATACAAAAAGTGCAACAATGGCTCCTACGAAGCCATGTTTCCCTGGTAAATCATGAGCATGAAATTAACGTTTTAATCATATTCTACATATGGATCATTTAGCAAGGTCGGTTTTAGTTCTGAATGTCAGTATTAATGTTGCAAGGACAGTTGTCCTTAACGTGATCAGTGATTGATACAAAGAATGAAATGAAATGAATGAAATGAAAAAAGCTTTATTCACAAACTGCACACATAAAATACATTACAAAAATTAAGAAAGAAAGAGAAAAAATACAGTGTGCAGAAGGAAATGGTCACGACTCAGCATATATGTCGAACCAGATAGCTCGACGTTGATTTTCTGTCGTGCCACCTCGGACGAATAACAATATCACAATTACATACACAAATACAATCTCACAATCACATACAAATCAGACATGCTTTAAAATAAATAATTAATTAATAGCTAAAAAATAAAACAAATATACAATGACAATAATCAAAAATTACAACAGGCTTACAATAAAAACGCAAATAAATTAACAACATAGATAATATACACAACTTTATAAAATTGAATAATTATCTGGAACACTAAAAGGAAACACAATAATAATAATAAGAGGCTTGTCTTCGCCACCACCTTAGACAATACTTTGAGGAAGCAATAATTCTTTATATCGTTTTTTAAACGTATATTTAGAGACAAAGATACGCAATGGTGGCGGAAGATTGTTCCAACACTTCGTTGCCTGATAGCGAAAACTGCCTCTAAAAGCACGTGTTTTATGGTATGGTGTTGCCAAAAGATCCCACCCAATTCTGCGCGAGTTGTAGTTTTTAGGATTATCTCGCCGAGACCACGACATCTTGTCAAAAAGATATTTAGGCTTTCCTCTCCTTATTACTTCATAGACAAGGGTGGTAAAATGCGTCCTACGCCTGGCGTCCATATTCAAAAGTCCCATTTCGTCCAAGTACGGCGAGATATGACTGCGGGGACGTATGTTATAGCAAAATCTAATGCACGCATTTTGCACACGCTGAATAATTTTTTTGGTACGAGCCAACATACACGGTCCCATAACGACGTCACCGTAGTTCATTCTGGACAAAATGAGAGCTTCACAGAGCATAAGGCGCATTTTTTCACTTAACAGATGACGAATTTTATAAAACACTTTCAAACGGAAAAAACATGTTTTTGCCACCTGCAAAACATGCTTCTCGAATTTCAGTCTGTCATCCATAAGAACGCCTAGATTTTTAGCCTCCGTAACACGATCAATTACAGACCCCTCGACAATAACATCGGGAATACATGATGAAGTTGTCTCAATTTGTTTTGCTGAGCCAAGAATCATATACTTAGACTTACATGGATTTAACAGAAGTGCATTATCACTTGCCCACCTTGCAATTCGTTGAAGATCTGAGTTTAAATTTGCTACAGCAGCTGAAACGTTCTTAGGATTACTATGAACATATAATTGTGTGTCAATAATTAGTATGAACATATGATTGAGTGCAATAATGGCTCCTACGAAGCCATGTTTACCTGGTAAATCATGAGCATGAAATTAACGTTTTAATCATATTTTACATATGGATCATTTAGCAAGGTCAGTTTTGATTCTGAATGTCAGTATTAATGTTGCAACGACAAGTTGTCCTTAACGTAATCAGTGATTGATACAAAGAGTGCAACAATAGCTCCTACGAAGCCATGGTTCCCTGGTAAATCATGAGCATGAAAGGACAATGCCGATTTGTGACCGGAAATGACCAAGAATGAAATTATTACTAATTTAATGTAAAAATAAAAATACAATTTTTAACGTATAGAACTTATCTAAAAGCAGATTACGAATCTAAAAACCAATAAAAAGTTGTGTGTTTACTAAGCACTTCCCTGTGATATTGCTTTACTGCGCCATGGCTTTGGATATCAGCATTTTGGCCGTCCTTTATTTTTGATTAATATATTTACATACTTAAATAAACATTTAAATAAATATATGTGAAATATATGCACATATTAATAGCCTAAATATGTTACTTTTTCCTTTTATAATGAAATAATATATTATCATTTCACCGTTTGAGACCAAAAGCGCTATGAGCCAAACGACATTATTTATTAAAAAAAAAGTGACGTATGGTTAGGGATATGGTATCGTAACCAAAGTATCGATACTATTCTCATGAGTACAATAGAGCAAGAAAGGTAATCGATACTGGTATCGTACTTGCATCAAAAGTATCGAGTTACTCAGGTATCGAATACTTTTTGTTTGATATTCAGTATAAATAACAAAAAAACCGACTTCAAAAAGTAAACTAAAAAGCAAAAAATAATTTACTTCGCACAAAGTAATACGTATTTCCATTTAATTAAATAGAAATGATTATATAATTATTTGATAATTTTGAAGTCGGTGCCAAGTAAAACAATAACTGTGTATAGATATTATCAATCTTACTAGTAGTTTTGTAAGCCAGTACTTAGGTACATAATATTTAAAAAGTTACTTTGATATTTAGTAGGTACCGATTCATATATTTTTCTAATACTTTTACTGTTTTGTAATTGCTTTGATATATTTAATAATATTGTGTGTACTAATGTGAATATAAATTAGTGTGAATATATTAATGTGAATATATAGTAGTTATAAATATTGTGTGTACTAGTGTGTAATTTGATAATGTAGTAGGGTTGTTGTAGCATTTACTTGGCACCGACTTCAAAATTATAAATAAAAATATGTAGCTTAGTTCCGCAAAACTCAAGCAGCGTGCAAAGCCCGCCCGCCCGCAAATAAATGCAGAAACCGCAGACACCGGCACCTTCACCAACTACTCTACACGTGTGGGGACACGGAACATCATCAGGAGGTCTTAGACCGTGCAATAACGAGTACTACTACACACTTAGTGCTCGTTATTGCATGATCTAACAGCCCCTGATGATGCTCCGTGTGGGGGTGAAACATGCGTACAATAGATTTACTATATATATCTGTATAAAGAATAAGTAATATATCAAAAACCATTAAATTAAACTGTTTTACCAATAATAATGTAAAAATAATAATAATTTATGCCATAGACAAATAAAACGAATACATACCGACAGTTAACCTCAAATCAATAAACGCACTTAAAAAAGCGCCATCACTTTGGTCAAAACTTCCCGGAGACTGCCATGCTAGCGACCCGAGATATTTCACCCGATAGTGGGCTACTTCTTCACATTACATTAAGACGGGAGGCTGTTTTTTCCACTACTATGCATCCTGTGCATAAACGGCAATCGGGGATAACTAGATTTAAAAGGTGCCTCGGTAGCTACACGAAACTTGTAGAACCGACTTGCTATCGTAGAGGATTCTGGTATTGCAATCCTTTACCTTCCGTGCATCTCTGAGGCCTTCTTCATATCATTTGGGATGTCACCAACAGATTTTATGATTAAACTTTACATAGACACCACAAGCAATGATTATTTGACTAATAAGAACATAAAAAGTATCGAGTACCATGAAAAGTATCGATTCTTACTCAGTATCGTATTAAAAAGTATCGAATACTAAATTACTTGGTATCGTAACCAAAGCATCGAGTATACTCAGGTATCGATACTTTTTGCGGATACCTACGTATGGTTAGCGTCATTGAAAGTGTTTTATACTATTGTTGTTGTGTAATATTGAACTATTACTTTTTATTGTAATCGGCTATATGTGGCTAATATAGCTCGCTAACAGAGTGTTTAGATTTACAGTATGTGGAAAATGAACCAACTTGTGTTATCAGTATTAACATTCCATATCAATATAACCTCAAGAACATGAAGTCTCTTCTGGCCGAATGGTTAACATTTCAGGTAAATTATCAACTGTTTAGTTACAGATGCTTGCATACGCACACACACTATTAAGATATAAATATTAAATATATTTCTGTATGTCTTCAAAAATAAAATGTTTTGTATACTTATCAACAGATATCGGATTTGGTTTGTGGTGCCTGTCATGATTTCATTGAAAGATTCATTGCAACCAACTCGAGAGAAAGACAATATCGGCATGCCAGTATTTATTTTGGTTGTGGAAGATCTGTTGGTTGTGTTAGAAGACATATTAGAAAGCAGTCCACAAACATCCGTTGCTTCATACTGGCATCATCGCAGAACTGTAAGTACTGCCTATATCTGCCACTATTATTATTAATTTAAATTAACTTTCTATGAATGTTAACATATGTATAATTTACATTTAATTATTCATATTACCTATATAATGTGATTATTAAAAGAACACAAAATATTGCCACAACTTTAAATAAAGCACTTTCATTATTTTACAGGTGAGACCGGCCAACTTTCTTTGTCATGCTTGCTTTGTGAGAGCTAATAGATAAATAACATGAATATAACTGATTTAAATATTGTGATGGTAGTGGAACATATATCACAACCATTGCCTTAATGATCCTGTCATCATGGCTCCTCTAAAAAAGTTTAAACATCATGGCTCCTGTAAAAGAAGTCGAAACGTCTTGATTAAATATAAATTATGCGCTGAAAACTGTGAAAAAGTTGTTTTATTTACCGCAGGTGTTTTATTTTAAGAACTGCCTAATTTGATTATATCCAATGTGTTGAGCCATTTATTCCTAATTGAATATTGGAAACTAAACAACATAAGAGTACTATATATATAGAGAATAAAATATGAGAATTAATAACATGCAATGTTTTATTAAAAACAATGAATTATAGCAATTTCCTCTTTCCTTTTGCAATTTATAGCTAAGTTTATAAAAATCAGATATGTGTACTACATAGGTATGTATTACACACATCTGATTTTTATGAATTTAGTTTAATGTAAAAAAAAGTATGTTTTTTCATTGATAAAAAGACCCCAGTCTCTGCCTACCCCTTTCCCATAGGTACATACTTGAAAGTCTTCTTACATGCATACTATATCTATATCTTTACATTTTACCGATGCAATGTAATGGTTATTACATTGCATGATGAATAATTATTAGTTTTATAATGGATAAAAAACTAGGATAGGTATCTTTATAAATATAAATCTATATACCAGTCATGAGTAATGAAAAGAAGACGTTTATAGTCACATAGTGTTTTATTCGATTCTTTTACATGATTAGTATGAGATAAGAGCGAAATAATAGGCAAAATACTAATTCAAGTATTATAAAATAGGTATTGAAATGTTAGGTTATGTTTTCAGAAAAGTTCGTTTTTCTCCATTACAAATCTGAAAATTAAACTGAAACCAACAAATTCTTAATCTAGAAGGCTTTAGCTACTTATATTTGTTTGTATCGTCTCTGGTCATTTCCGGTCACAAGTCCATACAAAAATCGGCATTGTCCTTTACGTTTTAATCATATTTTACATATGGATCATTTAGCAAGGTCAGTTTTAATTCTGAATGTCAGTAGTATTGTTGCAAGGACAGAAATCCTTAACGTGAACAGTGATTGATACAAAGAGTGCAACAATGGCTGCTATGAAGCCATGTTTCCATGGTAATTATGAGCATGGAATTTACTTTTCTAATCATATTCTACATATTGATATCATGTAGCAAGGTCAGTGTTAATTCCGAATGTCAGTTGCAACGACAGTTGTCCTTAACGTGATCAGTGATTGATACAAAGAGTGCAACAATAGCTCCTACGAAGCCATGGTTCCCTGGTAAACCATTTATTTTATTTATTTATTTTCAAGGGAAACATACATAATTTTAGACTTATACACAACACATATTGAATACACATATAACAATTAAGTTTCCACAGATATTTTACACATTGACAACTAACAAACACTAGCAATAAATACTATGACATTAACAATGAAAGTTAAGCAAAAAAAAATAAAAAAATAAACAAGAGTAATCAAATTTTACGACTGTTTTCTAGTACTAATTTAACCTGACTTTTAAACTGCCCATACGACAAAGCAAATATATCAATCTGAGAAAAAATACTATTATAAGATTTGCATGCACGAGTTAAAAAGTTGTTCCTACCATAATTAGTATGCATTGCAGAAGTACAAAACAAAAACTTATTTCTAGCACTTATCCTTTGGCATCGGAAATTTATTTCACTCAAAAGTGGTATGGAATCGATTTTATTATGTATGATTTTATATAATAACATCTGATCCCTAACAGTACGACGAGATTTTAAGTCAGAGTCTAAACGATACAAAATGGAGGCATCACCGGCTGATCTGAAATGGATATGCTTCAAAAATTTATTATGAATTTTTTCTATTGATTCTACATAAATATTATACTGTGGATTCCAAACTGTTGAGCAATATTCCAATATTGAGTGGACCAATGAATTATAAAGTATAATTAAAGTTGAAGGTTTTCTAAAGTCTTTGGTGATTCGTAAGATAAAACCGAGCATCTTATAGGACTTGTCTACTGTTTTCTCAATATGAGATTTGAAAAATTAGTTTTCGATCCAAATGTACGCACTGGTCTCGCTACTCGGTAACTCGACATATCGACACATTATTCATTTTATAGTTAAATTCTAAAGGTTTATTTTTCCTGGAAAATGTTATAACATTACACTTATTAATATTTAAGAACAATTGATTTTTTGAACAATATAAGTATAGTCTATTAATATCTTCTTGTAATAGCTCACAATCATGTTGGTTCTTAATAATTTTAAAAATTTTCTTATCATCAGCAAACAAAAGTATGTTAGAGTGTTGAAACTGCAAAATAACATCATTTATATATATTTTGAATAAAAGAGGACCGAGGTGCGAGCCCTGGGGAACACCCGAAGATACTGGTAAAAACGAAGAACAGTAGCCTTTAACTGCTACTGCTTGAGTACATTCACGTAAATAAGATGCAAGCCAACGCAAGAGGTCACCGTGCACACCGATGTGTTCTAATTTTTTGAGAAGGATTTCATGTGATATCTTATCGAAAGCTTTGGAATAATCGGTGTACACGGCATTCACCTGAAAGCCCGCATCCATCGCTTTGTACAGAATATCAATATATTCGCATAAATTGCTCTCTGTAGATTTTCTGGTCATGAAACCATGCTGCTGGGTTAACAAAACGGGTCTCATAATGGGGTAAATAGCATCGCATACAATTTTTTCAAAGAGCTTGGGTACAGTATTAAGCTTGGATATCGGACGATAATTTCCAATATCATGTTTATCACCTGACTTAAACACAGGTGTAATAAAGGATTGTTTCCACACAAAGGGCATCACTCCCGTTCGTAATGAAAGATTAAATAATCTAAATAGCGGCTCTGATAATTGCTTAAAGCAAAAATTTAAAAATATTGGGGGCACTCCGTCGGGACCAGCGCCTTTATTTATATTGATATTTTTAAGGTATGACTCAATTTTGCCTTATCAATAAAAATAAAATAAAAATTTTATTATTTTATTATTAACTTTTTAATTCATTCTTTTTTATATTTTTGTTTATATTTCTGATGATGATTGTGTAATATAATGAATGTTATGTACGCCTTAACTGTGGTGCATATCGGACAAAAAACAATGTATATTTAATTAACAATGTATTAATATGTACCATGTGGCAGTACTGATTAAATAAATAAATAAAAATAAAAATGTCGTTAATTTTAATCAGGTTATTTTCTCTTTTGACATCCGTAAGACAATGATTAGACTGACTATAGGATTCAAATACCGAGTTGAAATACCGATTAAACAAATTACAAATGTCCTCGCCGCTAGATGATCTCACATCTCCAATAAACATTGAATCAGGTAAATCATTCAAATTTTTTCTTTTTGATTTAACATACGCCCAAAAGTGTTTACTATTGTGAAGGATCTTGGATGCGGCATCAGATATAAAATTATTGAAACACTCTTCTTGTAACACCTTTTGCCGTTCCCTGAGTAGTCTGAATGTATTATAATCATTTACGCGGCCATATATTTTCCATTTCCTGTGATATTTTAATTTTTCATTAATTGTTTTTATTAGTGCTCGATTAAACCATATAGGATATTTATTTTTGGTATGAATAACTCTTACAGGAACAAACTTAATTATAATATTATTGATTATATTATAAAAAGCTTTAATGTTATCGTTAATATCATTCGATGTAAAACATTCATCCCAATTTATATTAGAGAGAGCGTGGTTAATATCATCATAATTAGCTGACTTAAACAACATAACAGACTTGGTGTTCTGGTTAAGTGATTTCTGTTCACGAATCGAAACTTCACAACAAAGAGTTGGGTGGTGCTTATCCTCAGGTACAAGAGGCTCAGATGCAAATACACTACAATCCAAGTTTGCAATAACCAAATCAAGCACTCGATTATTAGCATTGCAAACCAAATTGTACTGTTTAAAGTCGTTTATGGATATAAAGTTTGATAAATCATTTACACAGTCTACATTAAAATTACCAGCAAGATTGGCAAATGAAACATTTTGAACAGGTAACCATTCAGCACGAGGAATGTTAAAGTCGCCAAAAATAATATAATATTCACCCTGGTCTTTGAGAGCCTTATTAGAGATATGTTCTTAAAAATTCGTAAAACTTCTTTTTGAATATTACATTTCGGAAAATAACACGAGTACAAGTGATAAATGTCTTTTGATATTCCATTTAGGGATAAGGTGACTGAAACAATTTCAGCACCCGAATTATGAACAGGAACAGTTACACAATTACATACATTAAATTTTCGATGCACAGCTATTAAAACACCACCCCCCATTCTATCACCCCTGACAGCATAGTTTCGATGGCATCTGTAAACATTATATTGGTCGAACAATTCCAGATCAAAGACTCCCGGCAGCAGCCATGTTTCGATTATACAAATAACATCGTATTCATTAAGTAACACGTTTTTATAGAACATGCTTATTTTGGTACGCAACCCTCTGACGTTTTGGTAATAAATTTTCAATTTATTATCCATTTTTAAACAATTTAATATAATAATTCATATAGATAAAACTAATAAAATAATAACGTACATTATCAATACATAATTTTAAAATTTTAGGCTTACAAAAGGAATCTAAGAAAGCGATACCACCACTATAAAAAATAGCAAAATCAAAGATGCATGAATAATAACAAAATATCAATGACCGTTTAGTAACATATAAGCTAGGAGTAGAATATACAAAACAAATAGTTGCAAACAAATAAAGATAAATTAAAGCTCCTATTTTATTTTGAATAAATCATTTGTGGAGTTAATGTGTAGTACAGGACTACTTTCACTTTGACGCACCATAATAGTACAATTTTTTACCCACACAAATTTGTACTTGCAGTCTTTAGCCTTAGCTTTAGCCTTATGAAGTAGTAATTTATTAGAAGTTGTTAAATGATCGTTAAAGAAAACCATAGAGTTGTCGCCGGAAAACCCAATGTCACTAGCTTTCAAGTTTTTCAACTGACGTACCCTACATAAAAAGTCATCCTTAAAGTATCGAGACATAAATCGCACAACTATACGTTTAGGCTTTTTATTGTCTTTTGATAACGACGCAACACGGGTCACGAAGTCCATATCGGTGGGAGCATTAAATAGTATCCCCGCTTTTTTTGCCAGATTTTCGATAATTACAATCAAGTTCTCATTTTTCTTCTCGGGAACTCCGCATATTTCAATATTCGAACGTCTAGCCCATTGATCTCTTACATTGCTCTCACTCTCCAGTTTATTATAGGAGCTTTTCAGTTGGGCCATATTAGTCCATATAAGATCTACAGATTTTATAGCTTTTTTTGGATGTCCATCTGTTTCTTGAAGTCTTCATATTTACCGTTTATAAATGAAATAGACTTCTTAACTTCCTTCATTTCATTTTCTATTCGCTGAAATTTCGCATTTAATAGATCCTTGAAGCTGGCTTCCAAACTCTTATGCAACTCTGCAATTTCCTGTCTAATTATCTCGCGCAAATCAAACGAGGAAACTGTGATTTGACCACCTGTATCACTAGTTTTAACCCCAGACAAAGGATCTGAAACAGTTTTCTTTTTTACAAGCTTTTATTTAGTTTCACCTGTCCCGTTGTCTGTCTGTAATCAAATCTTGCAACTTAAATTTGATCCACTTCCCGGTTTCCAATTGAGCTGAAATTTGGTATACACGTTTAGTTCGGATGACAATGCATGATTAACTATGTGACGTCATTCTAAATCCAACATGGCGGCGTATCCAATATGGCGGACCAATTATTTTTAATGCACTCCTACAATATGGGTATCAAATAAAAGGGCTTGCCAAGAATAACTAGAAAAATAATGTGACGTCATTCTAAATCCAACATGGCGGCGTATCCAATATGGCGGACCAATTATTTTCAATGCACTCCTACAATATGGGTATCAAATAAAAGGGCTTGCCAAGAATAACTAGAAAAATAATGTGACGTCATTCTAAATCCAACATGGCGGCGTATCCAATATGGCGGACCAATTATTTTCAATGCACTCCTACAATATGGGTATCAAATAAAAGGGCTTGCCAAGAATAACTTGAAAATAATGTGACGTCATTCTAAATCCAACATGGCGGCGTATCCAATATGGCGGACCAATTATTTTTAATGCACTCCTACAATATGGGTATCGAATAAAAGTTTGATTCGTCTTGACGAGTCTCTTGCTTTCGTCCCATATTAATTATATATGATTGATTGGATGGATGACCCAATGCCAATGTGAGCACGTGCTGAGGGCTGAATGGTATGAGGGTGTATAAACATGTCTTGCCGCTAACGTTGCGCCTCAGGGTACCAGGGCGAACCCTGTTGTATTGTAGCCCTTATCCCTCTACAACGGACCTCTGGGGGGATGGACCGTTATTTGTCCTAAACTCGTGGGAATAACATGAAGAAAACAGAAACAACTACACAAAGAAAACGACGTTTAGAGAAGGCGAAATTGAAGAGACAGGAGAAGATTGCTAATGAAAGCGATGTCCATAAGCGGCAACGCTTAGAAAAAATAAGTTTAGCTACTGCTAAACATAGAGAAAACGAATCGTTGAAACAATGCACACATAGGCAAAATACCGACAGAATACATACACAAGAGAGAAGGAAAAACGAATCTCTAGAACAACGCATAATTAGACAAGATATCGACAGAATACGTACACAAGAGAGAAGAAATAAAATTAAAGAAAAAAAAACCTTTTTAAAAACAAGCTTTTATTATTTGTTTATAAAATGAACTAAAAAATTAAAAAAAAATTAAAGAAAAAGAAACCTTTTTAAAAACAAGCTTTTATTATTTGTTTATAAAATGAACTAAAAAATTAAAAATAAATTAACTCTAAAAAGAAATATAACACTTTGTAACTTGATTGTAACCTTTAACGACAAATAAGCGTCTTCGTCTAGGACAAAATAATTCCATATTGTACAAATTTAATTAATTTTGACACTAAAACTTTTCACCAAACATAATTATTCAATCTCGTCCCCCCTCTTTATCATAGTCCCCATTTATAAATAAAAGCGTGTTACATTTAATAGAACACAACATTTTCCTCAAGCTATCACAATGTAACACGCTTTTATTTATAAATGGGGACTATGATAAAGAGGGGGGACGAGATTGAATAATTATGTTTGGTGAAAAGTTTTAGTGTCAAAATTAATTAAATTTGTACAATATGGAATTATTTTGTCCTAGACGAAGACGCTTATTTGTCGTTAAAGGTTACAATCAAGTTACAAAGTTTCTTTTTAGAGTTAATTTATTTTTAATTTTTTAGTTCATTTTATAAACAAATAATAAAAGCTTGTTTTTAAAAAGGTTTTTTTTTTGAGACGTTGGGTGACGTTATCATTAGTAGCTGATTTCGGTGCCGCAGAACGCACAGGAGTGTCATTACCTTTCACAGCCCTTGGCGTTTTGGCTGTACAAGTGGGACACGTCCAGTTGTTTGTATCAATGGAGGAAACATTGTTACTGCTCGTTGGGTCCACACAAAGCCGAGTCCTCATCCATCGATTCCTCACAGTAGGAGTACATTTTTATATAAAATTCTTAGAGGCACAAAATTCAAATATATTATTACTGCACCATACAACATAAAATTCCCAAACTGTATACAATTTACCCCAATATGGAAGCATACATTTTCAAGTGGTAACACTAGGTAAGTGTCAAAGTCGAAACTCGGTATGTCAGTTGATTTTTACAACACAATTTTTTTTTAAGAAATTGAGGGTACTTATTATAGTTTCATCTTCACCTGTGACAGTTCGTTTCTTGTAATCTAAATATGGTAGAAATTAATCACTTATCTCGTGTGTTCTCGCGTGTGTAAATCGTAGAAAACAAGATCACAATCCAATCACAAATACCAGTTTACTTTAAAATCACTTTAAGTACGATTCAACGTGTAATTCTATTTATTTATTGAAAAAATAATCAGACTAATGTTTAAGTTGCACTGGTGTTGACACAGACGATCATGAGCATGAAATTTACGTTTTAATCATATTCTACATATGGATCATTTAGCAAGGTCAGTTTTAGTTCTGAATGTCAGTATTAATGTTGCAAGGACAGTTGTCCTTAACGTGATCAGTGATTTATACAAAGAGTGCAACAATGGCTCCTAAGAAGCCATGTTTCCCTGGTAAATCATGAGCATAAAATTTACGTTTTAATCATATTCTACATATGAACCATTTAGCAAGGTCAGTTTTGATTCTGAATGTCAGTATTAATGTTGCAAGGACAGTTGTCCTTAACGTGATCAGTGATTGATACAAAGAGTGCAACAATGGCTCCTACGAAGCCATGTTTCCCTGGTAAATCATGAGCATGAAATTAAAGTTTTAATCATATTTTACATATGGATCATTAGGCAAGGTCAGTTGTAATTTTGAATGTCAGTATTTGTTGCAAGGACAGTTGTCCTTAACGTGATCAGTGATTGATACAAAAAGTGCAACAATGGCTCCTTCAAAGCCATGGTTCCCTGGTAAATCACGAGCATGAAATTTACGTTTTAATCATATTTTACATATGGATCTTTTAGCAAGGTCAGTTTTAATTCTGAATGTCAGTATTAATGTTGCAAGGACAGTTGTCCTTAACGTGATCAGTGATTTATACAAAGAGTGCAACAATGGCTCCTAAGAAGCCATGTTTCCCTGGTAAATCATGAGCATAAAATTTACGTTTTAATCATATTCTACATATGAACCATTTAGCAAGGTCAGTTTTGATTCTGAATGTCAGTATTAATGTTGCAAGGACAGTTGTCCTTAACGTGATCAGTGATTGATACAAAGAGTGCAACAATGGCTCCTACGAAGCCATGTTTCCCTGGTAAATCATGAGCATGAAATTAAAGTTTTAATCATATTTTACATATGGATCATTAGGCAAGGTCAGTTGTAATATTGAATGTCAGTATCATTGTTGCAAGGACAGTTGTCCTTAACGTGATCAGTGATTGATAAAAAAAGTGCAACAATGGCTCCTACAAAGCCATGTTTCCCTGGTAAATCATGAGCATGAAATTAACGTTTTAATCATATTCCACATATGGATCATTAAGCAAGGTCAGTTGTAATTCTGAATGTCAGTATTATTGTTGCAAGGACAGTTGTCCTTAACGTGATCAGTGATTGATACAAAGAGTGCAACAATAGCTCCTACGAAGCCATGGTTCCCTGGTAAATCATGAGCATGAAATTTACGTTTTAATCATATTCCACATATGGATCATTTAGCAATGTCAGTTTTAATTCTGAATGTCAGTATTAATGTTGTTGCAAGGATAGTTTTCCTTAACGTGATCAGTGATTGATACAAAGAGTGCAATAATGGCTCCTACGAAGCCATGTTTCCCTGGTAAATCATGAGCATGAAATTTACGTTTTAATTATATTTTACATATGGATCATTTAGCAAGGTCAGTTTTAATTCTGAATGTCAGTAATTAATGTTGCAAGGACAGTTGTCCTTAACGTGATCAGTGATTGATACAAAGAGTGCAACAATAGCTCCTACGAAGCCATGGTTCCCTGGTAAATCATGAGCATGAAATTTACGTTTTAATCATATTCTACATACGGATCATTTAGCAAGGTCAGTTTTAGTTCTGAATGTCAGTATTAATGTTGCAAGGACAGTTGTCCTTAACGTGATCAGTGATTGATACAAAAAGTGCAATAATGGTTCCTACGAAGCCATGTTTCCCTGGTAAATCATGAGCATGAAATTAACGTTTTAATCATATTCTACATATGGATCATTTAGCAAGGTCAGTTGTAATTCTGAATGTCAGTATTAATGTTGCAAGGACAGTTGTCCTTAACGTGATCAGTGATTGATACAAATAGTGCAATAACGGCTCCTACGAAACCATGTTTCCCTGGTAAATGATGAGCATGAATCATTTAGTAAGGTCAGTTTTAGTTCTGAATGTCAGTCAGTATTAATGTTGCAAGGACAGTTGTCCTTCACGTGATCAGTGATTGATACAAAGAGTGCAATAATGGCTCCTACGAAGCCATGTTTCCCTGGTAAATCATGAGCATGAAATTATCGTTTTAATCATATTCTACATATGGATCATTAAGCAAGGTCAGTTGGAATTCTGAATGTTAGTATAATTGTTGCAAGGACAGTTGTCCTTAACGTGATCAGTGATTGATACAAAGAGTGCAATAATGGCTCCTACGAAGCCATGTTTCCCTGGTAAATCATGAGCATGAAATTATCGTTTTAATCATATTCTACATATGGATCATTAAGCAAGGTCAGTTGTAATTCTGAATGTCAGTATAATTGTTGCAAGGACAGTTGTCCTTAACGTAATCAGTGATTGATACAAATAGTGCAATAATGGCTCCTACGAAGCCATGTTTCCCTGGTAAATCATGAGCATGAAATTAACGTTTTAATCATATTCTACATATGGATCATTTAGCAAGGTCAGTTGTAATTCTGAATGTCAGTATAATTGTTGCAAGGACAGTTGTCCTTAACGTGATCAGTGATTGATACAAATAGTGCAATAATGGCTCCTACGAAGCCATGTTTCCCTGGTAAATCATGAGCATGAAATTTACGTTTTAATCATATTCTATATATGGATCATTTAGCAAGGTCAGATGTTATTCTGAATGTCAGTATTAATGTTGCAAGGACAGTTAGTTGTCCTTAACGTGATCAGTGATTGATACAAAAAGTGCAATAATGGCTCCTACGAAACCATGTTTCCCTGGTAAATCATGAGCATGAATCATTTAGAAAGGTCAGTTTCGATTCTGAATGTCAGTATAATTGTTGCAAGGACAGTTGTCCTTAACGTGATCAGTGATTGATACAAATAGTGCAATAATGGCTCCTACGAAGCCATGTTTCCCTGGTAAATCATGAGCATGAAATTAACGTTTTAATCATATTCTACATATGGATCATTAAGCAAGGTCAGTTGTAATTCTGAATGTTAGTATAATTGTTGCAAGGACAGTTGTCCTTAACGTGATCAGTGATTGATACAAAAAGTGCAACAATGGCTCCTACGAAACCATGTTTCCCTGGTAAATGATGAGCATGAATCATTTAGCAAGGTCAGTTTTAGTTCTGAATGTCAGTATTAATGTTGCAAGGACAGTTGTCCTTAACGTGATCAGTGATTGATACAAAGAGTGCAACAATGGCTCCTAAGAAGCCATGTTTCCCTGGTAAATCATGAGCATAAAATTTACGTTTTAATCATATTCTACATATGAACCATTTAGCAAGGTCAGTTTTGATTCTGAATGTCAGTATTAATGTTGCAAGGACAGTTTTCCTTAACGTGATCAGTGATTGATAACAAAGAGTGCAATAATGGCTCCTACGAAGCCATGTTTCCCTGGTAAATCATGAGCATGAAATTTACGTTTTAATTATATTTTACATATGGATCATTTAGCAAGGTCAGTTTTAATTCTGAATGTCAGTAATTAATGTTGCAAGGACAGTTGTCCTTAACGTGATCAGTGATTGATACAAAGAGTGCAACAATAGCTCCTACGAAGCCATGGTTCCCTGGTAAATCATGAGCATGAAATTTACGTTTTAATCATATTCTACATACGGATCATTTAGCAAGGTCAGTTTTAGTTCTGAATGTCAGTATTAATGTTGCAAGGACAGTTGTCCTTAACGTGATCAGTGATTGATACAAAAAGTGCAATAATGGTTCCTACGAAGCCATGTTTCCCTGGTAAATCATGAGCATGAAATTAACGTTTTAATCATATTCTACATATGGATCATTTAGCAAGGTCAGTTGTAATTCTGAATGTCAGTATTAATGTTGCAAGGACAGTTGTCCTTAACGTGATCAGTGATTGATACAAATAGTGCAATAATGGTTCCTACGAAGCCATGTTTCCCTGGTAAATCATGAGCATGAAATTAACGTTTTAATCATATTCTACATATGGATCATTTAGCAAGGTCAGTTGTAATTCTGAATGTCAGTATTAATGTTGCAAGGACAGTTGTCCTTAACGTGATCAGTGATTGATACAAATAGTGCAATAACGGCTCCTACGAAACCATGTTTCCCTGGTAAATGATGAGCATGAATCATTTAGTAAGGTCAGTTTTAGTTCTGAATGTCAGTCAGTATTAATGTTGCAAGGACAGTTGTCCTTCACGTGATCAGTGATTGATACAAAGAGTGCAATAATGGCTCCTACGAAGCCATGTTTCCCTGGTAAATCATGAGCATGAAATTATCGTTTTAATCATATTCTACATATGGATCATTAAGCAAGGTCAGTTGTAATTCTGAATGTCAGTATAATTGTTGCAAGGACAGTTGTCCTTAACGTAATCAGTGATTGATACAAATAGTGCAATAATGGCTCCTACGAAGCCATGTTTCCCTGGTAAATCATGAGCATGAAATTAACGTTTTAATCATATTCTACATATGGATCATTTAGCAAGGTCAGTTGTAATTCTGAATGTCAGTATAATTGTTGCAAGGACAGTTGTCCTTAACGTGATCAGTGATTGATACAAATAGTGCAATAATGGCTCCTACGAAGCCATGTTTCCCTGGTAAATCATGAGCATGAAATTTACGTTTTAATCATATTCTATATATGGATCATTTAGCAAGGTCAGATGTTATTCTGAATGTCAGTATAATTGTTGCAAGGACAGTTGTCCTTAACGTGATCAGTGATTGATACAAATAGTGCAATAATGGCTCCTACGAAGCCATGTTTCCCTGGTAAATCATGAGCATGAAATTAACGTTTTAATCATATTCTACATATGGATCATTAAGCAAGGTCAGTTGTAATTCTGAATGTTAGTATAATTGTTGCAAGGACAGTTGTCCTTAACGTGATCAGTGATTGATACAAAAAGTGCAACAATGGCTCCTACGAAACCATGTTTCCCTGGTAAATGATGAGCATGAATCATTTAGCAAGGTCAGTTTTAGTTCTGAATGTCAGTATTAATGTTGCAAGGACAGTTGTCCTTAACGTGATCAGTGATTGATACAAAGAGTGCAACAATGGCTCCTAAGAAGCCATGTTTCCCTGGTAAATCATGAGCATAAAATTTACGTTTTAATCATATTCTACATATGAACCATTTAGCAAGGTCAGTTTTGATTCTGAATGTCAGTATTAATGTTGCAAGGACAGTTGTCCTTAACGTGATCAGTGATTGATACAAAGAGTGCAATAATGGCTCCTACGAAGCCATGTTTCCCTGGTAAATCATGAGCATGAAATTATCGTTTTAATCATATTCTACATATGGATCATTAGGCAAGGTCAGTTGTAATTTTGAATGTCAGTATTATTGTTGCAAGGACAGTTGTCCTTAACGTGATCAGTGATTGATACAAAAAGTGCAACAATGGCTCCTACAAAGCCATGGTTCCCTGGTAAATCACGAGCATGAAATTTACGTTTTAATCATATTTTACATATGGATCTTTTAGCAAGGTCAGTTTTAATTCTGAATGTCAGTATTAATGTTGCAAGGACAGTTGTCCTTAACGTGATCAGTGATTTATACAAAGAGTGCAACAATGGCTCCTAAGAAGCCATGTTTCCCTGGTAAATCATGAGCATAAAATTTACGTTTTAATCATATTCTACATATGAACCATTTAGCAAGGTCAGTTTTGATTCTGAATGTCAGTATTAATGTTGCAAGGACAGTTGTCCTTAACGTGATCAGTGATTGATACAAAGAGTGCAACAATGGCTCCTACGAAGCCATGTTTCCCTGGTAAATCATGAGCATGAAATTAAAGTTTTAATCATATTTTACATATGGATCATTAGGCAAGGTCAGTTGTAATTTTGAATGTCAGTATCATTGTTGCAAGGACAGTTGTCCTTAACGTGATCAGTGATTGATAAAAAAAGTGCAACAATGGCTCCTACAAAGCCATGTTTCCCTGGTAAATCATGAGCATGAAATTAACGTTTTAATCATATTCCACATATGGATCATTAAGCAAGGTCAGTTGTAATTCTGAATGTCAGTATTATTGTTGCAAGGACAGTTGTCCTTAACGTGATCAGTGATTGATACAAAGAGTGCAACAACAGCTCCTACGAAGCCATGGTTCCCTGGTAAATCATGAGCATGAAATTTACGTTTTAATCATATTCCACATATGGATCATTTAGCAATGTCAGTTTTAATTCTGAATGTCAGTATTAATGTTGTTGCAAGGATAGTTTTCCTTAACGTGATCAGTGATTGATAACAAAGAGTGCAATAATGGCTCCTACGAAGCCATGTTTCCCTGGTAAATCATGAGCATGAAATTTACGTTTTAATTATATTTTACATATGGATCATTTAGCAAGGTCAGTTTTAATTCTGAATGTCAGTAATTAATGTTGCAAGGACAGTTGTCCTTAACGTGATCAGTGATTGATACAAAGAGTGCAACAATAGCTCCTACGAAGCCATGGTTCCCTGGTAAATCATGAGCATGAAATTTACGTTTTAATCATATTCTACATACGGATCATTTAGCAAGGTCAGTTTTAGTTCTGAATGTCAGTATTAATGTTGCAAGGACAGTTGTCCTTAACGTGATCAGTGATTGATACAAAAAGTGCAATAATGGTTCCTACGAAGCCATGTTTCCCTGGTAAATCATGAGCATGAAATTAACGTTTTAATCATATTCTACATATGGATCATTTAGCAAGGTCAGTTGTAATTCTGAATGTCAGTATTAATGTTGCAAGGACAGTTGTCCTTAACGTGATCAGTGATTGATACAAATAGTGCAATAACGGCTCCTACGAAACCATGTTTCCCTGGTAAATGATGAGCATGAATCATTTAGTAAGGTCAGTTTTAGTTCTGAATGTCAGTCAGTATTAATGTTGCAAGGACAGTTGTCCTTAACGTGATCAGTGATTGATACAAAGAGTGCAATAATTGCTCCTACGAAGCCATGTTTCCCTGGTAAATCATGAGCATGAAATTATCGTTTTAATCATATTCTACATATGGATCATTAAGCAAGGTCAGTTGGAATTCTGAATGTTAGTATAATTGTTGCAAGGACAGTTGTCCTTAACGTGATCAGTGATTGATACAAAGAGTGCAATAATGGCTCCTACGAAGCCATGTTTCCCTGGTAAATCATGAGCATGAAATTATCGTTTTAATCATATTCTACATATGGATCATTAAGCAAGGTCAGTTGTAATTCTGAATGTCAGTATAATTGTTGCAAGGACAGTTGTCCTTAACGTAATCAGTGATTGATACAAATAGTGCAATAATGGCTCCTACGAAGCCATGTTTCCCTGGTAAATCATGAGCATGAAATTAACGTTTTAATCATATTCTACATATGGATCATTTAGCAAGGTCAGTTGTAATTCTGAATGTCAGTATAATTGTTGCAAGGACAGTTGTCCTTAACGTGATCAGTGATTGATACAAATAGTGCAATAATGGCTCCTACGAAGCCATGTTTCCCTGGTAAATCATGAGCATGAAATTTACGTTTTAATCATATTCTATATATGGATCATTTAGCAAGGTCAGATGTTATTCTGAATGTCAGTATTAATGTTGCAAGGACAGTTAGTTGTCCTTAACGTGATCAGTGATTGATACAAAAAGTGCAATAATGGCTCCTACGAAACCATGTTTCCCTGGTAAATCATGAGCATGAATCATTTAGAAAGGTCAGTTTCGATTCTGAATGTCAGTATAATTGTTGCAAGGACAGTTGTCCTTAACGTGATCAGTGATTGATACAAATAGTGCAATAATGGCTCCTACGAAGCCATGTTTCCCTGGTAAATCATGAGCATGAAATTAACGTTTTAATCATATTCTACATATGGATCATTAAGCAAGGTCAGTTGTAATTCTGAATGTTAGTATAATTGTTGCAAGGACAGTTGTCCTTAACGTGATCAGTGATTGATACAAAAAGTGCAACAATAGCTCCTACGAAACCATGTTTCCCTGGTAAATGATGAGCATGAATCATTTAGCAAGGTCAGTTTTAGTTCTGAATGTCAGTATTAATGTTGCAAGGACAGTTGTCCTTAACGTGATCAGTGATTGATACAAAGAGTGCAACAATGGCTCCTAAGAAGCCATGTTTCCCTGGTAAATCATGAGCATAAAATTTACGTTTTAATCATATTCTACATATGAACCATTTAGCAAGGTCAGTTTTGATTCTGAATGTCAGTATTATTGTTGCAAGGACAGTTGTCCTTAACGTGATCAGTGATTGATACAAAGACTGCAACAATGGCTCCTACGAAGCCATGTTTCCCTGGTAAATCATGAGCATGAAATTAAAGTTTTAATCATATTTTACATATGGATCATTAGGCAAGGTCAGTTGTAATTTTGAATGTCAGTATTATTGTTGCAAGGACAGTTGTCCTTAACGTGATCAGTGATTGATACAAAAAGTGCAACAATGGCTCCTACAAAGCCATGGTTCCCTGGTAAATCACGAGCATGAAATTTACGTTTTAATCATATTTTACATATGGATCTTTTAGCAAGGTCAGTTTTAATTCTGAATGTCAGTATTAATGTTGCAAGGACAGTTGTCCTTAACGTGATCAGTGATTTATACAAAGAGTGCAACAATGGCTCCTAAGAAGCCATGTTTCCCTGGTAAATCATGAGCATAAAATTTACGTTTTAATCATATTCTACATATGAACCATTTAGCAAGGTCAGTTTTGATTCTGAATGTCAGTATTAATGTTGCAAGGACAGTTGTCCTTAACGTGATCAGTGATTGATACAAAGAGTGCAACAATGGCTCCTACGAAGCCATGTTTCCCTGGTAAATCATGAGCATGAAATTAAAGTTTTAATCATATTTTACATATGGATCATTAGGCAAGGTCAGTTGTAATTTTGAATGTCAGTATCATTGTTGCAAGGACAGTTGTCCTTAACGTGATCAGTGATTGATACAAAAAGTGCAACAATGGCTCCTACAAAGCCATGTTTCCCTGGTAAATCATGAGCATGAAATTAACGTTTTAATCATATTCCACATATGGATCATTAAGCAAGGTCAGTTGTAATTCTGAATGTCAGTATTATTGTTGCAAGGACAGTTGTCCTTAACGTGATCAGTGATTGATACAAAGAGTGCAACAATAGCTCCTACGAAGCCATGGTTCTCTGGTAAATCATGAGCATGAAATTTACGTTTTAATCATATTCCACATATGGATCATTAAGCAAGGTCAGTTGTAATTCTGAATGTCAGTATTATTGTTGCAAGGACAGTCGTCCTTAACGTGATCAGTGATTGATACAAAGAGTGCAACAATAGCTCCTACGAAGCCATGGTTCCCTGGTAAATCATGAGCATGAAATTTACGTTTTAATCATATTCTACATATGGATCATTTAGCAATGTCAGTTTTAATTCTGAATGTCAGTATTAATGTTGCAAGGACAGTTGTCCTTAACGTGATCAGTGATTGATACAAAGAGTGCAATAATGGCTCCTACGAAGCCATGTTTCCCTGGTAAATCATGAGCATGAAATTTACGTTTTAATTATATTTTACATATGGATCATTTAGCAAGGTCAGTTTTAATTCTGAATGTCAGTAATTAATGTTGCAAGGACAGTTGTCCTTAACGTGATCAGTGATTGATACAAAGAGTGCAACAATAGCTCCTACGAAGCCATGGTTCCCTGGTAAATCATGAGCATGAAATTTACGTTTTAATCATATTCTACATACGGATCATTTAGCAAGGTCAGTTTTAGTTCTGAATGTCAGTATTAATGTTGCAAGGACAGTTGTCCTTAACGTGATCAGTGATTGATACAAAAAGTGCAATAATGGTTCCTACGAAGCCATGTTTCCCTGGTAAATCATGAGCATGAAATTAACGTTTTAATCATATTCTACATATAGATCATTTAGCAAGGTCAGTTGTAATTCTGAATGTCAGTATTAATGTTGCAAGGACAGTTGTCCTTAACGTGATCAGTGATTGATACAAATAGTGCAATAATGGCTCCTACGAAGCCATGTTTCCCTGGTAAATGATGAGCATGAATCATTTAGTAAGGTCAGTTTTAGTTCTGAATGTCAGTCAGTATTAATGTTGCAAGGACAGTTGTCCTTAACGTGATCAGTGATTGATACAAAGAGTGCAATAATGGCTCCTACGAAGCCATGTTTCCCTGGTAAATCATGAGCATGAAATTATCGTTTTAATCATATTCTACATATGGATCATTAAGCAAGGTCAGTTGGAATTCTGAATGTTAGTATAATTGTTGCAAAGACAGTTGTCCTTAACGTGATCAGTGATTGATACAAAGAGTGCAATAATGGCTCCTACGAAGCCATGTTTCCCTGGTAAATCATGAGCATGAAATTATCGTTTTAATCATATTCTACATATGGATCATTAAGCAAGGTCAGTTGTAATTCTGAATGTTAGTATAATTGTTGCAAAGACAGTTGTCCTTAACGTGATCAGTGATTGATACAAAAAGTGCAACAATGGCTCCTACGAAGCCATGTTTCCCTGGTAAATCATGAGCATGAAATTAACGTTTTAATCATATTCTACATACGGATCATTAGGCAAGGTCAGTTTTAATTCTGAATGTCAGTATTAATGTTGCAAGGACAGTTGTCCTTAACGTGATCAGTGATTGATACAAAGAGTGCAATAATGGCTCCTACGAAGCCATGTTTCCCTGGTAAATCATGAGCATGAAATTTACGTTTTAATCATATTTTACATATGAATCATTTAGCAAGGTCAGTTTCGATTCTGAATGTCAGTATAATTGTTGCAAGGACAGTTGTCCTTAACGTGATCAGTGATTGATACAAATAGTGCAATAATGGCTCCTACGAAGCCATGTTTCCCTGGTAAATCATGAGCATGAAATTAACGTTTTAATCATATTCTACATATGGATCATTAAGCAAGGTCAGTTGTAATTCTGAATGTCAGTATAATTGTTGCAAGGACAGTTGTCCTTAACGTGATCAGTGATTGATACAAAAAGTGCAACAATGGCTCCTACGAAGCCATGTTTCCCTGGTAAATCATGAGCATGAAATTAACGTTTTAATCATATTCTACATACGGATCATTAGGCAAGGTCAGTTGTAATTCTGAATGTCAGTATAATTGTTGCAAGGACAGTTGTCCTTAACGTGATCAGTGATTGATATAAATAGTGCAATAATGGCTCCTACGAAGCCATGTTTCCCTGGTAAATCATGAGCATGAAATTAACGTTTTAATCATATTCTACATATGGATCATTTAGCAAGGTCAGTTGTTATTCTGAATGTCAGTATTAATGTTGCAAGGACAGTTAGTTGTCCTTAACGTGATCAGTGATTGATACAAAAAGTGCAATAATGGCTCCTACGAAACCATGTTTCCCTGGTAAATCATGAGCATGAAATTAACGTTTTAATCATATTCTACATACGGATCATTAGGCAAGGTCAGTTTTAATTCTGAATGTCAGTATTAATGTTGCAAGGACAGTTGTCCTTAACGTGATCAGTGATTGATACAAAGAGTGCAATAATGGCTCCTACGAAGCCATGTTTCCCTGGTAAATCATGAGCATGAAATTTACGTTTTAATCATATTTTACATATGGATCATTTAGCAAGGTCAGTTGTAATTCTGAATGTCAGTATAATTGTTGCAAGGACAGTTGTCCTTAACGTGATCAGTGATTGATACAAATAGTGCAATAATGGCTCCTACGAAGCCATGTTTCCCTGGTAAATCATGAGCATGAAATTAACGTTTTAATCATATTCTACATATGGATCATTAAGCAAGGTCAGTTGTAATTCTGAATGTCAGTATAATTGTTGCAAGGACAGTTGTCCTTAACGTGATCAGTGATTGATACAAATAGTGCAATAATGGCTCCTACGAAGCCATGTTTCCCTGGTAAATCATGAGCATGAAATTAACGTTTTAATCATATTCTACATATGGATCATTTAGCAAGGTCAGTTGTAATTCTGAATGTCAGTATAATTGTTGCAAGGACAGTTGTCCTTAACGTGATCAGTGATTGATACAAATAGTGCAATAATGGCTCCTACGAAGCCATGTTTCCCTGGTAAATCATGAGCATGAAATTAACGTTTTAATCATATTCTACATATGGATCATTAAGCAAGGTCAGTTGTAATTCTGAATGTCAGTATAATTGTTGCAAGGACAGTTGTCCTTAACGTGATCAGTGATTGATACAAATAGTGCAATAATGGCTCCTACGAAGCCATGTTTCCCTGGTAAATCTTGAGCATGAAATTAACGTTTTAATCATATTCTACATATGGATCATTAAGCAAGGTCAGTTGTAATTCTGAATGTCAGTATAATTGTTGCAAGGATAGTTGTCCTTAACGTGATCAGTGATTGATACAAAGAGTGCAATAATGGCTCCTACGAAGCCATGTTTCCCTGGTAAATCATGAGCATGAAATTTACGTTTTAATTATATTTTACATATGGATCATTTAGCAAGGTCAGTTTTAATTCTGAATGTCAGTAATTAATGTTGCAAGGACAGTTGTCCTTAACGTGATCAGTGATTGATACAAAGAGTGCAACAATAGCTCCTACGAAGCCATGGTTCCCTGGTAAATCATGAGCATGAAATTTACGTTTTAATCATATTCTACATACGGATCATTTAGCAAGGTCAGTTTTAGTTCTGAATGTCAGTATTAATGTTGCAAGGACAGTTGTCCTTAACGTGATCAGTGATTGATACAAAAAGTGCAATAATGGTTCCTACGAAGCCATGTTTCCCTGGTAAATCATGAGCATGAAATTAACGTTTTAATCATATTCTACATATAGATCATTTAGCAAGGTCAGTTGTAATTCTGAATGTCAGTATTAATGTTGCAAGGACAGTTGTCCTTAACGTGATCAGTGATTGATACAAATAGTGCAATAATGGCTCCTACGAAGCCATGTTTCCCTGGTAAATGATGAGCATGAATCATTTAGTAAGGTCAGTTTTAGTTCTGAATGTCAGTCAGTATTAATGTTGCAAGGACAGTTAGTTGTCCTTAACGTGATCAGTGATTGATACAAAGAGTGCAATAATGGCTCCTACGAAGCCATGTTTCCCTGGTAAATCATGAGCATGAAATTATCGTTTTAATCATATTCTACATATGGATCATTAAGCAAGGTCAGTTGGAATTCTGAATGTTAGTATAATTGTTGCAAGGACAGTTGTCCTTAACGTGATCAGTGATTGATACAAAGAGTGCAATAATGGCTCCTACGAAGCCATGTTTCCCTGGTAAATCATGAGCATGAAATTATCGTTTTAATCATATTCTACATATGGATCATTAAGCAAGGTCAGTTGTAATTCTGAATGTTAGTATAATTGTTGCAAAGACAGTTGTCCTTAACGTGATCAGTGATTGATACAAAAAGTGCAACAATGGCTCCTACGAAGCCATGTTTCCCTGGTAAATCATGAGCATGAAATTAACGTTTTAATCATCTTCTACATACGGATCATTAGGCAAGGTCAGTTTTAATTCTGAATGTCAGTATTAATGTTGCAAGGACAGTTGTCCTTAACGTGATCAGTGATTGATACAAAGAGTGCAATAATGGCTCCTACGAAGCCATGTTTCCCTGGTAAATCATGAGCATGAAATTTACGTTTTAATCATATTTTACATATGAATCATTTAGCAAGGTCAGTTTCGATTCTGAATGTCAGTATAATTGTTGCAAGGACAGTTGTCCTTAACGTGATCAGTGATTGATACAAAGAGTGCAATAATGGCTCCTACGAAGCCATGTTTCCCTGGTAAATCATGAGCATGAAATTAACGTTTTAATCATATTCTACATATGGATCATTAAGCAAGGTCAGTTGTAATTCTGAATGTCAGTATAATTGTTGCAAGTACAGTTGTCCTTAACGTGATCAGTGATTGATACAAATAGTGCAATAATGGCTCCTACGAAGCCATGTTTCCCTGGTAAATCATGAGCATGAAATTAACGTTTTAATCATATTCTACATATGGATCATTAAGCAAGGTCAGTTGTAATTCTGAATGTCAGTATAATTGTTGCAAGGACAGTTGTCCTTAACGTGATCAGTGATTGATACAAATAGTGCAATAATGGCTCCTACGGAGCCATGTTTCCCTGGTAAATCATGAGCATGAAATTTACGTTTTAATCATATTCTACATATGGATCATTTAGCAAGGTCAGTTGTTATTCTGAATGTCAGTATTAATGTTGCAAGGACAGTTAGTTGTCCTTAACGTGATCAGTGATTGATACAAATAGTGCAATAATGGCTCCTACGAAACCATGTTTCCCTGGTAAATCATGAGCATGAATCATTTAGCAAGGTCAGTTTTAGTTCTGAATGTCAGTATTAATGTTGCAAGGACAGTTGTCCTTAACGTGATCAGTGATTGATACAAAGAGTGCAATAATGGCTCCTACGAAGCCATGTTTCCCTGGTAAATCATGAGCATGAAATTATCGTTTTAATCATATTCTACATATGGATCATTAAGCAAGGTCAGTTGAAATTCTGAATGTTAGTATAATTGTTGCAAGGACAGTTGTCCTTAACGTGATCAGTGATTGATACAAAGAGTGCAATAATGGCTCCTACGAAGCCATGTTTCCCTGGTAAATCATGAGCATGAAATTATCGTTTTAATCATATTCTACATATGGATCATTAAGCAAGGTCAGTTGTAATTCTGAATGTCAGTATAATTGTTGCAAGGACAGTTGTCCTTAACGTGATCAGTGATTGATACAAATAGTGCAATAATGGCTCCTACGAAGCCATGTTTCCCTGGTAAATCATGAGCATGAAATTAACGTTTTAATCATATTCTACATATGGATCATTTAGCAAGGTCAGTTGTTATTCTGAATGTCAGTATAATTGTTGCAAGGACAGTTGTCCTTAACGTGATCAGTGATTGATACAAATAGTGCAATAATGGCTCCTACGAAGCCATGTTTCCCTGGTAAATCATGAGCATGAAATTTACGTTTTAATCATATTCTACATATGGATCATCTAGCAAGGTCAGTTGTTATTCTGAATGTCAGTATTAATGTTGCAAGGACAGTTAGTTGTCCTTAACGTGATCAGTGATTGATACAAATAGTGCAATAATGGCTCCTACGAAACCATGTTTCCCTGGTAAATCATGAGCATGAATCATTTAGCAAGGTCAGTTTTAGTTCTGAATGTCAGTATTAATGTTGCAAGGACAGTTGTCCTTAACGTGATCAGTGATTGATACAAAGAGTGCAATAATGGCTCCTACGAAGCCATGTTTCCCTGGTAAATCATGAGCATGAAATTAACGTTTTAATCATATTCTACATATGGATCATTTAGCAAGGTCCGTTTTAATTCTGAATGTCAGTATTAATGTTGCAAGGACAGTTGTCCTTAACGTGATCAGTGATTGATACAAAAAGTGCAATAATGGCTCCTACGAAACCATGTTTCCCTGGTAAATGATGAGCATGAATCATTTAGCAAGGTCAGTTTTAGTTCTGAATGTCAGTATTAATGTTGCAAGGACAGTTGTCCTTAACGTGATCAGTGATTGATACAAAGAGTGCAATAATGGCTCCTACGAAGCCATGTTTCCCTGGTAAATCATGAGCATGAAATTAACGTTTTAATCATATTCCACATATGGATCATTAAGCAAGGTCAGTTGTAATTCTGAATGTCAGTATTAATGTTGCAAGGACAGTTGTCCTTAACGTGATCAGTGATTGATACAAAGAGTGCAACAATAGCTCCTACGAAGCCATGGTTCCCTGGTAAATCATGAGCATGAAATTTACGTTTTAATCATATTCCACATATGGATCATTAAGCAAGGTCAGTTGTAATTCTGAATGTCAGTATTATTGTTGCAAGGACAGTTGTCCTTAACGTGAGCAGTGATTGATACAAAGAGTGCAATAATGGCTCCTACGAAGCCATGTTTCCCTGGTAAATCATGAGCATGAAATTTACGTTTTAATCATATTTAACATATGGATCATTTAGCAAGGTCAGTTTTAATTCTGAATGTCAGTAATTAATGTTGCAAGGACAGTTGTCCTTAACGTGAGCAGTGATTGATACAAAGAGTGCAACAATAGCTCCTACGAAGCCATGGTTCCCTGGTAAATCATGAGCATGAAATTTACGTTTTAACCAATTCTACATACGGATCATTTAGCAAGGTCAGTTTTAGTTCTGAATGTCAGAATTAATGTTGCAAGGACAGTTGTCCTTAACGTGATCAGTGATTGATACAAAAAGTGCAATAATGGCTCCTACGAAGCCATGTTTCCCTGGTAAATCATGAGCATGAAATTAACGTTTTAATCATATTCTACATATGGATCATTAAGCAAGGTCAGTTGTAATTCTGAATGTCAGTATAATTGTTGCAAGGACAGTTGTCCTTAACGTGATCAGTGATTGATACAAATAGTGCAATAATGGCTCCTACGAAGCCATGTTTCCCTGGTAAATCATGAGCATGAAATTAACGTTTTAATCATATTCTACATATGGATCATTAAGCAAGGTCAGTTGTAATTCTGAATGTCAGTATAATTGTTGCAAGGACAGTTGTCCTTAACGTGATCAGTGATTGATACAAATAGTGCAATAATGGCTCCTACGAAGCCATGTTTCCCTGGTAAATCATGAGCATGAAATTATCGTTTTAATCATATTCTACATATGGATCATTAAGCAAGGTCAGTTGTAATTCTGAATGTCAGTATAATTGTTGCAAGGACAGTTGTCCTTAACGTGATCAGTGATTGATACAAATAGTGCAATAATGGCTCCTACGAAGCCATGTTTCCCTGGTAAATCATGAGCATGAAATTAACGTTTTAATCATATTCTACATATGGATCATTTAGCAAGGTCAGTTGTTATTCTGAATGTCAGTATTAATGTTGCAAGGACAGTTAGTTGTCCTTAACGTGATCAGTGATTGATACAAAAAGTGCAATAATGGCTCCTACGAAACCATGTTTCCCTGGTAAATCATGAGCATGAATCATTTAGCAAGGTCAGTTTTAGTTCTGATGTCAAGTATTAATGTTTCCCTGGTAAATCATGAGCATGAATCATTTAGCAAGGTCAGTTTTAGTTCTGAATGTCAGTATTAATGTTGCAAGGACAGTTGTCCTTAACGTGATCAGTGATTGATACAAAGAGTGCAATAATGGCTCCTACGAAGCCATGTTTCCCTGGTAAATCATGAGCATGAAATTATCGTTTTAATCATATTCTACATATGGATCATTAAGCAAGGTCAGTTGTAATTCTGAATGTTAGTATAATTGTTGCAAGGACAGTTGTCCTTAACGTGATCAGTGATTGATACAAATAGTGCAATAATGGCTCCTACGAAGCCATGTTTCCCTGGTAAATCATGAGCATGAAATTAACGTTTTAATCATATTCTACATATGGATCATTTAGCAAGGTCAGTTGTTATTCTGAATGTCAGTATTAATGTTGCAAGGACAGTTAGTTGTCCTTAACGTGATCAGTGATTGATACAAATAGTGCAATAATGGCTCCTACGAAAACATGTTTCCCTGGTAAATCATGAGCATGAATCATTTAGCAAGGTCAGTTTTAGTTCTGAATGTCAGTCAGTATTAATGTTGCAAGGACAGTTGTCCTTAACGTGATCAGTGATTGATACAAAGAGTGCAATAATGGCTCCTACGAAGCCATGTTTCCCTGGTAAATCATGAGCATGAAATTATCGTTTTAATCATATTCTACATATGGATCATTAAGCAAGGTCAGTTGGAATTCTGAATGTTAGTATAATTGTTGCAAGGACAGTTGTCCTTAACGTGATCAGTGATTGATACAAAGAGTGCAATAATGGCTCCTACGAAGCCATGTTTCCCTGGTAAATCATGAGCATGAAATTATCGTTTTAATCATATTCTACATATGGATCATTAAGCAAGGTCAGTTGTAATTCTGAATGTCAGTATTAATGTTGCAAGGACAGTTGTCCTTAACGTGATCAGTGATTGATACAAAGAGTGCAATAATGGCTCCTACGAAGCCATGTTTCCCTGGTAAATCATGAGCATGAAATTTACGTTTTAATCATATTTTACATATGAATCATTTAGCAAGGTCAGTTTCGATTCTGAATGTCAGTATAATTGTTGCAAGGACAGTTGTCCTTAACGTGATCAGTGATTGATACAAAGAGTGCAATAATGGCTCCTACGAAGCCATGTTTCCCTGGTAAATCATGAGCATGAAATTTACGTTTTAATCATATTTTACATATGAATCATTTAGCAAGGTCAGTTTCGATTCTGAATGTCAGTATAATTGTTGCAAGGACAGTTGTCCTTAACGTGATCAGTGATTGATACAAATAGTGCAATAATGGCTCCTACGAAGCCATGTTTCCCTGGTAAATCATGAGCATGAAATTAACGTTTTAATCATATTCTACATACGGATCATTAGGCAAGGTCAGTTGTAATTCTGAATGTCAGTATAATTGTTGCAAGGACAGTTGTCCTTAACGTGATCAGTGATTGATACAAATAGTTCAATAATGGCTCCTACGAAGCCATGTTTCCCTGGTAAATCATGAGCATGAAATTTACGTTTTAATCATATTCTACATATGGATCATTAAGCAAGGTCAGTTGTAATTCTGAATGTCAGTATAATTGTTGCAAGGACAGTTGTCCTTAACGTGATCAGTGATTGATACAAAAAGTGCAACAATGGCTCCTACGAAGCCATGTTTCCCTGGTAAATCATGAGCATGAAATTAACGTTTTAATCATATTCTACATACGGATCATTAGGCAAGGTCAGTTGTAATTCTGAATGTCAGTATAATTGTTGCAAGGACAGTTGTCCTTAACGTGATCAGTGATTGATACAAATAGTGCAATAATGGCTCCTACGAAGCCATGTTTCCCTGGTAAATCATGAGCATGAAATTAACGTTTTAATCATATTCTACATATGGATCATTTAGCAAGGTCAGTTGTTATTCTGAATGTCAGTATTAATGTTGCAAGGACAGTTAGTTGTCCTTAACGTGATCAGTGATTGATACAAAAAGTGCAATAATGGCTCCTACGAAACCATGTTTCCCTGGTAAATCATGAGCATGAAATTAACGTTTTAATCATATTCTACATACGGATCATTTAGCAAGGTCAGTTGTAATTCTGAATGTCAGTATAATTGTTGCAAGGACAGTTGTCCTTAACGTGATCAGTGATTGATACAAATAGTGCAATAATGGCTCCTACGAAGCCATGTTTCCCTGGTAAATCATGAGCATGAAATTAACGTTTTAATCATATTCTACATATGGATCATTAAGCAAGGTCAGTTGTAATTCTGAATGTCAGTATAATTGTTGCAAGGACAGTTGTCCTTAACGTGATCAGTGATTGATACAAATAGTGCAATAATGGCTCCTACGAAGCCATGTTTCCCTGGTAAATCATGAGCATGAAATTTACGTTTTAATCATATTTTACATATGAATAATCATTTAGCATGGTCAGTTTCGATTCTGAATGTCAGTATAATTGTTGCAAGGACAGTTGTCCTTAACGTGATCAGTGATTGATACAAATAGTGCAATAATGGCTCCTACGAAGCCATGTTTCCCTGGTAAATCATGAGCATGAAATTAACGTTTTAATCATATTCTACATATGGATCATTAAGCAAGGTCAGTTGTAATTCTGAATGTTAGTATAATTGTTGCAAGGACAGTTGTCCTTAACGTGATCAGTGATTGATACAAAGAGTGCAATAATGGCTCCTACGAAGCCATGTTTCCCTGGTAAATCATGAGCATGAAATTTACGTTTTAATCATATTTTACATATGAATCATTTAGCAAGGTCAGTTTCGATTCTGAATGTCAGTATAATTGTTGCAAGGACAGTTGTCCTTAACGTGATCAGTGATTGATACAAATAGTGCAATAATGGCTCCTACGAAGCCATGTTTCCCTGGTAAATCATGAGCATGAAATTAACGTTTTAATCATATTCTACATACGGATCATTAGGCAAGGTCAGTTGTAATTCTGAATGTCAGTATAATTGTTGCAAGGACAGTTGTCCTTAACGTGATCAGTGATTGATACAAATAGTGCAATAATGGCTCCTACGAAGCCATGTTTCCCTGGTAAATCATGAGCATGAAATTTACGTTTTAATCATATTCTACATATGGATCATTAAGCAAGGTCAGTTGTAATTCTGAATGTCAGTATAATTGTTGCAAGGACAGTTGTCCTTAACGTGATCAGTGATTGATACAAAAAGTGCAACAATGGCTCCTACGAAGCCATGTTTCCCTGGTAAATCATGAGCATGAAATTAACGTTTTAATCATATTCTACATACGGATCATTAGGCAAGGTCAGTTGTAATTCTGAATGTCAGTATAATTGTTGCAAGGACAGTTGTCCTTAACGTGATCAGTGATTGATACAAATAGTGCAATAATGGCTCCTACGAAGCCATGTTTCCCTGGTAAATCATGAGCATGAAATTAACGTTTTAATCATATTCTACATATGGATCATTTAGCAAGGTCAGTTGTAATTCTGAATGTCAGTATAATTGTTGCAAGGACAGTTGTCCTTAACGTGATCAGTGATTGATACAAATAGTGCAATAATGGCTCCTACGAAGCCATGTTTCCCTGGTAAATCATGAGCATGAAATTAACGTTTTAATCATATTCTACATATGGATCATTAAGCAAGGTCAGTTGTAATTCTGAATGTCAGTATAATTGTTGCAAGGACAGTTGTCCTTAACGTGATCAGTGATTGATACAAATAGTGCAATAATGGCTCCTACGAAGCCATGTTTCCCTGGTAAATCATGAGCATGAAATTTACGTTTTAATCATATTTTACATATGAATAATCATTTAGCATGGTCAGTTTCGATTCTGAATGTCAGTATAATTGTTGCAAGGACAGTTGTCCTTAACGTGATCAGTGATTGATACAAATAGTGCAATAATGGCTCCTACGAAGCCATGTTTCCCTGGTAAATCATGAGCATGAAATTAACGTTTTAATCATATTCTACATATGGATCATTAAGCAAGGTCAGTTGTAATTCTGAATGTCAGTATAATTGTTGCAAGGACAGTTGTCCTTAACGTGATCAGTGATTGATACAAATAGTGCAATAATGGCTCCTACGAAGCCATGTTTCCCTGGTAAATCTTGAGCATGAAATTAACGTTTTAATCATATTCTACATATGGATCATTAAGCAAGGTCAGTTGTAATTCTGAATGTCAGTATAATTGTTGCAAGGACAGTTGTCCTTAACGTGATCAGTGATTGATACAAATAGTGCAATAATGGCTCCTACGAAGCCATGTTTCCCTGGTAAATCATGAGCATGAAATTTACGTTTTAATCATATTTTACATATGAATCATTTAGCAAGGTCAGTTTCGATTCTGAATGTCAGTATAATTGTTGCAAGGACAGTTGTCCTTAACGTGATCAGTGATTGATACAAATAGTGCAATAATGGCTCCTACGAAGCCATGTTTCCCTGGTAAATCATGAGCATGAAATTAACGTTTTAATCATATTCTACATATGGATCATTAAGCAAGGTCAGTTGTAATTCTGAATGTCAGTATAATTGTTGCAAGGACAGTTGTCCTTAACGTGATCAGTGATTGATACAAATAGTGCAATAATGGCTCCTACGAAGCCATGTTTCCCTGGTAAATCATGAGCATGAAATTTACGTTTTAATCATATTTTACATATGAATAATCATTTAGCATGGTCAGTTTCGATTCTGAATGTCAGTATAATTGTTGCAAGGACAGTTGTCCTTAACGTGATCAGTGATTGATACAAATAGTGCAATAATGGCTCCTACGAAGCCATGTTTCCCTGGTAAATCATGAGCATGAAATTAACGTTTTAATCATATTCTATATATGGATCATTTAGCAAGGTCAGTTGTTATTCTGAATGTCAGTATTAATGTTGCAAGGACAGTTAGTTGTCCTTAACGTGATCAGTGATTGATACAAAAAGTGCAATAATGGCTCCTACGAAACCATGTTTCCCTGGTAAATCATGAGCATGAATCATTTAGAAAGGTCAGTTTCGATTCTGAATGTCAGTATAATTGTTGCAAGGACAGTTGTCCTTAACGTGATCAGTGATTGATACAAATAGTGCAATAATGGCTCCTAGGAAGCCATGTTTCCCTGGTAAATCATGAGCATGAAATTAACGTTTTAATCATATTCTACATATGGATCATTAAGCAAGGTCAGTTGTAATTCTGAATGTTAGTATAATTGTTGCAAGGACAGTTGTCCTTAACGTGATCAGTGATTGATACAAAAAGTGCAACAATGGCTCCTACGAAGCCATGTTTCCCTGGTAAATCATGAGCATGAAATTAACGTTTTAATCATCTTCTACATACGGATCATTAGGCAAGGTCAGTTTTAATTCTGAATGTCAGTATTAATGTTGCAAGGACAGTTGTCCTTAACGTGATCAGTGATTGATACAAAAAGTGCAATAATGGCTCCTACGAAGCCATGTTTCCCTGGTAAATCATGAGCATGAAATTTACGTTTTAATCATATTTTACATATGAATCATTTAGCAAGGTCAGTTTCGATTCTGAATGTCAGTATAATTGTTGCAAGGACAGTTGTCCTTAACGTGATCAGTGATTGATACAAATAGTGCAATAATGGCTCCTACGAAGCCATGTTTCCCTGGTAAATCATGAGCATGAAATTAACGTTTTAATCATATTCTACATATGGATCATTAAGCAAGGTCAGTTGTAATTCTGAATGTCAGTATAATTGTTGCAAGTACAGTTGTCCTTAACGTGATCAGTGATTGATACAAATAGTGCAATAATGGCTCCTACGAAGCCATGTTTCCCTGGTAAATCATGAGCATGAAATTAACGTTTTAATCATATTCTACATATGGATCATTAAGCAAGGTCAGTTGTAATTCTGAATGTCAGTATAATTGTTGCAAGGACAGTTGTCCTTAACGTGATCAGTGATTGATACAAATAGTGCAATAATGGCTCCTACGGAGCCATGTTTCCCTGGTAAATCATGAGCATGAAATTAACGTTTTAATCATATTCTACATATGGATCATTTAGCAAGGTCAGTTGTTATTCTGAATGTCAGTATTAATGTTGCAAGGACAGTTAGTTGTCCTTAACGTGATCAGTGATTGATACAAAAAGTGCAATAATGGCTCCTACGAAACCATGTTTCCCTGGTAAATCATGAGCATGAATCATTTAGCAAGGTCAGTTTTAGTTCTGAATGTCAGTATTAATGTTGCAAGGACAGTTGTCCTTAACGTGATCAGTGATTGATACAAAGAGTGCAATAATGGCTCCTACGAAGCCATGTTTCCCTGGTAAATCATGAGCATGAAATTATCGTTTTAATCATATTCTACATATGGATCATTAAGCAAGGTCAGTTGGAATTCTGAATGTTAGTATAATTGTTGCAAGGACAGTTGTCCTTAACGTGATCAGTGATTGATACAAATAGTGCAATAATGGCTCCTACGAAGCCATGTTTCCCTGGTAAATCATGAGCATGAAATTATCGTTTTAATCATATTCTACATATGGATCATTAAGCAAGGTCAGTTGTAATTCTGAATGTCAGTATAATTGTTGCAAGGACAGTTGTCCTTAACGTGATCAGTGATTGATACAAATAGTGCAATAATGGCTCCTACGAAACCATGTTTCCCTGGTAAATCATGAGCATGAAATTAACGTTTTAATCATATTCTACATATGGATCATTTAGCAAGGTCAGTTGTAATTCTGAATGTCAGTATTATTGTTGCAAGGACAGTTGTCCTTAACGTGATCAGTGATTGATACAAATAGTGCAATAATGGCTCCTACGAAGCCATGTTTCCCTGGTAAATCATGAGCATGAAATTTACGTTTTAATCATATTCTACATATGGATCATTTAGCAAGGTCAGTTGTTATTCTGAATGTCAGTATTAATGTTGCAAGGACAGTTAGTTGTCCTTAACGTGATCAGTGATTGATACAAATAGTGCAATAATGGCTCCTACGAAACCATGTTTCCCTGGTAAATCATGAGCATGAATCATTTAGCAAGGTCAGTTTTAGTTCTGAATGTCAGTATTAATGTTGCAAGGACAGTTGTCCTTAACGTGATCAGTGATTGATACAAAGAGTGCAATAATGGCTCCTACGAAGCCATGTTTCCCTGGTAAATCATGAGCATGAAATTTACGTTTTAATCATATTCTACATATGGATCATTTAGCAAGGTCCGTTTTAATTCTGAATGTCAGTATTAATGTTGCAAGGACAGTTGTCCTTAACGTGATCAGTGATTGATACAAATAGTGCAATAATGGCTCCTACGAAACCATGTTTCCCTGGTAAATGATGAGCATGAATCATTTTGCAAGGTCAGTTTTAGTTCTGAATGTCAGTATTAATGTTGCAAGGACAGTTTGTCCTTAACGTGATCAGTGATTGATACAAAGAGTGCAATAATGGCTCCTACGAAGCCATGTTTCCCTGGTAAATCATGAGCATGAAATTAACGTTTTAATCATATTCCACATATGGATCATTAAGCAAGGTCAGTTGTAATTCTGAATGTCAGTATTATTGTTGCAAGGACAGTTGTCCTTAACGTGATCAGTGATTGATACAAAGAGTGCAACAATAGCTCCTACGAAGCCATGGTTCCCTGGTAAATCATGAGCATGAAATTTACGTTTTAATCATATTCCACATATGGATCATTAAGCAAGGTCAGTTGTAATTCTGAATGTCAGTATTATTGTTGCAAGGACAGTTGTCCTTAACGTGAGCAGTGATTGATACAAAGAGTGCAATAATGGCTCCTACGAAGCCATGTTTCCCTGGTAAATCATGAGCATGAAATTTACGTTTTAATCATATTTAACATATGGATCATTTAGCAAGGTCAGTTTTAATTCTGAATGTCAGTAATTAATGTTGCAAGGACAGTTGTCCTTAACGTGAGCAGTGATTGATACAAAGAGTGCAACAATAGCTCCTACGAAGCCATGGTTCCCTGGTAAATCATGAGCATGAAATTTACGTTTTAATCATATTCTACATACAGATCATTTAGCAAGGTCAGTTTTAGTTCTGAATGTCAGAATTAATGTTGCAAGGACAGTTGTCCTTAACGTGATCAGTGATTGATACAAAAAGTGCAATAATGGCTCCTACGAAGCCATGTTTCCCTGGTAAATCATGAGCATGAAATTAACGTTTTAATCATATTCTACATATGGATCATTAAGCGAGGTCAGTTGTAATTCTGAATGTCAGTATAATTGTTGCAAGGACAGTTGTCCTTAACGTGATCAGTGATTGATACAAATAGTGCCATAATGGCTCCTATGAAGCCATGTTTCCCTGGTAAATCATGAGCATGAAATTAACGTTTTAATCATATTCTACATATGGATCATTAAGCAAGGTCAGTTGTAATTCTGAATGTCAGTATAATTGTTGCAAGGATAGTTGTCCTTAACGTGATCAGTGATTGATACAAAGAGTGCAATAATGGCTCCTACGAAGCCATGTTTCCCTGGTAAATCATGAGCATGAAATTTACGTTTTAATTATATTTTACATATGGATCATTTAGCAAGGTCAGTTTTAATTCTGAATGTCAGTAATTAATGTTGCAAGGACAGTTGTCCTTAACGTGATCAGTGATTGATACAAAGAGTGCAACAATAGCTCCTACGAAGCCATGGTTCCCTGGTAAATCATGAGCATGAAATTTACGTTTTAATCATATTCTACATACGGATCATTTAGCAAGGTCAGTTTTAGTTCTGAATGTCAGTATTAATGTTGCAAGGACAGTTGTCCTTAACGTGATCAGTGATTGATACAAAAAGTGCAATAATGGTTCCTACGAAGCCATGTTTCCCTGGTAAATCATGAGCATGAAATTAACGTTTTAATCATATTCTACATATAGATCATTTAGCAAGGTCAGTTGTAATTCTGAATGTCAGTATTAATGTTGCAAGGACAGTTGTCCTTAACGTGATCAGTGATTGATACAAATAGTGCAATAATGGCTCCTACGAAGCCATGTTTCCCTGGTAAATGATGAGCATGAATCATTTAGTAAGGTCAGTTTTAGTTCTGAATGTCAGTCAGTATTAATGTTGCAAGGACAGTTAGTTGTCCTTAACGTGATCAGTGATTGATACAAAGAGTGCAATAATGGCTCCTACGAAGCCATGTTTCCCTGGTAAATCATGAGCATGAAATTATCGTTTTAATCATATTCTACATATGGATCATTAAGCAAGGTCAGTTGGAATTCTGAATGTTAGTATAATTGTTGCAAGGACAGTTGTCCTTAACGTGATCAGTGATTGATACAAAGAGTGCAATAATGGCTCCTACGAAGCCATGTTTCCCTGGTAAATCATGAGCATGAAATTATCGTTTTAATCATATTCTACATATGGATCATTAAGCAAGGTCAGTTGTAATTCTGAATGTTAGTATAATTGTTGCAAAGACAGTTGTCCTTAACGTGATCAGTGATTGATACAAAAAGTGCAACAATGGCTCCTACGAAGCCATGTTTCCCTGGTAAATCATGAGCATGAAATTAACGTTTTAATCATCTTCTACATACGGATCATTAGGCAAGGTCAGTTTTAATTCTGAATGTCAGTATTAATGTTGCAAGGACAGTTGTCCTTAACGTGATCAGTGATTGATACAAAGAGTGCAATAATGGCTCCTACGAAGCCATGTTTCCCTGGTAAATCATGAGCATGAAATTTACGTTTTAATCATATTTTACATATGAATCATTTAGCAAGGTCAGTTTCGATTCTGAATGTCAGTATAATTGTTGCAAGGACAGTTGTCCTTAACGTGATCAGTGATTGATACAAATAGTGCAATAATGGCTCCTACGAAGCCATGTTTCCCTGGTAAATCATGAGCATGAAATTAACGTTTTAATCATATTCTACATATGGATCATTAAGCAAGGTCAGTTGTAATTCTGAATGTCAGTATAATTGTTGCAAGTACAGTTGTCCTTAACGTGATCAGTGATTGATACAAATAGTGCAATAATGGCTCCTACGAAGCCATGTTTCCCTGGTAAATCATGAGCATGAAATTAACGTTTTAATCATATTCTACATATGGATCATTAAGCAAGGTCAGTTGTAATTCTGAATGTCAGTATAATTGTTGCAAGGACAGTTGTCCTTAACGTGATCAGTGATTGATACAAATAGTGCAATAATGGCTCCTACGGAGCCATGTTTCCCTGGTAAATCATGAGCATGAAATTTACGTTTTAATCATATTCTACATATGGATCATTTAGCAAGGTCAGTTGTTATTCTGAATGTCAGTATTAATGTTGCAAGGACAGTTAGTTGTCCTTAACGTGATCAGTGATTGATACAAATAGTGCAATAATGGCTCCTACGAAACCATGTTTCCCTGGTAAATCATGAGCATGAATCATTTAGCAAGGTCAGTTTTAGTTCTGAATGTCAGTATTAATGTTGCAAGGACAGTTGTCCTTAACGTGATCAGTGATTGATACAAAGAGTGCAATAATGGCTCCTACGAAGCCATGTTTCCCTGGTAAATCATGAGCATGAAATTATCGTTTTAATCATATTCTACATATGGATCATTAAGCAAGGTCAGTTGAAATTCTGAATGTTAGTATAATTGTTGCAAGGACAGTTGTCCTTAACGTGATCAGTGATTGATACAAAGAGTGCAATAATGGCTCCTACGAAGCCATGTTTCCCTGGTAAATCATGAGCATGAAATTATCGTTTTAATCATATTCTACATATGGATCATTAAGCAAGGTCAGTTGTAATTCTGAATGTCAGTATAATTGTTGCAAGGACAGTTGTCCTTAACGTGATCAGTGATTGATACAAATAGTGCAATAATGGCTCCTACGAAGCCATGTTTCCCTGGTAAATCATGAGCATGAAATTAACGTTTTAATCATATTCTACATATGGATCATTTAGCAAGGTCAGTTGTTATTCTGAATGTCAGTATAATTGTTGCAAGGACAGTTGTCCTTAACGTGATCAGTGATTGATACAAATAGTGCAATAATGGCTCCTACGAAGCCATGTTTCCCTGGTAAATCATGAGCATGAAATTTACGTTTTAATCATATTCTACATATGGATCATCTAGCAAGGTCAGTTGTTATTCTGAATGTCAGTATTAATGTTGCAAGGACAGTTAGTTGTCCTTAACGTGATCAGTGATTGATACAAATAGTGCAATAATGGCTCCTACGAAACCATGTTTCCCTGGTAAATCATGAGCATGAATCATTTAGCAAGGTCAGTTTTAGTTCTGAATGTCAGTATTAATGTTGCAAGGACAGTTGTCCTTAACGTGATCAGTGATTGATACAAAGAGTGCAATAATGGCTCCTACGAAGCCATGTTTCCCTGGTAAATCATGAGCATGAAATTAACGTTTTAATCATATTCTACATATGGATCATTTAGCAAGGTCCGTTTTAATTCTGAATGTCAGTATTAATGTTGCAAGGACAGTTGTCCTTAACGTGATCAGTGATTGATACAAAAAGTGCAATAATGGCTCCTACGAAACCATGTTTCCCTGGTAAATGATGAGCATGAATCATTTAGCAAGGTCAGTTTTAGTTCTGAATGTCAGTATTAATGTTGCAAGGACAGTTGTCCTTAACGTGATCAGTGATTGATACAAAGAGTGCAATAATGGCTCCTACGAAGCCATGTTTCCCTGGTAAATCATGAGCATGAAATTAACGTTTTAATCATATTCCACATATGGATCATTAAGCAAGGTCAGTTGTAATTCTGAATGTCAGTATTAATGTTGCAAGGACAGTTGTCCTTAACGTGATCAGTGATTGATACAAAGAGTGCAACAATAGCTCCTACGAAGCCATGGTTCCCTGGTAAATCATGAGCATGAAATTTACGTTTTAATCATATTCCACATATGGATCATTAAGCAAGGTCAGTTGTAATTCTGAATGTCAGTATTATTGTTGCAAGGACAGTTGTCCTTAACGTGAGCAGTGATTGATACAAAGAGTGCAATAATGGCTCCTACGAAGCCATGTTTCCCTGGTAAATCATGAGCATGAAATTTACGTTTTAATCATATTTAACATATGGATCATTTAGCAAGGTCAGTTTTAATTCTGAATGTCAGTAATTAATGTTGCAAGGACAGTTGTCCTTAACGTGAGCAGTGATTGATACAAAGAGTGCAACAATAGCTCCTACGAAGCCATGGTTCCCTGGTAAATCATGAGCATGAAATTTACGTTTTAACCAATTCTACATACGGATCATTTAGCAAGGTCAGTTTTAGTTCTGAATGTCAGAATTAATGTTGCAAGGACAGTTGTCCTTAACGTGATCAGTGATTGATACAAAAAGTGCAATAATGGCTCCTACGAAGCCATGTTTCCCTGGTAAATCATGAGCATGAAATTAACGTTTTAATCATATTCTACATATGGATCATTAAGCAAGGTCAGTTGTAATTCTGAATGTCAGTATAATTGTTGCAAGGACAGTTGTCCTTAACGTGATCAGTGATTGATACAAATAGTGCAATAATGGCTCCTACGAAGCCATGTTTCCCTGGTAAATCATGAGCATGAAATTAACGTTTTAATCATATTCTACATATGGATCATTAAGCAAGGTCAGTTGTAATTCTGAATGTCAGTATAATTGTTGCAAGGACAGTTGTCCTTAACGTGATCAGTGATTGATACAAATAGTGCAATAATGGCTCCTACGAAGCCATGTTTCCCTGGTAAATCATGAGCATGAAATTAACGTTTTAATCATATTCTACATATGGATCATTAAGCAAGGTCAGTTGTAATTCTGAATGTCAGTATAATTGTTGCAAGGACAGTTGTCCTTAACGTGATCAGTGATTGATACAAATAGTGCAATAATGGCTCCTACGAAGCCATGTTTCCCTGGTAAATCATGAGCATGAAATTAACGTTTTAATCATATTCTACATATGGATCATTTAGCAAGGTCAGTTGTTATTCTGAATGTCAGTATTAATGTTGCAAGGACAGTTAGTTGTCCTTAACGTGATCAGTGATTGATACAAAAAGTGCAATAATGGCTCCTACGAAACCATGTTTCCCTGGTAAATCATGAGCATGAATCATTTAGCAAGGTCAGTTTTAGTTCTGATGTCAAGTATTAATGTTTCCCTGGTAAATCATGAGCATGAATCATTTAGCAAGGTCAGTTTTAGTTCTGAATGTCAGTATTAATGTTGCAAGGACAGTTGTCCTTAACGTGATCAGTGATTGATACAAAGAGTGCAATAATGGCTCCTACGAAGCCATGTTTCCCTGGTAAATCATGAGCATGAAATTATCGTTTTAATCATATTCTACATATGGATCATTAAGCAAGGTCAGTTGTAATTCTGAATGTTAGTATAATTGTTGCAAGGACAGTTGTCCTTAACGTGATCAGTGATTGATACAAATAGTGCAATAATGGCTCCTACGAAGCCATGTTTCCCTGGTAAATCATGAGCATGAAATTAACGTTTTAATCATATTCTACATATGGATCATTTAGCAAGGTCAGTTGTTATTCTGAATGTCAGTATTAATGTTGCAAGGACAGTTAGTTGTCCTTAACGTGATCAGTGATTGATACAAATAGTGCAATAATGGCTCCTACGAAAACATGTTTCCCTGGTAAATCATGAGCATGAATCATTTAGCAAGGTCAGTTTTAGTTCTGAATGTCAGTCAGTATTAATGTTGCAAGGACAGTTGTCCTTAACGTGATCAGTGATTGATACAAAGAGTGCAATAATGGCTCCTACGAAGCCATGTTTCCCTGGTAAATCATGAGCATGAAATTATCGTTTTAATCATATTCTACATATGGATCATTAAGCAAGGTCAGTTGGAATTCTGAATGTTAGTATAATTGTTGCAAGGACAGTTGTCCTTAACGTGATCAGTGATTGATACAAAGAGTGCAATAATGGCTCCTACGAAGCCATGTTTCCCTGGTAAATCATGAGCATGAAATTATCGTTTTAATCATATTCTACATATGGATCATTAAGCAAGGTCAGTTGTAATTCTGAATGTCAGTATTAATGTTGCAAGGACAGTTGTCCTTAACGTGATCAGTGATTGATACAAAGAGTGCAATAATGGCTCCTACGAAGCCATGTTTCCCTGGTAAATCATGAGCATGAAATTTACGTTTTAATCATATTTTACATATGAATCATTTAGCAAGGTCAGTTTCGATTCTGAATGTCAGTATAATTGTTGCAAGGACAGTTGTCCTTAACGTGATCAGTGATTGATACAAAGAGTGCAATAATGGCTCCTACGAAGCCATGTTTCCCTGGTAAATCATGAGCATGAAATTTACGTTTTAATCATATTTTACATATGAATCATTTAGCAAGGTCAGTTTCGATTCTGAATGTCAGTATAATTGTTGCAAGGACAGTTGTCCTTAACGTGATCAGTGATTGATACAAATAGTGCAATAATGGCTCCTACGAAGCCATGTTTCCCTGGTAAATCATGAGCATGAAATTAACGTTTTAATCATATTCTACATACGGATCATTAGGCAAGGTCAGTTGTAATTCTGAATGTCAGTATAATTGTTGCAAGGACAGTTGTCCTTAACGTGATCAGTGATTGATACAAATAGTTCAATAATGGCTCCTACGAAGCCATGTTTCCCTGGTAAATCATGAGCATGAAATTTACGTTTTAATCATATTCTACATATGGATCATTAAGCAAGGTCAGTTGTAATTCTGAATGTCAGTATAATTGTTGCAAGGACAGTTGTCCTTAACGTGATCAGTGATTGATACAAAAAGTGCAACAATGGCTCCTACGAAGCCATGTTTCCCTGGTAAATCATGAGCATGAAATTAACGTTTTAATCATATTCTACATACGGATCATTAGGCAAGGTCAGTTGTAATTCTGAATGTCAGTATAATTGTTGCAAGGACAGTTGTCCTTAACGTGATCAGTGATTGATACAAATAGTGCAATAATGGCTCCTACGAAGCCATGTTTCCCTGGTAAATCATGAGCATGAAATTAACGTTTTAATCATATTCTACATATGGATCATTTAGCAAGGTCAGTTGTTATTCTGAATGTCAGTATTAATGTTGCAAGGACAGTTAGTTGTCCTTAACGTGATCAGTGATTGATACAAAAAGTGCAATAATGGCTCCTACGAAACCATGTTTCCCTGGTAAATCATGAGCATGAAATTAACGTTTTAATCATATTCTACATACGGATCATTTAGCAAGGTCAGTTGTAATTCTGAATGTCAGTATAATTGTTGCAAGGACAGTTGTCCTTAACGTGATCAGTGATTGATACAAATAGTGCAATAATGGCTCCTACGAAGCCATGTTTCCCTGGTAAATCATGAGCATGAAATTAACGTTTTAATCATATTCTACATATGGATCATTAAGCAAGGTCAGTTGTAATTCTGAATGTCAGTATAATTGTTGCAAGGACAGTTGTCCTTAACGTGATCAGTGATTGATACAAATAGTGCAATAATGGCTCCTACGAAGCCATGTTTCCCTGGTAAATCATGAGCATGAAATTTACGTTTTAATCATATTTTACATATGAATAATCATTTAGCATGGTCAGTTTCGATTCTGAATGTCAGTATAATTGTTGCAAGGACAGTTGTCCTTAACGTGATCAGTGATTGATACAAATAGTGCAATAATGGCTCCTACGAAGCCATGTTTCCCTGGTAAATCATGAGCATGAAATTAACGTTTTAATCATATTCTACATATGGATCATTAAGCAAGGTCAGTTGTAATTCTGAATGTTAGTATAATTGTTGCAAGGACAGTTGTCCTTAACGTGATCAGTGATTGATACAAATAGTGCAATAATGGCTCCTACGAAGCCATGTTTCCCTGGTAAATCATGAGCATGAAATTAACGTTTTAATCATATTCTACATATGGATCATTTAGCAAGGTCAGTTGTTATTCTGAATGTCAGTATTAATGTTGCAAGGACAGTTAGTTGTCCTTAACGTGATCAGTGATTGATACAAATAGTGCAATAATGGCTCCTACGAAAACATGTTTCCCTGGTAAATCATGAGCATGAATCATTTAGCAAGGTCAGTTTTAGTTCTGAATGTCAGTCAGTATTAATGTTGCAAGGACAGTTGTCCTTAACGTGATCAGTGATTGATACAAAGAGTGCAATAATGGCTCCTACGAAGCCATGTTTCATTGGTAAATCATGAGCATGAAATTATCGTTTTAATCATATTCTACATATGGATCATTAAGCAAGGTCAGTTGGAATTCTGAATGTTAGTATAATTGTTGCAAGGACAGTTGTCCTTAACGTGATCAGTGATTGATACAAAGAGTGCAATAATGGCTCCTACGAAGCCATGTTTCCCTGGTAAATCATGAGCATGAAATTATCGTTTTAATCATATTCTACATATGGATCATTAAGCAAGGTCAGTTGTAATTCTGAATGTCAGTATTAATGTTGCAAGGACAGTTGTCCTTAACGTGATCAGTGATTGATACAAAGAGTGCAATAATGGCTCCTACGAAGCCATGTTTCCCTGGTAAATCATGAGCATGAAATTTACGTTTTAATCATATTTTACATATGAATCATTTAGCAAGGTCAGTTTCGATTCTGAATGTCAGTATAATTGTTGCAAGGACAGTTGTCCTTAACGTGATCAGTGATTGATACAAATAGTGCAATAATGGCTCCTACGAAGCCATGTTTCCCTGGTAAATCATGAGCATGAAATTAACGTTTTAATCATATTCTACATACGGATCATTAGGCAAGGTCAGTTGTAATTCTGAATGTCAGTATAATTGTTGCAAGGACAGTTGTCCTTAACGTGATCAGTGATTGATACAAATAGTGCAATAATGGCTCCTACGAAGCCATGTTTCCCTGGTAAATCATGAGCATGAAATTTACGTTTTAATCATATTCTACATATGGATCATTAAGCAAGGTCAGTTGTAATTCTGAATGTCAGTATAATTGTTGCAAGGACAGTTGTCCTTAACGTGATCAGTGATTGATACAAAAAGTGCAACAATGGCTCCTACGAAGCCATGTTTCCCTGGTAAATCATGAGCATGAAATTAACGTTTTAATCATATTCTACATACGGATCATTAGGCAAGGTCAGTTGTAATTCTGAATGTCAGTATAATTGTTGCAAGGACAGTTGTCCTTAACGTGATCAGTGATTGATACAAATAGTGCAATAATGGCTCCTACGAAGCCATGTTTCCCTGGTAAATCATGAGCATGAAATTAACGTTTTAATCATATTCTACATATGGATCATTTAGCAAGGTCAGTTGTAATTCTGAATGTCAGTATAATTGTTGCAAGGACAGTTGTCCTTAACGTGATCAGTGATTGATACAAAGAGTGCAATAATGGCTCCTACGAAGCCATGTTTCCCTGGTAAATCATGAGCATGAAATTAACGTTTTAATCATATTCTACATATGGATCATTAAGCAAGGTCAGTTGTAATTCTGAATGTCAGTATAATTGTTGCAAGGACAGTTGTCCTTAACGTGATCAGTGATTGATACAAATAGTGCAATAATGGCTCCTACGAAGCCATGTTTCCCTGGTAAATCATGAGCATGAAATTTACGTTTTAATCATATTTTACATATGAATAATCATTTAGCATGGTCAGTTTCGATTCTGAATGTCAGTATAATTGTTGCAAGGACAGTTGTCCTTAACGTGATCAGTGATTGATACAAATAGTGCAATAATGGCTCCTACGAAGCCATGTTTCCCTGGTAAATCATGAGCATGAAATTAACGTTTTAATCATATTATACATATGGATCATTAAGCAAGGTCAGTTGTAATTCTGAATGTCAGTATAATTGTTGCAAGGACAGTTGTCCTTAACGTGATCAGTGATTGATACAAATAGTGCAATAATGGCTCCTACGAAGCCATGTTTCCCTGGTAAATCTTGAGCATGAAATTAACGTTTTAATCATATTCTACATATGGATCATTAAGCAAGGTCAGTTGTAATTCTGAATGTCAGTATAATTGTTGCAAGGACAGTTGTCCTTAACGTGATCAGTGATTGATACAAATAGTGCAATAATGGCTCCTACGAAGCCATGTTTCCCTGGTAAATCATGAGCATGAAATTTACGTTTTAATCATATTTTACATATGAATCATTTAGCAAGGTCAGTTTCGATTCTGAATGTCAGTATAATTGTTGCAAGGACAGTTGTCCTTAACGTGATCAGTGATTGATACAAATAGTGCAATAATGGCTCCTACGAAGCCATGTTTCCCTGGTAAATCATGAGCATGAAATTAACGTTTTAATCATATTCTACATATGGATCATTAAGCAAGGTCAGTTGTAATTCTGAATGTCAGTATAATTGTTGCAAGGACAGTTGTCCTTAACGTGATCAGTGATTGATACAAATAGTGCAATAATGGCTCCTACGAAGCCATGTTTCCCTGGTAAATCATGAGCATGAAATTAACGTTTTAATCATATTCTACATATGGATCATTTAGCAAGGTCAGTTGTAATTCTGAATGTCAGTATAATTGTTGCAAGGACAGTTGTCCTTAACGTGATCAGTGATTGATACAAATAGTGCAATAATGGCTCCTACGAAGCCATGTTTCCCTGGTAAATCATGAGCATGAAATTAACGTTTTAATCATATTCTATATATGGATCATTTAGCAAGGTCAGTTGTTATTCTGAATGTCAGTATTAATGTTGCAAGGACAGTTAGTTGTCCTTAACGTGATCAGTGATTGATACAAAAAGTGCAATAATGGCTCCTACGAAACCATGTTTCCCTGGTAAATCATGAGCATGAATCATTTAGAAAGGTCAGTTTCGATTCTGAATGTCAGTATAATTGTTGCAAGGACAGTTGTCCTTAACGTGATCAGTGATTGATACAAATAGTGCAATAATGGCTCCTAGGAAGCCATGTTTCCCTGGTAAATCATGAGCATGAAATTAACGTTTTAATCATATTCTACATATGGATCATTAAGCAAGGTCAGTTGTAATTCTGAATGTTAGTATAATTGTTGCAAGGACAGTTGTCCTTAACGTGATCAGTGATTGATACAAAAAGTGCAACAATGGCTCCTACGAAGCCATGTTTCCCTGGTAAATCATGAGCATGAAATTAACGTTTTAATCATCTTCTACATACGGATCATTAGGCAAGGTCAGTTTTAATTCTGAATGTCAGTATTAATGTTGCAAGGACAGTTGTCCTTAACGTGATCAGTGATTGATACAAAAAGTGCAATAATGGCTCCTACGAAGCCATGTTTCCCTGGTAAATCATGAGCATGAAATTTACGTTTTAATCATATTTTACATATGAATCATTTAGCAAGGTCAGTTTCGATTCTGAATGTCAGTATAATTGTTGCAAGGACAGTTGTCCTTAACGTGATCAGTGATTGATACAAATAGTGCAATAATGGCTCCTACGAAGCCATGTTTCCCTGGTAAATCATGAGCATGAAATTAACGTTTTAATCATATTCTACATATGGATCATTAAGCAAGGTCAGTTGTAATTCTGAATGTCAGTATAATTGTTGCAAGTACAGTTGTCCTTAACGTGATCAGTGATTGATACAAATAGTGCAATAATGGCTCCTACGAAGCCATGTTTCCCTGGTAAATCATGAGCATGAAATTATCGTTTTAATCATATTCTACATATGGATCATTAAGCAAGGTCAGTTGTAATTCTGAATGTCAGTATAATTGTTGCAAGGACAGTTGTCCTTAACGTGATCAGTGATTGATACAAATAGTGCAATAATGGCTCCTACGGAGCCATGTTTCCCTGGTAAATCATGAGCATGAAATTAACGTTTTAATCATATTCTACATATGGATCATTTAGCAAGGTCAGTTGTTATTCTGAATGTCAGTATTAATGTTGCAAGGACAGTTAGTTGTCCTTAACGTGATCAGTGATTGATACAAATAGTGCAATAATGGCTCCTACGAAACCATGTTTCCCTGGTAAATCATGAGCATGAATCATTTAGCAAGGTCAGTTGTAATTCTGAATGTCAGTATTAATGTTGCAAGGACAGTTGTCCTTAACGTGATCAGTGATTGATACAAAGAGTGCAATAATGGCTCCTACGAAGCCATGTTTCCCTGGTAAATCATGAGCATGAAATTATCGTTTTAATCATATTCTACATATGGATCATTAAGCAAGGTCAGTTGGAATTCTGAATGTTAGTATAATTGTTGCAAGGACAGTTGTCCTTAACGTGATCAGTGATTGATACAAAGAGTGCAATAATGGCTCCTACGAAGCCATGTTTCCCTGGTAAATCATGAGCATGAAATTATCGTTTTAATCATATTCTACATATGGATCATTAAGCAAGGTCAGTTGTAATTCTGAATGTCAGTATAATTGTTGCAAGGACAGTTGTCCTTAACGTGATCAGTGATTGATACAAATAGTGCAATAATGGCTCCTACGAAGCCATGTTTCCCTGGTAAATCATGAGCATGAAATTAACGTTTTAATCATATTCTACATATGGATCATTTAGCAAGGTCAGTTGTAATTCTGAATGTCAGTATAATTGTTGCAAGGACAGTTGTCCTTAACGTGATCAGTGATTGATACAAATAGTGCAATAATGGCTCCTACGAAGCCATGTTTCCCTGGTAAATCATGAGCATGAAATTTACGTTTTAATCATATTCTACATATGGATCATCTAGCAAGGTCAGTTGTTATTCTGAATGTCAGTATTAATGTTGCAAGGACAGTTAGTTGTCCTTAACGTGATCAGTGATTGATACAAATAGTGCAATAATGGCTCCTACGAAACCATGTTTCCCTGGTAAATCATGAGCATGAATCATTTAGCAAGGTCAGTTTTAGTTCTGAATGTCAGTATTAATGTTGCAAGGACAGTTGTCCTTAACGTGATCAGTGATTGATACAAAGAGTGCAATAATGGCTCCTACGAAGCCATGTTTCCCTGGTAAATCATGAGCATGAAATTTACGTTTTAATCATATTCTACATATGGATCATTTAGCAAGGTCCGTTTTAATTCTGAATGTCAGTATTAATGTTGCAAGGACAGTTGTCCTTAACGTGATCAGTGATTGATACAAATAGTGCAATAATGGCTCCTACGAAACCATGTTTCCCTGGTAAATGATGAGCATGAATCATTTTGCAAGGTCAGTTTTAGTTCTGAATGTCAGTATTAATGTTGCAAGGACAGTTTGTCCTTAACGTGATCAGTGATTGATACAAAGAGTGCAATAATGGCTCCTACGAAGCCATGTTTCCCTGGTAAATCATGAGCATGAAATTAACGTTTTAATCATATTCCACATATGGATCATTAAGCAAGGTCAGTTGTAATTCTGAATGTCAGTATTATTGTTGCAAGGACAGTTGTCCTTAACGTGATCAGTGATTGATACAAAGAGTGCAACAATAGCTCCTACGAAGCCATGGTTCCCTGGTAAATCATGAGCATGAAATTTACGTTTTAATCATATTCCACATATGGATCATTAAGCAAGGTCAGTTGTAATTCTGAATGTCAGTATTATTGTTGCAAGGACAGTTGTCCTTAACGTGAGCAGTGATTGATACAAAGAGTGCAATAATGGCTCCTACGAAGCCATGTTTCCCTGGTAAATCATGAGCATGAAATTTACGTTTTAATCATATTTAACATATGGATCATTTAGCAAGGTCAGTTTTAATTCTGAATGTCAGTAATTAATGTTGCAAGGACAGTTGTCCTTAACGTGAGCAGTGATTGATACAAAGAGTGCAACAATAGCTCCTACGAAGCCATGGTTCCCTGGTAAATCATGAGCATGAAATTTACGTTTTAATCATATTCTACATACAGATCATTTAGCAAGGTCAGTTTTAGTTCTGAATGTCAGAATTAATGTTGCAAGGACAGTTGTCCTTAACGTGATCAGTGATTGATACAAAAAGTGCAATAATGGCTCCTACGAAGCCATGTTTCCCTGGTAAATCATGAGCATGAAATTAACGTTTTAATCATATTCTACATATGGATCATTAAGCGAGGTCAGTTGTAATTCTGAATGTCAGTATAATTGTTGCAAGGACAGTTGTCCTTAACGTGATCAGTGATTGATACAAATAGTGCCATAATGGCTCCTATGAAGCCATGTTTCCCTGGTAAATCATGAGCATGAAATTAACGTTTTAATCATATTCTACATATGGATCATTAAGCAAGGTCAGTTGTAATTCTGAATGTCAGTATAATTGTTGCAAGGACAGTTGTCCTTAACGTGATCAGTGATTGATACAAAGAGTGCAATAATGGCTCCTACGAAGCCATGTTTCCCTGGTAAATCATGAGCATGAAATTAACGTTTTAATCATATTCTACATATGGATCATTTAGCAAGGTCAGTTGTTATTCTGAATGTCAGTTGTTGCAAGGACAGTTAGTTGTCCTTAACGTGATCAGTGATTGATACAAAAAGTGCAATAATGGCTCCTACGAAACCATGTTTCCCTGGTAAATCATGAGCATGAATCATTTAGCAAGGTCAGTTTTAGTTCTGATGTCAAGTATTAATGTTTCCCTGGTAAATCATGAGCATGAATCATTTAGCAAGGTCAGTTTTAGTTCTGAATGTCAGTATTAATGTTGCAAGGACAGTTGTCCTTAACGTGATCAGTGATTGATACAAAGAGTGCAATAATGGCTCCTACGAAGCCATGTTTCCCTGGTAAATCATGAGCATGAAATTATCGTTTTAATCATATTCTACATATGGATCATTAAGCAAGGTCAGTTGTAATTCTGAATGTTAGTATAATTGTTGCAAGGACAGTTGTCCTTAACGTGATCAGTGATTGATACAAATAGTGCAATAATGGCTCCTACGAAGCCATGTGTCCCTGGTAAATCATGAGCATGAAATTAACGTTTTAATCATATTCTACATATGGATCATTTAGCAAGGTCAGTTGTTATTCTGAATGTCAGTATTAATGTTGCAAGGACAGTTAGTTGTCCTTAACGTGATCAGTGATTGATACAAATAGTGCAATAATGGCTCCTACGAAAACATGTTTCCCTGGTAAATCATGAGCATGAATCATTTAGCAAGGTCAGTTTTAGTTCTGAATGTCACAGTATTAATGTTGCAAGGACAGTTGTCCTTAACGTGATCAGTGATTGATACAAAGAGTGTAATAATGGCTCCTACGAAGCCATGTTTCCCTGGTAAATCATGAGCATGAAATTAACGTTTTAATCATATTCTACATATGGATCATCTAGCAAGGTCAGTTGTTATTCTGAATGTCAGTATTAATGTTGCAAGGACAGTTAGTTGTCCTTAACGTGATCAGTGATTGATACAAATAGTGCAATAATGGCTCCTACGAAACCATGTTTCCCTGGTAAATCATGAGCATGAATCATTTAGCAAGGTCAGTTTTAGTTCTGAATGTCAGTATTAATGTTGCAAGGACAGTTGTCTTTAACGTGATCAGTGATTGATACAAAGAGTGCAATAATGGCTCCTACGAAGCCATGTTTCCCTGGTAAATCATGAGCATGAAATTAACGTTTTAATCATATTCTACATATGGATCATTAAGCAAGGTCAGTTGTAATTCTGAATGTCAGTATAATTGTTGCAAGGACAGTTGTCCTTAACGTGATCAGTGATTGATACAAATAGTGCAATAATGGCTCCTACGGAGCCATGTTTCCCTGGTAAATCATGAGCATGAAATTAACGTTTTAATCATATTCTACATATGGATCATTTAGCAAGGTCAGTTGTTATTCTGAATGTCAGTATTAATGTTGCAAGGACAGTTAGTTGTCCTTAACGTGATCAGTGATTGATACAAATAGTGCAATAATGGCTCCTACGAAACCATGTTTCCCTGGTAAATCATGAGCATGAATCATTTAGCAAGGTCAGTTTTAGTTCTGAATGTCAGTATTAATGTTGCAAGGACAGTTGTCCTTAACGTGATCAGTGATTGATACAAAAAGTGCAATAATGGCTCCTACGAAGCCATGTTTCCCTGGTAAATCATGAGCATGAAATTATCGTTTTAATCATATTCTACATATGGATCATTAAGCAAGGTCAGTTGGAATTCTGAATGTTAGTATAATTGTTGCAAGGACAGTTGTCCTTAACGTGATCAGTGATTGATACAAAGAGTGCAATAATGGCTCCTACGAAGCCATGTTTCCCTGGTAAATCATGAGCATGAAATTTACGTTTTAATCATATTTTACATATGAATCATTTAGCAAGGTCAGTTTCGATTCTGAATGTCAGTATAATTGTTGCAAGGACAGTTGTCCTTAACGTGATCAGTGATTGATACAAATAGTGCAATAATGGCTCCTACGAAGCCATGTTTCCCTGGTAAATCATGAGCATGAAATTAACGTTTTAATCATATTCTACATATGGATCATTAAGCAAGGTCAGTTGTAATTCTGAATGTCAGTATAATTGTTGCAAGGACAGTTGTCCTTAACGTGATCAGTGATTGATACAAATAGTGCAATAATGGCTCCTACGAAGCCATGTTTCCCTGGTAAATCATGAGCATGAAATTAACGTTTTAATCATATTCTACATATGGATCATTTAGCAAGGTCAGTTGTAATTCTGAATGTCAGTATAATTGTTGCAAGGACAGTTGTCCTTAACGTGATCAGTGATTGATACAAATAGTGCAATAATGGCTCCTACGAAGCCATGTTTCCCTGGTAAATCATGAGCATGAAATTAACGTTTTAATCATATTCTATATATGGATCATTTAGCAAGGTCAGTTGTTATTCTGAATGTCAGTATTAATGTTGCAAGGACAGTTAGTTGTCCTTAACGTGATCAGTGATTGATACAAAGAGTGCAATAATGGCTCCTACGAAGCCATGTTTCCCTGGTAAATCATGAGCATGAAATTTACGTTTTAATCATATTTTACATATGAATCATTTAGCAAGGTCAGTTTCGATTCTGAATGTCAGTATAATTGTTGCAAGGACAGTTGTCCTTAACGTGATCAGTGATTGATACAAATAGTGCAATAATGGCTCCTACGAAGCCATGTTTCCCTGGTAAATCATGAGCATGAAATTAACGTTTTAATCATATTCTACATACGGATCATTAGGCAAGGTCAGTTGTAATTCTGAATGTCAGTATAATTGTTGCAAGGACAGTTGTCCTTAACGTGATCAGTGATTGATACAAATAGTGCAATAATGGCTCCTACGAAGCCATGTTTCCCTGGTAAATCATGAGCATGAAATTTACGTTTTAATCATATTCTACATATGGATCATTAAGCAAGGTCAGTTGTAATTCTGAATGTCAGTATAATTGTTGCAAGGACAGTTGTCCTTAACGTGATCAGTGATTGATACAAAAAGTGCAACAATGGCTCCTACGAAGCCATGTTTCCCTGGTAAATCATGAGCATGAAATTAACGTTTTAATCATATTCTACATACGGATCATTAGGCAAGGTCAGTTGTAATTCTGAATGTCAGTATAATTGTTGCAAGGACAGTTGTCCTTAACGTGATCAGTGATTGATACAAATAGTGCAACAATGGCTCCTACGAAGCCATGTTTCCCTGGTAAATCATGAGCATGAAATTAACGTTTTAATCATATTCTACATATGGATCATTTAGCAAGGTCAGTTGTAATTCTGAATGTCAGTATAATTGTTGCAAGGACAGTTGTCCTTAACGTGATCAGTGATTGATACAAATAGTGCAATAATGGCTCCTACGAAGCCATGTTTCCCTGGTAAATCATGAGCATGAAATTAACGTTTTAATCATATTCTACATATGGATCATTAAGCAAGGTCAGTTGTAATTCTGAATGTCAGTATAATTGTTGCAAGTACAGTTGTCCTTAACGTGATCAGTGATTGATACAAATAGTGCAATAATGGCTCCTACGAAGCCATGTTTCCCTGGTAAATCATGAGCATGAAATTTACGTTTTAATCATATTTTACATATGAATAATCATTTAGCATGGTCAGTTTCGATTCTGAATGTCAGTATAATTGTTGCAAGGACAGTTGTCCTTAACGTGATCAGTGATTGATACAAATAGTGCAATAATGGCTCCTACGAAGCCATGTTTCCCTGGTAAATCATGAGCATGAAATTATCGTTTTAATCATATTCTACATATGGATCATTAAGCAAGGTCAGTTGTAATTCTGAATGTCAGTATAATTGTTGCAAGGACAGTTGTCCTTAACGTGATCAGTGATTGATACAAATAGTGCAATAATGGCTCCTACGAAGCCATGTTTCCCTGGTAAATCTTGAGCATGAAATTAACGTTTTAATCATATTCTACATATGGATCATTAAGCAAGGTCAGTTGTAATTCTGAATGTCAGTATAATTGTTGCAAGGACAGTTGTCCTTAACGTGATCAGTGATTGATACAAATAGTGCAATAATGGCTCCTACGAAGCCATGTTTCCCTGGTAAATCATGAGCATGAAATTTACGTTTTAATCATATTTTACATATGAATCATTTAGCAAGGTCAGTTTCGATTCTGAATGTCAGTATAATTGTTGCAAGGACAGTTGTCCTTAACGTGATCAGTGATTGATACAAATAGTGCAATAATGGCTCCTACGAAGCCATGTTTCCCTGGTAAATCATGAGCATGAAATTAACGTTTTAATCATATTCTACATATGGATCATTAAGCAAGGTCAGTTGTAATTCTGAATGTCAGTATAATTGTTGCAAGGACAGTTGTCCTTAACGTGATCAGTGATTGATACAAATAGTGCAATAATGGCTCCTACGAAGCCATGTTTCCCTGGTAAATCATGAGCATGAAATTAACGTTTTAATCATATTCTACATATGGATCATTTAGCAAGGTCAGTTGTAATTCTGAATGTCAGTATAATTGTTGCAAGGACAGTTGTCCTTAACGTGATCAGTGATTGATACAAATAGTGCAATAATGGCTCCTACGAAGTCATGTTTCCCTGGTAAATCATGAGCATGAAATTAACGTTTTAATCATATTCTATATATGGATCATTTAGCAAGGTCAGTTGTTATTCTGAATGTCAGTATTAATGTTGCAAGGACAGTTAGTTGTCCTTAACGTGATCAGTGATTGATACAAAAAGTGCAATAATGGCTCCTACGAAACCATGTTTCCCTGGTAAATCATGAGCATGAATCATTTAGAAAGGTCAGTTTCGATTCTGAATGTCAGTATAATTGTTGCAAGGACAGTTGTCCTTAACGTGATCAGTGATTGATACAAATAGTGCAATAATGGCTCCTACGAAGCCATGTTTCCCTGGTAAATCATGAGCATGAAATTAACGTTTTAATCATATTCTACATATGGATCATTAAGCAAGGTCAGTTGTAATTCTGAATGTTAGTATAATTGTTGCAAGGACAGTTGTCCTTAACGTGATCAGTGATTGATACAAAAAGTGCAACAATGGCTCCTACGAAGCCATGTTTCCCTGGTAAATCATGAGCATGAAATTAACGTTTTAATCATCTTCTACATACGGATCATTAGGCAAGGTCAGTTTTAATTCTGAATGTCAGTATTAATGTTGCAAGGACAGTTGTCCTTAACGTGATCAGTGATTGATACAAAAAGTGCAATAATGGCTCCTACGAAGCCATGTTTCCCTGGTAAATCATGAGCATGAAATTTACGTTTTAATCATATTTTACATATGAATCATTTAGCAAGGTCAGTTTCGATTCTGAATGTCAGTATAATTGTTGCAAGGACAGTTGTCCTTAACGTGATCAGTGATTGATACAAATAGTGCAATAATGGCTCCTACGAAGCCATGTTTCCCTGGTAAATCATGAGCATGAAATTAACGTTTTAATCATATTCTACATATGGATCATTAAGCAAGGTCAGTTGTAATTCTGAATGTCAGTATAATTGTTGCAAGTACAGTTGTCCTTAACGTGATCAGTGATTGATACAAATAGTGCAATAATGGCTCCTACGAAGCCATGTTTCCCTGGTAAATCATGAGCATGAAATTAACGTTTTAATCATATTCTACATATGGATCATTAAGCAAGGTCAGTTGTAATTCTGAATGTCAGTATAATTGTTGCAAGGACAGTTGTCCTTAACGTGATCAGTGATTGATACAAATAGTGCAATAATGGCTCCTACGGAGCCATGTTTCCCTGGTAAATCATGAGCATGAAATTAACGTTTTAATCATATTCTACATATGGATCATTTAGCAAGGTCAGTTGTTATTCTGAATGTCAGTATTAATGTTGCAAGGACAGTTAGTTGTCCTTAACGTGATCAGTGATTGATACAAATAGTGCAATAATGGCTCCTACGAAACCATGTTTCCCTGGTAAATCATGAGCATGAATCATTTAGCAAGGTCAGTTTTAGTTCTGAATGTCAGTATTAATGTTGCAAGGACAGTTGTCCTTAACGTGATCAGTGATTGATACAAAGAGTGCAATAATGGCTCCTACGAAGCCATGTTTCCCTGGTAAATCATGAGCATGAAATTATCGTTTTAATCATATTCTACATATGGATCATTAAGCAAGGTCAGTTGGAATTCTGAATGTTAGTATAATTGTTGCAAGGACAGTTGTCCTTAACGTGATCAGTGATTGATACAAAGAGTGCAATAATGGCTCCTACGAAGCCATGTTTCCCTGGTAAATCATGAGCATGAAATTATCGTTTTAATCATATTCTACATATGGATCATTAAGCAAGGTCAGTTGTAATTCTGAATGTCAGTATAATTGTTGCAAGGACAGTTGTCCTTAACGTGATCAGTGATTGATACAAATAGTGCAATAATGGCTCCTACGAAGCCATGTTTCCCTGGTAAATCATGAGCATGAAATTAACGTTTTAATCATATTCTACATATGGATCATTTAGCAAGGTCAGTTGTAATTCTGAATGTCAGTATAATTGTTGCAAGGACAGTTGTCCTTAACGTGATCAGTGATTGATACAAATAGTGCAATAATGGCTCCTACGAAGCCATGTTTCCCTGGTAAATCATGAGCATGAAATTTACGTTTTAATCATATTCTACATATGGATCATCTAGCAAGGTCAGTTGTTATTCTGAATGTCAGTATTAATGTTGCAAGGACAGTTAGTTGTCCTTAACGTGATCAGTGATTGATACAAATAGTGCAATAATGGCTCCTACGAAACCATGTTTCCCTGGTAAATCATGAGCATGAATCATTTAGCAAGGTCAGTTTTAGTTCTGAATGTCAGTATTAATGTTGCAAGGACAGTTGTCCTTAACGTGATCAGTGATTGATACAAAGAGTGCAATAATGGCTCCTACGAAGCCATGTTTCCCTGGTAAATCATGAGCATGAAATTTACGTTTTAATCATATTCTACATATGGATCATTTAGCAAGGTCCGTTTTAATTCTGAATGTCAGTATTAATGTTGCAAGGACAGTTGTCCTTAACGTGATCAGTGATTGATACAAATAGTGCAATAATGGCTCCTACGAAACCATGTTTCCCTGGTAAATGATGAGCATGAATCATTTTGCAAGGTCAGTTTTAGTTCTGAATGTCAGTATTAATGTTGCAAGGACAGTTTGTCCTTAACGTGATCAGTGATTGATACAAAGAGTGCAATAATGGCTCCTACGAAGCCATGTTTCCCTGGTAAATCATGAGCATGAAATTAACGTTTTAATCATATTCCACATATGGATCATTAAGCAAGGTCAGTTGTAATTCTGAATGTCAGTATTATTGTTGCAAGGACAGTTGTCCTTAACGTGATCAGTGATTGATACAAAGAGTGCAACAATAGCTCCTACGAAGCCATGGTTCCCTGGTAAATCATGAGCATGAAATTTACGTTTTAATCATATTCCACATATGGATCATTAAGCAAGGTCAGTTGTAATTCTGAATGTCAGTATTATTGTTGCAAGGACAGTTGTCCTTAACGTGAGCAGTGATTGATACAAAGAGTGCAATAATGGCTCCTACGAAGCCATGTTTCCCTGGTAAATCATGAGCATGAAATTTACGTTTTAATCATATTTAACATATGGATCATTTAGCAAGGTCAGTTTTAATTCTGAATGTCAGTAATTAATGTTGCAAGGACAGTTGTCCTTAACGTGAGCAGTGATTGATACAAAGAGTGCAACAATAGCTCCTACGAAGCCATGGTTCCCTGGTAAATCATGAGCATGAAATTTACGTTTTAATCATATTCTACATACAGATCATTTAGCAAGGTCAGTTTTAGTTCTGAATGTCAGAATTAATGTTGCAAGGACAGTTGTCCTTAACGTGATCAGTGATTGATACAAAAAGTGCAATAATGGCTCCTACGAAGCCATGTTTCCCTGGTAAATCATGAGCATGAAATTAACGTTTTAATCATATTCTACATATGGATCATTAAGCGAGGTCAGTTGTAATTCTGAATGTCAGTATAATTGTTGCAAGGACAGTTGTCCTTAACGTGATCAGTGATTGATACAAATAGTGCCATAATGGCTCCTATGAAGCCATGTTTCCCTGGTAAATCATGAGCATGAAATTAACGTTTTAATCATATTCTACATATGGATAATTAAGCAAGGTCAGTTGTAATTCTGAATGTCAGTATAATTGTTGCAAGGACAGTTGTCCTTAACGTGATCAGTGATTGATACAAAGAGTGCAATAATGGCTCCTACGAAGCCATGTTTCCCTGGTAAATCATGAGCATGAAATTAACGTTTTAATCATATTCTACATATGGATCATTTAGCAAGGTCAGTTGTTATTCTGAATGTCAGTATTAATGTTGCAAGGACAGTTAGTTGTCCTTAACGTGATCAGTGATTGATACAAAAAGTGCAATAATGGCTCCTACGAAACCATGTTTCCCTGGTAAATCATGAGCATGAATCATTTAGCAAGGTCAGTTTTAGTTCTGATGTCAAGTATTAATGTTTCCCTGGTAAATCATGAGCATGAATCATTTAGCAAGGTCAGTTTTAGTTCTGAATGTCAGTATTAATGTTGCAAGGACAGTTGTCCTTAACGTGATCAGTGATTGATACAAAGAGTGCAATAATGGCTCCTACGAAGCCATGTTTCCCTGGTAAATCATGAGCATGAAATTATCGTTTTAATCATATTCTACATATGGATCATTAAGCAAGGTCAGTTGTAATTCTGAATGTTAGTATAATTGTTGCAAGGACAGTTGTCCTTAACGTGATCAGTGATTGATACAAATAGTGCAATAATGGCTCCTACGAAGCCATGTGTCCCTGGTAAATCATGAGCATGAAATTAACGTTTTAATCATATTCTACATATGGATCATTTAGCAAGGTCAGTTGTTATTCTGAATGTCAGTATTAATGTTGCAAGGACAGTTAGTTGTCCTTAACGTGATCAGTGATTGATACAAATAGTGCAATAATGGCTCCTACGAAAACATGTTTCCCTGGTAAATCATGAGCATGAATCATTTAGCAAGGTCAGTTTTAGTTCTGAATGTCACAGTATTAATGTTGCAAGGACAGTTGTCCTTAACGTGATCAGTGATTGATACAAAGAGTGTAATAATGGCTCCTACGAAGCCATGTTTCCCTGGTAAATCATAAGCATGAAATTAACGTTTTAATCATATTCTACATATGGATCATCTAGCAAGGTCAGTTGTTATTCTGAATGTCAGTATTAATGTTGCAAGGACAGTTAGTTGTCCTTAACGTGATCAGTGATTGATACAAATAGTGCAATAATGGCTCCTACGAAACCATGTTTCCCTGGTAAATCATGAGCATGAATCATTTAGCAAGGTCAGTTTTAGTTCTGAATGTCAGTATTAATGTTGCAAGGACAGTTGTCTTTAACGTGATCAGTGATTGATACAAAGAGTGCAATAATGGCTCCTACGAAGCCATGTTTCCCTGGTAAATCATGAGCATGAAATTAACGTTTTAATCATATTCTACATATGGATCATTAAGCAAGGTCAGTTGTAATTCTGAATGTCAGTATAATTGTTGCAAGGACAGTTGTCCTTAACGTGATCAGTGATTGATACAAATAGTGCAATAATGGCTCCTACGAAGCCATGTTTCCCTGGTAAATCATGAGCATGAAATTAACGTTTTAATCATATTCTACATATGGATCATTTAGCAAGGTCAGTTGTAATTCTGAATGTCAGTATAATTGTTGCAAGGACAGTTGTCCTTAACGTGATCAGTGATTGATACAAATAGTGCAATAATGGCTCCTACGAAGCCATGTTTCCCTGGTAAATCATGAGCATGAAATTAACGTTTTAATCATATTCTATATATGGATCATTTAGCAAGGTCAGTTGTTATTCTGAATGTCAGTATTAATGTTGCAAGGACAGTTAGTTGTCCTTAACGTGATCAGTGATTGATACAAAAAGTGCAATAATGGCTCCTACGAAACCATGTTTCCCTGGTAAATCATGAGCATGAATCATTTAGAAAGGTCAGTTTCGATTCTGAATGTCAGTATAATTGTTGCAAGGACAGTTGTCCTTAACGTGATCAGTGATTGATACAAATAGTGCAATAATGGCTCCTACGAAGCCATGTTTCCCTGGTAAATCATGAGCATGAAATTAACGTTTTAATCATATTCTACATATGGATCATTAAGCAAGGTCAGTTGTAATTCTGAATGTTAGTATAATTGTTGCAAGGACAGTTGTCCTTAACGTGATCAGTGATTGATACAAAAAGTGCAACAATGGCTCCTACGAAGCCATGTTTCCCTGGTAAATCATGAGCATGAAATTAACGTTTTAATCATCTTCTACATACGGATCATTAGGCAAGGTCAGTTTTAATTCTGAATGTCAGTATTAATGTTGCAAGGACAGTTGTCCTTAACGTGATCAGTGATTGATACAAAAAGTGCAATAATGGCTCCTACGAAGCCATGTTTCCCTGGTAAATCATGAGCATGAAATTTACGTTTTAATCATATTTTACATATGAATCATTTAGCAAGGTCAGTTTCGATTCTGAATGTCAGTATAATTGTTGCAAGGACAGTTGTCCTTAACGTGATCAGTGATTGATACAAATAGTGCAATAATGGCTCCTACGAAGCCATGTTTCCCTGGTAAATCATGAGCATGAAATTAACGTTTTAATCATATTCTACATATGGATCATTTAGCAAGGTCAGTTGTAATTCTGAATGTCAGTATAATTGTTGCAAGTACAGTTGTCCTTAACGTGATCAGTGATTGATACAAATAGTGCAATAATGGCTCCTACGAAGCCATGTTTCCCTGGTAAATCATGAGCATGAAATTAACGTTTTAATCATATTCTACATATGGATCATTTAGCAAGGTCAGTTGTAATTCTGAATGTCAGTATAATTGTTGCAAGGACAGTTGTCCTTAACGTGATCAGTGATTGATACAAATAGTGCAATAATGGCTCCTACGGAGCCATGTTTCCCTGGTAAATCATGAGCATGAAATTAACGTTTTAATCATATTCTACATATGGATCATTTAGCAAGGTCAGTTGTTATTCTGAATGTCAGTATTAATGTTGCAAGGACAGTTAGTTGTCCTTAACGTGATCAGTGATTGATACAAAAAGTGCAATAATGGCTCCTACGAAACCATGTTTCCCTGGTAAATCATGAGCATGAATCATTTAGCAAGGTCAGTTTTAGTTCTGAATGTCAGTATTAATGTTGCAAGGACAGTTGTCCTTAACGTGATCAGTGATTGATACAAAGAGTGCAATAATGGCTCCTACGAAGCCATGTTTCCCTGGTAAATCATGAGCATGAAATTATCGTTTTAATCATATTCTACATATGGATCATTAAGCAAGGTCAGTTGGAATTCTGAATGTTAGTATAATTGTTGCAAGGACAGTTGTCCTTAACGTGATCAGTGATTGATACAAAGAGTGCAATAATGGCTCCTACGAAGCCATGTTTCCCTGGTAAATCATGAGCATGAAATTATCGTTTTAATCATATTCTACATATGGATCATTAAGCAAGGTCAGTTGTAATTCTGAATGTCAGTATAATTGTTGCAAGGACAGTTGTCCTTAACGTGATCAGTGATTGATACAAATAGTGCAATAATGGCTCCTACGAAGCCATGTTTCCCTGGTAAATCATGAGCATGAAATTAACGTTTTAATCATATTCTACATATGGATCATTTAGCAAGGTCAGTTGTAATTCTGAATGTCAGTATAATTGTTGCAAGGACAGTTGTCCTTAACGTGATCAGTGATTGATACAAATAGTGCAATAATGGCTCCTACGAAGCCATGTTTCCCTGGTAAATCATGAGCATGAAATTTACGTTTTAATCATATTCTACATATGGATCATTTAGCAAGGTCAGTTGTTATTCTGAATGTCAGTATTAATGTTGCAAGGACAGTTAGTTGTCCTTAACGTGATCAGTGATTGATACAAATAGTGCAATAATGGCTCCTACGAAACCATGTTTCCCTGGTAAATCATGAGCATGAATCATTTAGCAAGGTCAGTTTTAGTTCTGAATGTCAGTATTAATGTTGCAAGGACAGTTGTCCTTAACGTGATCAGTGATTGATACAAAGAGTGCAATAATGGCTCCTACGAAGCCATGTTTCCCTGGTAAATCATGAGCATGAAATTTACGTTTTAATCATATTCTACATATGGATCATTTAGCAAGGTCAGTTTTAATTCTGAATGTCAGTATTAATGTTGCAAGGACAGTTGTCCTTAACGTGATCAGTGATTGATACAAATAGTGCAATAATGGCTCCTACGAAACCATGTTTCCCTGGTAAATGATGAGCATGAATCATTTTGCAAGGTCAGTTTTAGTTCTGAATGTCAGTATTAATGTTGCAAGGACAGTTTGTCCTTAACGTGATCAGTGATTGATACAAAGAGTGCAATAATGGCTCCTACGAAGCCATGTTTCCCTGGTAAATCATGAGCATGAAATTAACGTTTTAATCATATTCCACATATGGATCATTAAGCAAGGTCAGTTGTAATTCTGAATGTCAGTATTATTGTTGCAAGGACAGTTGTCCTTAACGTGATCAGTGATTGATACAAAGAGTGCAACAATAGCTCCTACGAAGCCATGGTTCCCTGGTAAATCATGAGCATGAAATTTACGTTTTAATCATATTCCACATATGGATCATTAAGCAAGGTCAGTTGTAATTCTGAATGTCAGTATTATTGTTGCAAGGACAGTTGTCCTTAACGTGAGCAGTGATTGATACAAATAGTGCAATAATGGCTCCTACGAAGCCATGTTTCCCTGGTAAATCATGAGCATGAAATTTACGTTTTAATCATATTTAACATATGGATCATTTAGCAAGGTCAGTTTTAATTCTGAATGTCAGTAATTAATGTTGCAAGGACAGTTGTCCTTAACGTGAGCAGTGATTGATACAAAGAGTGCAACAATAGCTCCTACGAAGCCATGGTTCCCTGGTAAATCATGAGCATGAAATTTACGTTTTAATCATATTCTACATACAGATCATTTAGCAAGGTCAGTTTTAGTTCTGAATGTCAGAATTAATGTTGCAAGGACAGTTGTCCTTAACGTGATCAGTGATTGATACAAAAAGTGCAATAATGGCTCCTACGAAGCCATGTTTCCCTGGTAAATCATGAGCATGAAATTAACGTTTTAATCATATTCTACATATGGATCATTAAGCGAGGTCAGTTGTAATTCTGAATGTCAGTATAATTGTTGCAAGGACAGTTGTCCTTAACGTGATCAGTGATTGATACAAATAGTGCCATAATGGCTCCTATGAAGCCATGTTTCCCTGGTAAATCATGAGCATGAAATTAACGTTTTAATCATATTCTACATATGGATCATTAAGCAAGGTCAGTTGTAATTCTGAATGTCAGTATAATTGTTGCAAGGACAGTTGTCCTTAACGTGATCAGTGATTGATACAAAGAGTGCAATAATGGCTCCTACGAAGCCATGTTTCCCTGGTAAATCATGAGCATGAAATTAACGTTTTAATCATATTCTACATATGGATCATTTAGCAAGGTCAGTTGTTATTCTGAATGTCAGTATTAATGTTGCAAGGACAGTTAGTTGTCCTTAACGTGATCAGTGATTGATACAAAAAGTGCAATAATGGCTCCTACGAAACCATGTTTCCCTGGTAAATCATGAGCATGAATCATTTAGCAAGGTCAGTTTTAGTTCTGATGTCAAGTATTAATGTTTTCCTGGTAAATCATGAGCATGAATCATTTAGCAAGGTCAGTTTTAGTTCTGAATGTCAGTATTAATGTTGCAAGGACAGTTGTCCTTAACGTGATCAGTGATTGATACAAAGAGTGCAATAATGGCTCCTACGAAGCCATGTTTCCCTGGTAAATCATGAGCATGAAATTATCGTTTTAATCATATTCTACATATGGATCATTAAGCAAGGTCAGTTGTAATTCTGAATGTTAGTATAATTGTTGCAAGGACAGTTGTCCTTAACGTGATCAGTGATTGATACAAATAGTGCAATAATGGCTCCTACGAAGCCATGTGTCCCTGGTAAATCATGAGCATGAAATTAACGTTTTAATCATATTCTACATATGGATCATTTAGCAAGGTCAGTTGTTATTCTGAATGTCAGTATTAATGTTGCAAGGACAGTTAGTTGTCCTTAACGTGATCAGTGATTGATACAAATAGTGCAATAATGGCTCCTACGAAAACATGTTTCCCTGGTAAATCATGAGCATGAATCATTTAGCAAGGTCAGTTTTAGTTCTGAATGTCACAGTATTAATGTTGCAAGGACAGTTGTCCTTAACGTGATCAGTGATTGATACAAAGAGTGCAATAATGGCTCCTACGAAGCCATGTTTCCCTGGTAAATCATGAGCATGAAATTAACGTTTTAATCATATTCTACATATGGATCATCTAGCAAGGTCAGTTGTTATTCTGAATGTCAGTATTAATGTTGCAAGGACAGTTAGTTGTCCTTAACGTGATCAGTGATTGATACAAATAGTGCAATAATGGCTCCTACGAAACCATGTTTCCCTGGTAAATCATGAGCATGAATCATTTAGCAAGGTCAGTTTTAGTTCTGAATGTCAGTATTAATGTTGCAAGGACAGTTGTCTTTAACGTGATCAGTGATTGATACAAAGAGTGCAATAATGGCTCCTACGAAGCCATGTTTCCCTGGTAAATCATGAGCATGAAATTTACGTTTTAATCATATTCTACGTATGGATCATTTAGCAAGGTCCGTTTTAATTCTGAATGTCAGTATTAATGTTGCAAGGACAGTTGTCCTTAACGTGATCAGTGATTGATACAAATAGTGCAATAATGGCTCCTACGAAACCATGTTTCCCTGGTAAATGATGAGCATGAATCATTTAGCAAGGTCAGTTTTAGTTCTGAATGTCACAGTATTAATGTTGCAAGGACAGTTGTCCTTAACGTGATCAGTGATTGATACAAAGAGTGCAATAATGGCTCCTACGAAGCCATGTTTCCCTGGTAAATCATGAGCATGAAATTAACGTTTTAATCATATTCTACATATGGATCATCTAGCAAGGTCAGTTGTTATTCTGAATGTCAGTATTAATGTTGCAAGGACAGTTAGTTGTCCTTAACGTGATCAGTGATTGATACAAATAGTGCAATAATGGCTCCTACGAAACCATGTTTCCCTGGTAAATCATGAGCATGAATCATTTAGCAAGGTCAGTTTTAGTTCTGAATGTCAGTATTAATGTTGCAAGGACAGTTGTCTTTAACGTGATCAGTGATTGATACAAAGAGTGCAATAATGGCTCCTACGAAGCCATGTTTCCCTGGTAAATCATGAGCATGAAATTTACGTTTTAATCATATTCTACGTATGGATCATTTAGCAAGGTCCGTTTTAATTCTGAATGTCAGTATTAATGTTGCAAGGACAGTTGTCCTTAACGTGATCAGTGATTGATACAAATAGTGCAATAATGGCTCCTACGAAGCCATGTTTCCCTGGTAAATCATGAGCATGAAATTTACGTTTTAATCATATTCTACGTATGGATCATTTAGCAAGGTCCGTTTTAATTCTGAATGTCAGTATTAATGTTGCAAGGACAGTTGTCCTTAACGTGATCAGTGATTGATACAAAGAGTGCAATAATGGCTCCTACGAAGCCATGTTTCCCTGGTAAATCATGAGCATGAAATTAACGTTTTAATCATATTCCACATATGGATCATTAAGCAAGGTCAGTTGTAATTCTGAATGTCAGTATTATTGTTGCAAGGACAGTTGTCCTTAACGTGATCAATGATTGATACAAAGAGTGCAACAATAGCTCCTACGAAGCCATGGTTCCCTGGTAAATCATGAGCATGAAATTTACGTTTTAATCATATTCCACATATGGATCATTAAGCAAGGTCAGTTGTTATTCTGAATGTCAGTATTATTGTTGCAAGGACAGTTGTCCTTAACGTGATCAGTGATTGATACAAATAGTGCAATAATGGCTCCTACGAAGCCATGTTTCCCTGGTAAATCATGAGCATGAAATTTACGTTTTAATCATATTTTACATATGAATCATTTAGCAAGGTCAGTTTCGATTCTGAATGTCAGTATAATTGTTGCAAGGACAGTTGTCCTTAACGTGATCAGTGATTGATACAAATAGTGCAATAATGGCTCCTACGAAGCCTTGTTTCCCTGGTAAATCATGAGCATGAAATTAACGTTTTAATCATATTCTACATATGAATCATTTAGCAAGGTCAGTTTCGATTCTGAATGTCAGTATAATTGTTGCAAGGACAGTTGTCCTTAACGTGATCAGTGATTGATACAAAAAGTGCAACAATGGCTCCTACGAAGCACAAAGTAGATAATATACAGAGACACCACTTAGTACAAGAAAATGGTATCACCCTAAAACTGGTTAATCAACTGGCTATATTGCTTTCCTTCTATTTTACGATAGATGACACTAGTGAGAACACAAATAACACGATACTTATTGCCATCTAGTGAGACACTTAGAATACGGTTATCGCTTGTTGTTGTTAGATGGCGCTTCGTTATAGCCTACTCACGGACGTTCGTGGATGCGTAATCAATCGAAGTTTCGTATGTCAGTAACAGTACATTAAAATCTCTTTATTCACGGTCGCGGGGTTTAACGTTCCAAAATATGCCGCGAATATAGAAACCATGAATATGGAATGGTAATTAGTATGGAATCTTAGGGGATGCGTTACAAGTTACAAAATAAAACGAATATTTATAAAAATAAAATCAATTTGAGCTGTAGCATTATAAATTTGCCATTAAGAGTAAGGCTCCTTTCCATAGATCGATCAGCTTTCATGATTACAAAGTTAATTTGCGTATAAACCTTCACTCAGACTTTTTAAATTTAATGTATTCCTTACCAAGCGGACCTATGAGTAGTTCGATCCTCCTCGATGTACTACGAACGTAGAACTACTATTACCACGATTAATAATATTCTTTTTTAACTTGCTTTTGTATTGTGACGGTAAGGTTTGTTTTAATTGACATTAGTCCACTTGGTCAAATCTTTCATGAAAGCCGCCTGGGCATATACCAGAACTCAAATAATGCCGCTACTTTAATAAAAGACTGAATCTCTTTCTATTTACTGTTTTCATCCTCGAATAATGAAAATTTTAGCCGCGAATACAGGAACTGTGTTGCAATTTTTTCTTCCTCGGATAAGGAAACCGTGTATGGGGAACTTTTACTGTATTGACGGAACATTGCGAACGATTTTAGGAAACCACTTTCTTAGTTTTTCTAACTATGTATTTTTTACTTACGTTTGGCTCAGGTTTACGAACGTGTCGCGTATTATACCTATTTGGAAAATTGTTTTTTTGTTTCAAATGAAACGAAAAAGAACACTTTCTAGTTTATTCCTTTGTTATCAGGTCAGGGCCAGGTGACGTGATCCTGGAGAAATTGAGGGAAATAAAATATTAGAGGCACACCTATCGAGATTTAGGTATTTTAAATAGTAACTGGTGCGGTTGTTACTGAAAACACCAGTGGCCGTAATAGGTATGGTTGCATTTTATTGATGGACAGAACATTTGTCACTATCACATGTTCGTACATACCTACTTTTCAGTGACTGAGAGTTATTTTATTCGTCGATAAAATGTCGACCATCTTAAAGGGTTTCAGGATTTCATGATTGGGCCTACTAATGTACTTCCGATTGGTCTAACATAGCACAGTGTTTTATGGAACAAAAAAAATGTACACAATACAAATTGAGGTTTTTACATAAATATATTATTTATACCCTAAAAAAGCATGAGATCAATTCCCAGAAGTCTAACTCCAATACTTTTTGAGAAAAAAAATCATGAACTTATCGTGACCTTTGACCTATGAAATCTAAAATATTTTTTTATAAAATGAATAGAAAGTGAATAGAATAGTAGTTTATGAAACTGGTACATAATGAGGGGTGTAAAACCTAGTTATGTGCAGTTTCATACACTACTTTATCTAATCTCATACATTGAATATATCAAATAAAAGATAGAGATTGATACAGTTTATTTATTGGTTATTGTAAGTGTTAACATTTTGTATATTACAATGACTTTACTGGTAGTAGATTAAGAGTGACTGCTGCCGCAGTCTCTAAAATATCGGGCGGCGTTAAATTTTCTTCACTTTCAGTATCAGATATTTTAATAAACAATAATAATTATCCAGAGAAACACAACAAAGAATTGCAAGAAAACGTATTATGGCGCCAAAATTTCCGGTATCACCGCGCATGCGCCAAAGCGCGCTCAGCCACAGATAAAAAATGAAAAAAATGAAATACCTAGTGCTATACGAATTGGCGCAGTATTATATCAATGGTCTGTAATCGAAACGTAATGAAAAAAAAAATATATTATAACATTATTTTGTTAGACAAATAGTGTTGTAATATTTTTTTTTAATTTCATTACGATATACTATTTGTAAAGTTCGTCAATATAAACTCGTTTTGAGTTTAATATTTTGAATTTTACGATGTGAGAGTAGATAAAAGAATATATATTTTAATAAATATGAGTGAATCGGACATAATCACACGCATATAAACGCGTTTCTTTAGCTTAAAAATCCATTGGTTTGGGAGCAGCATTTTTTTATTTCGTATTTATTATTTTTTCTCCCTAAAAACGAAAAAGTGGAACCTACAACTTAAATAGAAATATACATAAATGAGCCACGTCCCACTATTGCGGCGATTAGAAGATATTCATTTTTAAATTTTTATGCTAGGGTTGTCACCGAACTTGATCTCGACGAAAATTTTTAAAATATTAATATGTGTATTATTTTTGAACGAGAACATCGATTTTCGTTTTCGGGTCTGGGTGTTAACTGTTAATTGTTTACTTTGTGTGTTTCGGAGACCCAATTAGACACCAGTTCATGCCTGCTTACTTCTAAGTTTTTTTGTTACAAAAATAGGTACATACCAGTTAACCGATTTTTGCCCACGACTTTGCACTATGCTTTCTTTTTCTGATCGAAAGCAATTTTTTTTAAAGATGCGATCTGATTAGATTGATTTGTATGAGAAGTTACTTTTTCGCGGGGTCACAGACCCATGGCACAGTATTGCCTGAGCAGGGGCTTACCCAACCTACTGGGGGCCATAGCCAAAGACTATACCTCACCGGGCCCATCTCAGCCACTGGTAAAATGATTAAAGCCTTCGCCATTAGTATTTTTTCGAGCGATGTAGAAAGGCACAATAAGCCTACTTCTAAAGCGGCAAAGCCACAACCTTATACGCCTAAAGAAGCTCTTAATATGATAATAGATAAACAGTTAAGTGACATGTAAACAAATAAGGGCAGATCTTAATAGGAGAGGATACCCAGCCTATCCACCTCATTACAAGGCGACTGAGTCCTGAAATAAATTCTGGCGTCAAGTTAAAGTAGACGTGGTGTACAAAAAAGGTGCCGGCAGGTGATGAGATTTACCTAGATCGATTTTAAATGTGAATGAATTTCTAAATCTAAAATTTCATCACAATCGTTAGACCCGTTTCCGAGAAACCAATTACATACCAACATATTTATATAGGTACATGCAAGAATTGCTCGTTTAAAGTATAGGATGTGTGTATATGTGTTAAATTATTTCAATCAACGTAGTTTATTTTTTCGACCATTTGGCGTGTAAGGTACAAAATTAAAGATGTGGTCGAACATACATAAAGTATTCCTACATTATCACATCTACATTAGGTAGGTAGTATATGTAAGTATATTGTATTCGTCTATAAGTGTTGTAAATTTATTCAATTCATTGACGGTATCAATTGACAAACAAAAAATGAAACATTTTCATTTAACACATAGTTGATCTTTGTGACAACCCCAGATCATGAAAGTTGACCTTTATGTAAATTCTATCACAACTTCTTAAAACCGCAAAAGTGGGATTTGGTTTATAGAACCTTTCTATACTAAATCCAGGTTCCACTTTTGCCGATTATTGGAGAAAAAAAAATAAAATCAAAATTTAAAAAAATACGTATTACTTAGAAAGTGGGACACTTATGAATAAAATAAAATTGCGACTTTTGCCTTCAATAATTCATTATCAAGTGGCAAATATCTCAGGGACAGATATGGAATCTTTTTGGATAGAAGAGAGATGGAAGTCTTTTGAAGAAAACTTTACTACTTCATATACTTTTTTTAATGAAAAAAGTGATTTGGAAAAAGAACTCTTGCCTTTATTAGGGTACAAATAATCGACTTATGCAAAAACCTTAAGGTGTAAATTATTTTGTTTCCATTAAACACGCCATCTAGCGTTACAATTGCAAAATACTTCGTAAGCCTCATAGCTGAAAAGTAGTCACATGTAGCCTATACTTTCGTATTCTCAATTGATTATTTATGGTGTTTCTTATCTTCTAATTTAGGAGTCGAATTAAGGTTGATGTGAAGTTGTATATATAAAATATGCTAGTCTTTATTTTAATCTCAATATTTCTACTTAATTCGTCTTATTTCTAAACATGTGAAATGTTATAATTTACAAATGTTAATGGTAGTGACATCTATTGCGGTTTTTTAGAATTAAAAATCTCTTGTATGAAATGGTACCCCATGCTACGAAGCCATGTTTCCCTGGTAAATCATGAGCATGAAATTTACGTTTTAATCATATTCTACATATGGATCATTTAGCAATGTCAGTTTTAATTCTGAATGTCAGTATTAATGTTGTTGCAAGGATAGTTGTCCTTAACGTGATCAGTGATTGATACAAAGAGTGCAATAATGGCTCCTACGAAGCCATGTTTCCCTGGTAAATCATGAGCATGAAATTTACGTTTTAATTATATTTTACATATGGATCATTTAGCAAGGTCAGTTTTAATTCTGAATGTCAGTAATTAATGTTGCAAGGACAGTTGTCCTTAACGTGATCAGTGATTGATACAAAGAGTGCAACAATAGCTCCTACGAAGCCATGGTTCCCTGGTAAATCATGAGCATGAAATTAACGTTTTAATCATATTTTACATATGGATCATTTAGCAAGGTCAGTTTTAGTTCTGAATGTCAGTATTAATGTTGCAAGGACAGTTGTCCTTAACGTGATCAGTGATTGATACAAAAAGTGCAATAATGGTTCCTACGAAGCCATGTTTCCCTGGTAAATCATGAGCATGAAATTAACGTTTTAATCATATTCTACATATGGATCATTTAGCAAGGTCAGTTGTAATTCTGAATGTCAGTATTAATGTTGCAAGGACAGTTGTCCTTAACGTGATCAGTGATTGATACAAATAGTGCAATAATGGCTCCTACGAAACCATGTTTCCCTGGTAAATGATGAGCATGAATCATTTAGTAAGGTCAGTTTTAGTTCTGAATGTCAGTCAGTATTAATGTTGCAAGGACAGTTGTCCTTAACGTGATCAGTGATTGATACAAAGAGTGCAATAATGGCTCCTACGAAGCCATGTTTCCCTGGTAAATCATGAGCATGAAATTATCGTTTTAATCATATTCTACATATGGATCATTAAGCAAGGTCAGTTGGAATTCTGAATGGTAGTATAATTGTTGCAAGGACAGTTGTCCTTAACGTGATCAGTGATTGATACAAAGAGTGCAATAATGGCTCCTACGAAGCCATGTTTCCCTGGTAAATCATGAGCATGAAATTATCGTTTTAATCATATTCTACATATGGATCATTAAGCAAGGTCAGTTGTAATTCTGAATGTTAGTATAATTGTTGCAAAGACAGTTGTCCTTAACGTGATCAGTGATTGATACAAAAAGTGCAACAATGGCTCCTACGAAGCCATGTTTCCCTGGTAAATCATGAGCATGAAATTAACGTTTTAATCATATTCTACATACGGATCATTAGGCAAGGTCAGTTTTAATTCTGAATGTCAGTATTAATGTTGCAAGGACAGTTGTCCTTAACGTGATCAGTGATTGATACAAAGAGTGCAATAATGGCTCCTACGAAGCCATGTTTCCCTGGTAAATCATGAGCATGAAATTTACGTTTTAATCATATTTTACATATGAATCATTTAGCAAGGTCAGTTTCGATTCTGAATGTCAGTATAATTGTTGCAAGGACAGTTGTCCTTAACGTGATCAGTGATTGATACAAATAGTGCAATAATGGCTCCTACGAAGCCATGTTTCCCTGGTAAATCATGAGCATGAAATTAACGTTTTAATCATATTCTACATATGGATCATTAAGCAAGGTCAGTTGTAATTCTGAATGTCAGTATAATTGTTGCAAGGACAGTTGTCCTTAACGTGATCAGTGATTGATACAAATAGTGCAATAATGGCTCCTACGAAGCCATGTTTCCCTGGTAAATCATGAGCATGAAATTAACGTTTTAATCATATTCTACATATGGATCATTAAGCAAGGTCAGTTGTAATTCTGAATGTCAGTATAATTGTTGCAAGTACAGTTGTCCTTAACGTGATCAGTGATTGATACAAATAGTGCAATAATGGCTCCTACGAAGCCATGTTTCCCTGGTAAATCATGAGCATGAAATTAACGTTTTAATCATATTCTACATATGGATCATTAAGCAAGGTCAGTTGTAATTCTGAATGTTAGTATAATTGTTGCAAGGACAGTTGTCCTTAACGTGATCAGTGATTGATACAAATAGTGCAATAATGGCTCCTACGAAGCCATGTTTCCCTGGTAAATCATGAGCATGAAATTAACGTTTTAATCATATTCTACATATGGATCATTTGGCAAGGTCAGTTGTTATTCTGAATGTCAGTATTAATGTTGCAAGGACAGTTAGTTGTCCTTAACGTGATCAGTGATTGATACAAAAAGTGCAATAATGGCTCAAACGAAACCATGTTTCCCTGGTAAATCATGAGCATGAATCATTTAGCAAGGTCAGTTTTAGTTCTGATGTCAAGTATTAATGTTTCCCTGGTAAATCATGAGCATGAATCATTTAGCAAGGTCAGTTTTAGTTCTGAATGTCAGTATTAATATTGCAAGGACAGTTGTCCTTAACGTGATCAGTGATTGATACAAAGAGTGCAATAATGGCTCCTACGAAGCCATGTTTCCCTGGTAAATCATGAGCATGAAATTATCGTTTTAATCATATTCTACATATGGATCATTAAGCAAGGTCAGTTGTAATTCTGAATGTTAGTATAATTGTTGCAAGGACAGTTGTCCTTAACGTGATCAGTGGTTGATACAAAAAGTGCAACAATGGCTCCTACGAAGCCATGTTTCCCTGGTAAATCATGAGCATGAAATTAACGTTTTAATCATATTCTACATACGGATCATTAGGCAAGGTCAGTTTTAATTCTGAATGTCAGTATGAATGTTGCAAGGACAGTTGTCCTTAACGTGATCAGTGATTGATACAAAAAGTGCAATAATGGCTCCTACGAAGCCATGTTTCCCTGGTAAATCATGAGCATGAAATTTACGTTTTAATCATATTTTACATATGAATCATTTAGCAAGGTCAGTTTCGATTCTGAATGTCAGTATAATTGTTGCAAGGACAGTTGTCCTTAACGTGATCAGAGATTGATACAAATAGTGCAATAATGGCTCCTACGAAGCCATGTTTCCCTGGTAAATCATGAGCATGAAATTAACGTTTTAATCATATTCTACATATGGATCATTAAGCAAGGTCAGTTGTAATTCTGAATGTCAGTATAATTGTTGCAAGTACAGTTGTCCTTAACGTGATCAGTGATTGATACAAATAGTGCAATAATGGCTCCTACGAAGCCATGTTTCCCTGGTAAATCATGAGCATGAAATTAACGTTTTAATCATATTCTACATATGGATCATTAAGCAAGGTCAGTTGTAATTCTGAATGTTAGTATAATTGTTGCAAGGACAGTTGTCCTTAACGTGATCAGTGATTGATACAAATAGTGCAATAATGGCTCCTACGAAGCCATGTTTCCCTGGTAAATCATGAGCATGAAATTAACGTTTTAATCATATTCTACATATGGATCATTTAGCAAGGTCAGTTGTTATTCTGAATGTCAGTATTAATGTTGCAAGGACAGTTAGTTGTCCTTAACGTGATCAGTGATTGATACAAATAGTGCAATAATGGCTCCTACGAAAACATGTTTCCCTGGTAAATCATGAGCATGAATCATTTAGCAAGGTCAGTTTTAGTTCTGAATGTCAGTATTAATGTTGCAAGGACAGTTGTCCTTAACGTGATCAGTGATTGATACAAAGAGTGCAATAATGGCTCCTACGAAGCCATGTTTCCCTGGTAAATCATGAGCATGAAATTAACGTTTTAATCATATTCTACGTATGGATCATCTAGCAAGGTCAGTTGTTATTCTGAATGTTCAGTATTAATGTTGCAAGGACAGTTAGTTGTCCTTAACGTGATCAGTGATTGATACAAATAGTGCAATAATGGCTCCTACGAAACCATGTTTCCCTGGTAAATCATGAGCATGAATCATTTAGCAAGGTCAGTTTTAGTTCTGAATGTCAGTATTAATGTTGCAAGGACAGTTGTCCTTAACGTGATCAGTGATTGATACAAAGAGTGCAATAATGGCTCCTACGAAGCCATGTTTCCCTGGTAAATCCATATTCTACGTATGGATCATTTAGCAAGGTCCGTTTTAATTCTGAATGTCAGTATTAATGTTGCAAGGACAGTTGTCCTTAACGTGATCAGTGATTGATACAAATAGTGCAATAATGGCTCCTACGAAACCATGTTTCCCTGGTAAATGATGAGCATGAATCATTTAGCAAGGTCAGTTTTAGTTCTGAATGTCAGTATTAATGTTGCAAGGACAGTTGTCCTTAACGTGATCAGTGATTGATACAAAGAGTGCAATAATGGCTCCTACGAAGCCATGTTTCCCTGGTAAATCATGAGCATGAAATTAACGTTTTAATCATATTCCACATATGGATCATTAAGCAAGGTCAGTTGTAATTCTGAATGTCAGTATTATTGTTGCAAGGACAGTTGTCCTTAACGTGATCAATGATTGATACAAAGAGTGCAACAATAGCTCCTACGAAGCCATGGTTCCCTGGTAAATCATGAGCATGAAATTTACGTTTTAATCATATTCCACATATGGATCATTAAGCAAGGTCAGTTGTTATTCTGAATGTCAGTATTATTGTTGCAAGGACAGTTGTCCTTAACGTGATCAGTGATTGATACAAATAGTGCAATAATGGCTCCTACGAAGCCATGTTTCCCTGGTAAATCATGAGCATGAAATTTACGTTTTAATCATATTTTACATATGAATCATTTAGCAAGGTCAGTTTCGATTCTGAATGTCAGTATAATTGTTGCAAGGACAGTTGTCCTTAACGTGATCAGTGATTGATACAAATAGTGCAATAATGGCTCCTACGAAGCCTTGTTTCCCTGGTAAATCATGAGCATGAAATTAACGTTTTAATCATATTCTACATATGAATCATTTAGCAAGGTCAGTTTCGATTCTGAATGTCAGTATAATTGTTGCAAGGACAGTTGTCCTTAACGTGATCAGTGATTGATACAAAAAGTGCAACAATGGCTCCTACGAAGCACAAAGTAGATAATATACAGAGACACCACTTAGTACAAGAAAATGGTATCACCCTAAAACTGGTTAATCAACTGGCTATATTGCTTTCCTTCTATTTTACGATAGATGACACTAGTGAGAACACAAATAACACGATACTTATTGCCATCTAGTGAGACACTTAGAATACGGTTATCGCTTGTTGTTGTTAGATGGCGCTTCGTTATAGCCTACTCACGGACGTTCGTGGATGCGTAATCAATCGAAGTTTCGTATGTCAGTAACAGTACATTAAAATCTCTTTATTCACGGTCGCGGGGTTTAACGTTCCAAAATATGCCGCGAATATAGAAACCATGAATATGGAATGGTAATTAGTATGGAATCTTAGGGGATGCGTTACAAGTTACAAAATAAAACGAATATTTATAAAAATAAAATCAATTTGAGCTGTAGCATTATAAATTTGCCATTAAGAGTAAGGCTCCTTTCCATAGATCGATCAGCTTTCATGATTACAAAGTTAATTTGCGTATAAACCTTCACTCAGACTTTTTAAATTTAATGTATTCCTTACCAAGCGGACCTATGAGTAGTTCGATCCTCCTCGATGTACTACGAACGTAGAACTACTATTACCACGATTAATAATATTCTTTTTTAACTTGCTTTTGTATTGTGACGGTAAGGTTTGTTTTAATTGACATTAGTCCACTTGGTCAAATCTTTCATGAAAGCCGCCTGGGCATATACCAGAACTCAAATAATGCCGCTACTTTAATAAAAGACTGAATCTCTTTCTATTTACTGTTTTCATCCTCGAATAATGAAAATTTTAGCCGCGAATACAGGAACTGTGTTGCAATTTTTTCTTCCTCGGATAAGGAAACCGTGTATGGGGAACTTTTACTGTATTGACGGAACATTGCGAACGATTTTAGGAAACCACTTTCTTAGTTTTTCTAACTATGTATTTTTTACTTACGTTTGGCTCAGGTTTACGAACGTGTCGCGTATTATACCTATTTGGAAAATTGTTTTTTTGTTTCAAATGAAACGAAAAAGAACACTTTCTAGTTTATTCCTTTGTTATCAGGTCAGGGCCAGGTGACGTGATCCTGGAGAAATTGAGGGAAATAAAATATTAGAGGCACACCTATCGAGATTTAGGTATTTTAAATAGTAACTGGTGCGGTTGTTACTGAAAACACCAGTGGCCGTAATAGGTATGGTTGCATTTTATTGATGGACAGAACATTTGTCACTATCACATGTTCGTACATACCTACTTTTCAGTGACTGAGAGTTATTTTATTCGTCGATAAAATGTCGACCATCTTAAAGGGTTTCAGGATTTCATGATTGGGCCTACTAATGTACTTCCGATTGGTCTAACATAGCACAGTGTTTTATGGAACAAAAAAAATGTACACAATACAAATTGAGGTTTTTACATAAATATATTATTTATACCCTAAAAAAGCATGAGATCAATTCCCAGAAGTCTAACTCCAATACTTTTTGAGAAAAAAAATCATGAACTTATCGTGACCTTTGACCTATGAAATCTAAAATATTTTTTTATAAAATGAATAGAAAGTGAATAGAATAGTAGTTTATGAAACTGGTACATAATGAGGGGTGTAAAACCTAGTTATGTGCAGTTTCATACACTACTTTATCTAATCTCATACATTGAATATATCAAATAAAAGATAGAGATTGATACAGTTTATTTATTGGTTATTGTAAGTGTTAACATTTTGTATATTACAATGACTTTACTGGTAGTAGATTAAGAGTGACTGCTGCCGCAGTCTCTAAAATATCGGGCGGCGTTAAATTTTCTTCACTTTCAGTATCAGATATTTTAATAAACAATAATAATTATCCAGAGAAACACAACAAAGAATTGCAAGAAAACGTATTATGGCGCCAAAATTTCCGGTATCACCGCGCATGCGCCAAAGCGCGCTCAGCCACAGATAAAAAATGAAAAAAATGAAATACCTAGTGCTATACGAATTGGCGCAGTATTATATCAATGGTCTGTAATCGAAACGTAATGAAAAAAAAAATATATTATAACATTATTTTGTTAGACAAATAGTGTTGTAATATTTTTTTTTAATTTCATTACGATATACTATTTGTAAAGTTCGTCAATATAAACTCGTTTTGAGTTTAATATTTTGAATTTTACGATGTGAGAGTAGATAAAAGAATATATATTTTAATAAATATGAGTGAATCGGACATAATCACACGCATATAAACGCGTTTCTTTAGCTTAAAAATCCATTGGTTTGGGAGCAGCATTTTTTTATTTCGTATTTATTATTTTTTCTCCCTAAAAACGAAAAAGTGGAACCTACAACTTAAATAGAAATATACATAAATGAGCCACGTCCCACTATTGCGGCGATTAGAAGATATTCATTTTTAAATTTTTATGCTAGGGTTGTCACCGAACTTGATCTCGACGAAAATTTTTAAAATATTAATATGTGTATTATTTTTGAACGAGAACATCGATTTTCGTTTTCGGGTCTGGGTGTTAACTGTTAATTGTTTACTTTGTGTGTTTCGGAGACCCAATTAGACACCAGTTCATGCCTGCTTACTTCTAAGTTTTTTTGTTACAAAAATAGGTACATACCAGTTAACCGATTTTTGCCCACGACTTTGCACTATGCTTTCTTTTTCTGATCGAAAGCAATTTTTTTTAAAGATGCGATCTGATTAGATTGATTTGTATGAGAAGTTACTTTTTCGCGGGGTCACAGACCCATGGCACAGTATTGCCTGAGCAGGGGCTTACCCAACCTACTGGGGGCCATAGCCAAAGACTATACCTCACCGGGCCCATCTCAGCCACTGGTAAAATGATTAAAGCCTTCGCCATTAGTATTTTTTCGAGCGATGTAGAAAAGCACAATAAGCCTACTTCTAAAGCGGCAAAGCCACAACCTTATACGCCTAAAGAAGCTCTTAATATGATAATAGATAAACAGTTAAGTGACATGTAAACAAATAAGGGCAGATCTTAATAGGAGAGGATACCCAGCCTATCCACCTCATTACAAGGCGACTGAGTCCTGAAATAAATTCTGGCGTCAAGTTAAAGTAGACGTGGTGTACAAAAAAGGTGCCGGCAGGTGATGAGATTTACCTAGATCGATTTTAAATGTGAATGAATTTCTAAATCTAAAATTTCATCACAATCGTTAGACCCGTTTCCGAGAAACCAATTACATACCAACATATTTATATAGGTACATGCAAGAATTGCTCGTTTAAAGTATAGGATGTGTGTATATGTGTTAAATTATTTCAATCAACGTAGTTTATTTTTTCGACCATTTGGCGTGTAAGGTACAAAATTAAAGATGTGGTCGAACATACATAAAGTATTCCTACATTATCACATCTACATTAGGTAGGTAGTATATGTAAGTATATTGTATTCGTCTATAAGTGTTGTAAATTTATTCAATTCATTGACGGTATCAATTGACAAACAAAAAATGAAACATTTTCATTTAACACATAGTTGATCTTTGTGACAACCCCAGATCATGAAAGTTGACCTTTATGTAAATTCTATCACAACTTCTTAAAACCGCAAAAGTGGGATTTGGTTTATAGAACCTTTCTATACTAAATCCAGGTTCCACTTTTGCCGATTATTGGAGAAAAAAAAATAAAATCAAAATTTAAAAAAATACGTATTACTTAGAAAGTGGGACACTTATGAATAAAATAAAATTGCGACTTTTGCCTTCAATAATTCATTATCAAGTGGCAAATATCTCAGGGACAGATATGGAATCTTTTTGGATAGAAGAGAGATGGAAGTCTTTTGAAGAAAACTTTACTACTTCATATACTTTTTTTAATGAAAAAAGTGATTTGGAAAAAGAACTCTTGCCTTTATTAGGGTACAAATAATCGATTTATGCAAAAACCTTAAGGTGTAAATTATTTTGTTTCCATTAAACACGCCATCTAGCGTTACAATTGCAAAACACTTCGTAAGCCTCATAGCTGAAAAGTAGTCACATGTAGCCTATACTTTCGTATTCTCAATTGATTATTTATGGTGTTTCTTATCTTCTAATTTAGGAGTCGAATTAAGGTTGATGTGAAGTTGTATATATAAAATATGCTAGTCTTTATTTTAATCTCAATATTTCTACTTAATTCGTCTTATTTCTAAACATGTGAAATGTTATAATTTACAAATGTTAATGGTAGTGACATCTATTGCGGTTTTTTAGAATTAAAAATCTCTTGTATGAAATGGTACCCCATGCTACGAAGCCATGTTTCCCTGGTAAATCATGAGCATGAAATTAACGTTTTAATCATATTCTACTTATGGATTATTAAGCAAGGTCAGTTGTCATTCTGAATGTCAGTATAATTGTTGCAAGGACAGTTGTCCTTAACGTGATCAGTGATTGATACAAAGAGTGCAATAATGGCTCCTACGAAGTCATGTTTCCCTGGTAAATCATGAGCATGAAATTAACGTTTTAATCATATTTTACATATGGATCATTTAGCAAGGTCAGTTTTAATTCTGAATGTCAGTATTAATGTTGCAAGGACAGTTGTCCTTAACGTGATCAATGATTGATACAAAGAGTGCAATAATGGCTCCTACGAAGTCATGTTTCCCTGGTAAATCATGAGCATGAAATTAACGTTTTAATCATATTTTACATATGGATCATTTAGCAAGGTCAGTTTTAATTCTGAATGTCAGTATTAATGTTGCAAGGACAGTTGTCCTTAACGTGATCAGTGATTGATACAAAGAGTGCAATAATGGCTCCTACGAAGTCATGTTTCCCTGGTAAATCATGAGCATGAAATTTACGTTTTAATCATATTTTACATATGGATCAATTAGCCAGGTCAGTTTTAATTCTGAATGTCAGTATTAATGTTGCAAGGACAGTTGTCCTTAACGTGATCAGTGATTGATACAAAGAGTGCAATAATGGCTCCTACGAAGTCATGTTTCCCTGGTAAATCATGTGCATGAAATTTACGTTTTAATCATATTTTACACATGGATAAATGAGCAAGGTCAGTTTTAATTCTCAATGTCAGTATTAATGTTGCAAGGACAGTTGTCCTTAACGTGATCAGTGATTGATACAAAGAGTGCAATAATGGCTCCTACGAAGTCATGTTTCCCTGGTAAATCATGAGCATGAAATTTACGTTTTAATCATATTTTACACATGGATAAATGAGCAAGGTCAGTTTTAATTCTGAATGTCAGTATCAATGTTGCAAGGACAGTTGTCCTTAACGTGATCAGTGATTGATACAAAGAGTGCAATAATGGCTCCTACGAAGTCATGTTTTCCTGGTAAATCATGAGCATGAAATTTACGTTTTAATCATATTTTACATATGGATCAATTAGCAAGGTCAGTTTTAATTCTGAATGTCAGTATTAATGTTGCAAGGACAGTTGTCCTTAACGTGATCAGTGATTGATACAAAGAGTGCAATAATGGCTCCTACGAAGTCATGTTTCCCTGGTAAATCATGAGCATGAAATTGACGTTTTAATCATATTTTACATATGGATCTATTAGCAAGGTCAGTTTTAATTCTGAATGTCAGTATTAATGTTGCAAGGACAGTTGTCCTTAACGTGATCAGTGATTGATACAAAGAGTGCAATAATTGCTCCTATGAAGCCATGTTTCCCTGGTAAATCATGAGCATGAAATTTACGTTTTAATCATATTTTACACATGGATCAATGAGCAAGGTCAGTTTTAATTCTGAATGTCAGTATTAATGTTGCAAGGACAGTTGTCCTTAACGTGATCAGTGATTGATACAAAGAGTGCAATAATGGCTCCTACGAAGTCATGTTTCCCTGGTAAATCATGAGCATGAAATTTACGTTTTAATCATATTTTACACATGGATCAATTAGCAAGGTCAGTTTTAATTCTGAATGTAAGTATTAATGTTGCAAGGACAGTTGTCCTTAACGTGATCAGTGATTGACACAAAGAGTGCAATAATGGCTCCTACGAAGTCATGTTACCCTGGTAAATCATGAGCATGAAATTGACGTTTTAATCATATTTTACATATGGATCAATTAGCAAGGTCAGTTTTAATTCTAAATGTCAGTATTAATGTTGCAAGGACAGTTGTCCTTAACGTGATCAGTGATTGATACAAAGAGTGCAATAATGGCTCCTACGAAGTCATGTTTCCCTGGTAAATCATGATCATGAAATTTACGTTTTAATCATATTTTACATATGGATCAATTAGCAAGGTCAGTTTTAATTCTGAATGTCAGTATCAATGTTGCAAGGACAGTTGTCCTTAACGTGATCAGTGATTGATACAAAGAGTGCAATAATGGCTCCTACGAAGTCATGTTTCCCTGGTAAATCATGAGCATGAAATTTACGTTTTAATCATATTTTACACATGGATCAATGAGCAAGGTCAGTTTTAATTCTGAATATCAGTATTAATGTTGCAAGGACAGTTGTACTTAACGTGATCAGTGATTGATACAAAGAGTGCAATAATGGCTCCTACGAAGTCATGTTTCCCTGGTAAATCATGAGCATGAAATTTACTTTTTAATCATATTTTACATATGGATCAATTAGCAAGGTCAGTTTTAATTCTGAATGTCAGTATTAATGTTGCAAGGACAGTTGTCCTTAACGTGATCAGTGATTGATACAAAGAGTGCAATAATTGCTCCTATGAAGCCATGTTTCCCTGGTATATCATGAGCATGAAATTTACGTTTTAATTATATTTTACATATGGATCATTTAGCAAGGTGAGTTTTAATTCTGAATGTCTGTATTAATGTTGCAAGGACAGTTGTCCTTAACGTGATCAGTGATTGATACAAAGAGTGCAATAATGGCTCCTACGAAGCCATGTTTCCCTGGTAAATCATGAGCATGAAATTAACGTTTTAATCATATTTATTTATTTATTTATTTAATCAGTACTGCCACATGGTACATATTAATACATTGTTAATTAAATATACATTGTTTTTTGTCCGATATGCACCACAGTTAAGGCGTACATAACATTCATTATATTACACAATCATCATCAGAAATATAAACAAAAATATAAAAAAGAATGAATTAAAAAGTTAATAATAAAATTAAAAATTCATGAGACATTATTGGGAAACAAATTACAAATATCATCATAAAAAAATAAAGCACATTACATTAAAAAAAATACAGTTACACACAAAATTCTTATGAAAATAAATAAAACACAATGATTAACACAAAGCATGACTAGTCAAAGCTATTCAAAATTTTTTTCTTAAATAGATTAAAATTTTTTCACCATAACAGTATCTTCGGGAATGTCTTTATAAATAAATGAACCCAGAACAAGCGTTTTGCAAACATAAAGAAGCCAAGTTCACACACTGCACGTAAAAGAGTTCGACCTCAGTAATGTCTTAATATTTATAGGAGATAACACTTGTCCACAACAATCACCGCTAAAATCATTGAACTACATATAACAACAATACGATTAAACACGAAGATGCTACTTTTTTAATCAAATTGAAATGCACAGACGATGTGATTATGACAGCAGCGCCATCTATGTGATGGATACATATACTACATATGGATCATTTAGCAAGGTCCGTTTTAATTCTGAATGTCAGTATTAATGTTGCAAGGACAGTTGTCCTTAACGTGATCAGTGATTGATACAAAGAGTGCAATAATGTCTCCTACGAAGTCATGTTTCCCTGGTAAATCATGAGCATGAAATTTACGTTTTAATCATATTTTACACATGGATCAATTAGCAAGGTCAGTTTTAATTCTGAATTGCAAGGACAGTTGTCCTTAACGTGATCAGTGATTGATACAAAGAGTGCAATAATGGCTCCTACGAAGTCATGTTTCCCTGGTAAATCATGAGCATGAAATTTACGTTTTAATCATATTTTACACATGGATCAATGAGCAAGGTCAGTTTTGATTCTGAATGTCAGTATTAATGTTGCAAGGACAGTTGTCCTTAACGTGATCAGTGATTGATACAAAGAGTGCAATAATGGCTCCTACGAAGTCATGTTTCCCTGGTAAATCATGAGCATGAAATTTACGTTTTAATCATATTTTACACATGGATCAATTAGCAAGGTCAGTTTTAATTCTGAATATCAGTATTAATGTTGCAAGGACAGTTGTCCTTAACGTGATCAGTGATTGATACAGAGTGCAATAATGGCTCCTACGAAGTCATGTTTCCCTGGTAAATCATGAGCATGAAATTAACGTTTTAATCATATTCTACATATGGATCATTTAGCAAGGTCCGTTTTAATTCTGAATGTCAGTATTAATGTTGTAAGGACAGTTGACCTTAACGTGATCAGTGATTGATACAAAGAGTGCAATAATGTCTCCTACGAAGTCATGTTTCCCTGGTAAATCATGAGCATGAAATTTACGTTTTAATCATATTTTACACATGGATCAATTAGCAAGGTCAGTTTTAATTCTGAATTGCAAGGACAGTTGTCCTTAACGTGATCAGTGATTGATACAAAGAGTGCAATAATGGCTCCTACGAAGTCATGTTTCCCTGGTAAATCATGAGCATGAAATTTACGTTTTAATCATATTTTACACATGGATCAATGAGCAAGGTCAGTTTTGATTCTGAATGTCAGTATTAATGTTGCAAGGACAGTTGTCCTTAACGTGATCAGTGATTGATACAAGGAGTGCAATAATGGCTCCTACGAAGTCATGTTTCCCTGGTAAATCATGAGCATGAAATTTACGTTTTAATCATATTTTACACATGGATCAATTAGCAAGGTCAGTTTTAATTCTGAATATCAGTATTAATGTTGCAAGGACAGTTGTCCTTAACGTGATCAGTGATTGATACAGAGTGCAATAATGGCTCCTACGAAGTCATGTTTCCCTGGTAAATCATGAGCATGAAATTTACGTTTTAATCATATTTTACACATGGATCAATGAGCAAGGTCAGTTTTGATTCTGAATGTCAGTATTAATGTTGCAAGGACAGTTGTCCTTAACGTGATCAGTGATTGATACAAAGAGTGCAATAATGGCTCCTACGAAGTCATGTTTCCCTGGTAAATCATGAGCATGAAATTTACGTTTTAATCATATTTTACACATGGATCAATTAGCAAGGTCAGTTTTAATTCTGAATATCAGTATTAATGTTGCAAGGACAGTTGTCCTTAACGTGATCAGTGATTGATACAGAGTGCAATAATGGCTCCTACGAAGTCATGTTTCCCTGGTAAATCATGAGCATGAAATTAACGTTTTAATCATATTCTACATATGGATCATTTAGCAAGGTCCGTTTTAATTCTGAATGTCAGTATTAATGTTGTAAGGACAGTTGACCTTAACGTGATCAGTGATTGATACAAAGAGTGCAATAATGGCTCCTACGAAGTCATGTTTCCCTGGTAAATCATGAGCATTAAATTTACGTTTTAATCATATTTTACACATGGATCAATTAGCAAGGTCAGTTTTAATTCTGAATTGCAAGGACAGTTGTCCTTAACGTGATCAGTGATTGATACAAAGAGTGCAATAATGGCTCCTACGAAGTCATGTTTCCCTGGTAAATCATGAGCATGAAATTTACGTTTTAATCATATTTTACACATGGATCAATTAGCAAGGTCAGTTTTAATTCTGAATGTCAGTATTAATGTTGCAAGGGCAGTTGTCCTTAACGTGATCAGTGATTGATACAAAGAGTGCAATAATGGCCCTACGAAGTCATGTTTCCCTGGTAAATCATGAGCATGAAATTTACGTTTTAATCATATTTTACACATGGATCAATGAGCAAGGTCAGTTTTAATTCTGAATGTCAGTATTAATGTTGCAAGGACAGTTGTCCTTAACGTGATCAGTGATTGATACAAAGAGTGCAATAATGGCTCCTACGAAGTCATGTTTCCCTGGTAAATCATGAGCATGAAATTTACGTTTTAATCATATTCTACATATGGATCATTTAGCAAGGTCCGTTTTAATTCTGAATGTCAGTATTAATGTTGCAAGGACAGTTGTCCTTAACGTGATCAGTGATTGATACAAAGAGTGCAATAATGGCTCCTACGAAGTCATGTTTCCCTGGTAAATCATGAGCATGAAATTTACGTTTTAATCATATTCTACATATGGATCATTTAGCAAGGTCCGTTTTAATTCTGAATGTCAGTATTAATGTTGCAAGGACAGTTGTCCTTAACGTGATCAGTGATTGATATAAAGAGTGCAATAATGGCTCCTACGAAGTCATGTTTCCCTGGTAAATCATGAGCATGAAATTTACGTTTTAATCATATTTTACACATGGATCAATGAGCAAGGTCAGTTTTAATTCTGAATGTCAGTATTAATGTTGCAAGGACAGTTGTCCTTAACGTGATCAGTGATTGATACAAGGAGTGCAATAATGGCTCCTACGAAGTCATGTTTCCCTGGTAAATCATGAGCATGAAATTAACGTTTTAATCATATTCTACATATGGATCATTTAGCAAGGTCCGTTTTAATTCTGAATGTCAGTATTAATGTTGCAAGGACAGTTGTCCTTAACGTGATCAGTGATTGATACAAAGAGTGCAATAATGGCTCCTACGAAGTCATGTTTCCCTGGTAAATCATGAGCATGAAATTTACGTTTTAATCATATTTTACACATGGATCAATTAGCAAGGTCAGTTTTAATTCTGAATATCAGTATTAATGTTGCAAGGACAGTTGTCCTTAACGTGATCAGTGATTGATACAAAGAGTGCAATAATGGCTCCTACGAAGTCATGTTTCCCTGGTAAATCATGAGCATGAAATTTACGTTTTAATCATATTTTACACATGGATCAATTAGCAAGGTCAGTTTTAATTCTGAATATCAGTATTAATGTTGCAAGGACAGTTGTCCTTAACGTGATCAGTGATTGATACAGAGTGCAATAATGGCTCCTACGAAGTCATGTTTCCCTGGTAAATCATGAGCATGAAATTAACGTTTTAATCATATTTTACATATGGATCATTTAGCAAGGTCCGTTTTAATTCTGAATGTCAGTATTAATGTTGTAAGGACAGTTGACCTTAACGTGATCAGTGATTGATACAAAGAGTGCAATAATGGCTCCTACGAAGTCATGTTTCCCTGGTAAATCATGAGCATTAAATTTACGTTTTAATCATATTTTACACATGGATCAATTAGCAAGGTCAGTTTTAATTCTGAATTGCAAGGACAGTTGTCCTTAACGTGATCAGTGATTGATACAAAGAGTGCAATAATGGCTCCTACGAAGTCATGTTTCCCTGGTAAATCATGAGCATGAAATTTACGTTTTAATCATATTTTACACATGGATCAATTAGCAAGGTCAGTTTTAATTCTGAATGTCAGTATTAATGTTGCAAGGGCAGTTGTCCTTAACGTGATCAGTGATTGATACAAAGAGTGCAATAATGGCCCTACGAAGTCATGTTTCCCTGGTAAATCATGAGCATGAAATTTACGTTTTAATCATATTTTACACATGGATCAATGAGCAAGGTCAGTTTTAATTCTGAATGTCAGTATTAATGTTGCAAGGACAGTTGTCCTTAACGTGATCAGTGATTGATACAAAGAGTGCAATAATGGCTCCTACGAAGTCATGTTTCCCTGGTAAATCATGAGCATGAAATTTACGTTTTAATCATATTTTACACATGGATCAATGAGCAAGGTCAGTTTTAATTCTGAATGTCAGTATTAATGTTGCAAGGACAGTTGTCCTTAACGTGATCAGTGATTGATACAAAGAGTGCAATAATGGCTCCTACGAAGTCATGTTTCCCTGGTAAATCATGAGCATGAAATTTACGTTTTAATCATATTCTACATATGGATCATTTAGCAAGGTCCGTTTTAATTCTGAATGTCAGTATTAATGTTGCAAGGACAGTTGTCCTTAACGTGATCAGTGATTGATATAAAGAGTGCAATAATGGCTCCTACGAAGTCATGTTTCCCTGGTAAATCATGAGCATGAAATTTACGTTTTAATCATATTTTACACATGGATCAATGAGCAAGGTCAGTTTTAATTCTGAATGTCAGTATTAATGTTGCAAGGACAGTTGTCCTTAACGTGATCAGTGATTGATACAAGGAGTGCAATAATGGCTCCTACGAAGTCATGTTTCCCTGGTAAATCATGAGCATGAAATTAACGTTTTAATCATATTCTACATATGGATCATTTAGCAAGGTCCGTTTTAATTCTGAATGTCAGTATTAATGTTGCAAGGACAGTTGTCCTTAACGTGATCAGTGATTGATACAAAGAGTGCAATAATGGCTCCTACGAAGTCATGTTTCCCTGGTAAATCATGAGCATGAAATTTACGTTTTAATCATATTTTACACATGGATCAATTAGCAAGGTCAGTTTTAATTCTGAATATCAGTATTAATGTTGCAAGGACAGTTGTCCTTAACGTGATCAGTGATTGATACAAAGAGTGCAATAATGGCTCCTACGAAGTCATGTTTCCCTGGTAAATCATGAGCATGAAATTTACGTTTTAATCATATTCTACATATGGATCATTTAGCAAGGTCCGTTTTAATTCTGAATGTCAGTATTAATGTTGCAAGGACAGTTGTCCTTAACGTGATCAGTGATTGATACAAAGAGTGCAATAATGTCTCCTACGAAGTCATGTTTCCCTGGTAAATCATGAGAATGAAATTTACGTTTTAATCATATTCTACATATGGATCATTTAGCAAGGTCCGTTTTAATTCTGAATGTCAGTATTAATGTTGCAAGGACAGTTGTCCTTAACGTGATCAGTGATTGATACAAAGAGTGCAATAATGGCTCCTACGAAGTCATGTTTCCCTGGTAAATCATGAGCATGAAATTTACGTTTTAATCATATTCTACATATGGATCATTTAGCAAGGTCCGTTTTAATTCTGAATGTCAGTATTAATGTTGTAAGGACAGTTGACCTTAACGTGATCAGTGATTGATACAAAGAGTGCAATAATGGCTCCTACGAAGTCATGTTTCCCTGGTAAATCATGAGCATTAAATTTACGTTTTAATCATATTTTACATATGGATCAATTAGCAAGGTCAGTTTTAATTCTGAATTGCAAGGACAGTTGTCCTTAACGTGATCAGTGATTGATACAAAGAGTGCAATAATGGCTCCTACGAAGTCATGTTTCCCTGGTAAATCATGAGCATGAAATTAACGTTTTAATCATATTTATTTATTTATTTATTTAATCAGTACTGCCACATGGTACATATTAATACATTGTTAATTAAATATACATTGTTTTTTGTCCGATATGCACCACAGTTAAGGCGTACATAACATTCATTATATTACACAATCATCATCAGAAATATAAACAAAAATATAAAAAAGAATGAATTAAAAAGTTAATAATAAAATTAAAAATTCATGAGACATTATTGGGAAACAAATTACAAATATCATCATAAAAAAATAAAGCACATTACATTAAAAAAAATACAGTTACACACAAAATTCTTATGAAAATAAATAAAACACAATGATTAACACAAAGCATGACTAGTCAAAGCTATTCAAAATTTTTTTCTTAAATAGATTAAAATTTTTTCACCATAACAGTATCTTCGGGAATGTCTTTATAAATAAATGAACCCAGAACAAGCGTTTTGCAAACATAAAGAAGCCAAGTTCACACACTGCACGTAAAAGAGTTCGACCTCAGTAATGTCTTAATATTTATAGGAGATAACACTTGTCCACAACAATCACCGCTAAAATCATTGAACTACATATAACAACAATACGATTAAACACGAAGATGCTACTTTTTTAATCAAATTGAAATGCACAGACGATGTGATTATGACAGCAGCGCCATCTATGTGATGGATACATATACTACATATGGATCATTTAGCAAGGTCCGTTTTAATTCTGAATGTCAGTATTAATGTTGCAAGGACAGTTGTCCTTAACGTGATCAGTGATTGATACAAAGAGTGCAATAATGTCTCCTACGAAGTCATGTTTCCCTGGTAAATCATGAGCATGAAATTTACGTTTTAATCATATTTTACACATGGATCAATTAGCAAGGTCAGTTTTAATTCTGAATTGCAAGGACAGTTGTCCTTAACGTGATCAGTGATTGATACAAAGAGTGCAATAATGGCTCCTACGAAGTCATGTTTCCCTGGTAAATCATGAGCATGAAATTTACGTTTTAATCATATTTTACACATGGATCAATGAGCAAGGTCAGTTTTAATTCTGAATGACAGCAGTATTAATGTTGCAAGGACAGTTGTCCTTAACGTGATCAGTGATTGATACAAAGAGTGCAATAATGGCTCCTACGAAGTCATGTTTCCCTGGTAAATCATGAGCATGAAATTTACGTTTTAATCATATTTTACACATGGATCAATGAGCAAGGTCAGTTTTAATTCTGAATGTCAGTATTAATGTTGCAAGGACAGTTGTCCTTAACGTGATCAGTGATTGATACAAGGAGTGCAATAATGGCTCCTACGAAGTCATGTTTCCCTGGTAAATCATGAGCATGAAATTTACGTTTTAATCATATTTTACACATGGATCAATGAGCAAGGTCAGTTTTAATTCTAAATGTCTGTATTAATGTTGCAAGGACAGTTGTCCTTAACGTGATCAGTGATTGATACAAAGAGTGCAATAATGTCTCCTACGAAGTCATGTTTCCCTGGTAAATCATGAGCATGAAATTA